>JAZGUH010000466.1:0-600000 GCA_037893225.1 Hippasteria phrygiana
GAAGACTATGCTATAAGAAGGGGCATGAGAGTCCCTTGGCCAGTACATCGCGTATAAAGGGTATCATGCGCCATCAACATGTCTTAATGTCTCACAATTCTGAAGTCTCGCTGGGGGAGGGAGTCGCCAAAAAGTTTAGGGGAAGCTGCTTTGGCAAAGGGAGGAGCGTGCATCAGAAATGTATGTAACCGTTTCAAAGGAGTGGAGGGACTCTTTAGGCATCCATGCCCACAACCATCTTTACTCTGAATAGTCACATTGGGAGAAACATCATCATCTGAAATTTGATACCCATCGATTCTCTTCTTGTTTTATTCCACAATTTCAAGAACCTTTTTTTTTTCTTCAGAATAATGAACTGTAGGTTTACCAGAAGCCAGATTTAAACTTGAGACGGGGAAGTATTAAACGCTCCAAAAGCTTTTGGACTTGAGCGGCGACGTGATGTTTGTTTAGGTGATGCACACGGGTAAGTGCAGTTTCGACTACAACAATAGTTTTAAAACAGCCTAGCGGGATGGAGGAACATAAAAGGCACATGTACATCAATTTAATCAATCAATTAAACGCTTGATTAAATTGAGCAGGTTTCATTGACGTCAGATACTGTTATAATTAGATCAACATAATAGGGATTGTCAACCGAGGAAGGATTATCTCATCATGCTGTCTTACGAAATCAGCATGTCTGGACATCTCGCTGTCAGCCAACTTTTCATACCACATAAAAGCAAATACTGACAATGACTTGACAGGACAGGTAATAACTCGACTAAACGCGGGCCATTATTTATTTGATGTTGCCAAGGGAAACGCTGACTCGTTGAGCGCTCACCCTATTCATCCAACACATGCCGAAAACGTCGGTGACCAAGTTTTTTTCTGACGTCATCAAGCCAACCCTTCCTTTGATTGGTTGGCTACGTAATTGTTGGGGGTCAACACATGCACATGTCGGGCTGTAAATGAAATCCGCCCACGTGGGATATGCCTTTGTACACTGTCTATACGTGCTATTATGTGTGGCGTTGCAAGTGTGCATTGCCACGGTTGGCATATACGCAAGGCATAGTAGGAAACTTTGGAAGGGAATATAAACACCGGGTGAACTGTAAATTGAGTGCTGGACTAGACAGTTCTTGCGGCATCAGTCAAGCGGGGACCGCGCACATGATTGGCGCTCAAATCAAACTTGACCTAATGCATCAAACTGTCCCCGAACTGTAATTCCAAGAAGCACTTAGTATCTACTTTTTAGTCCAAACATTTTGAAAGTGGAATCTGAACTTTGTCCAAATTGAGTATGACCACGGCCGGTGTGGAGCTGATGCAGGAGGACGACCCATCTTCGATGTTTGGAGGCGAGGGGTTGCTGAATGATTTCTTGGTCAAGAGTGAGCCAGATTTTTTCATGACACCCAATGCGTTGGAGCACTGGCAAGAGGTATGTGCAAAAAGTAGTGTTTCATCCCTTAAGTTATAAGTTATCTCTACCTGATCTGAATTTTGTTGGTAGTTTTTCATTTAGACTTATTTGTGTTTTTGCTCATTATGAAAAAGTTAATTGAATTTCATCATGTAATATTATTACATGCAACTTACATTTTACAAGCTGTTTTTTGTGCTCTTTTATAATAGCGAACAATAAATTAAAAAATAATTATCAATGTTAGTTTTTATTGACCACTGATCACTAATTTGTTTGTATTAGGTATCTGAACATATTGAATACGCTCAATATAGATACAACTGACTTTTTTCTTGTTAATATTTTAGTACAATAATTAATGTTTACATTGTTTGTCTATTAACATGTCAACTGGTTTTATGCCATAGTTTTGTTTTTTTTAATTGCAAGGACACAAGTTTTTCTGGGCATTAAAATTTGTTTGGAATTGATAGATGCAGGGGCGGATCTATCTAGAGGGGGGGGGGGGGGGGGGGGGGGGGTTGTGGGAGTTGCAACCCCCCTTGGGCTGCTTAGCAAAGTTGTGATAAGCAATGCTAAACCACTTCCTTGTTACCAGTGGGTATACACTGTACACTGTACCGGTATAGGCGGGAACGACCCCTCTCTAAATGAAAGGCTAGATCTGCTCCTGAGATGTGCATTTAAATCTAATTAATCTAAATGGAAATATGTCTTATTTTTAAGGAGGTATATAAAGATAACTGTGAATGAGAATGCATCCAATTCCCCTCTTTTTCCTTGCTAACACAGGGAGAGCTTGACAAATACCTTCAGAGGACCGAGACAGCAAGTCCAGGCACGATCCTTGCCAACAAACTCAGGAGAGAAAGTGCATCCCTCATGGATGATTTCTTTGATGAGACTGATCCAAGGTTCTCCTTTAACATCAGCGGGAACTTCAATGTTGTCTTCCCTCAGATGCATCACTATCAGTGTGCCAAGACCGAACCGTACTCCCACGAAATGAACAGCAACACCAACGCTTGTAGCATACGGCAGCAGGACAATTTCTGTCATAATAATATGCCCCCGTCACCAATGGAGGACTTGAACAATAATTTTCCCATCACAATTAACGGGGTCTCTATCAAGACCGAACCACAAGACACTTATCCTTCACACTGCAGACTCATGTCTCCAGACATGCCCATCAAGTCCGAACCCATGCCGCATCATCAACAGCAGTACACGCCCAACACATTGACAAGAGACTGCATGCCGGCATTTCCGACAGGTATGGACTTCCAGCAAATAGCAACTCCCCAGACTCAATTCCATCAACAACCTTTCACAAACTCTGTCTTTGGGATGCCCCCAACACCGCCTCATTCCCAGCCTGGGTCACCGGCTGATCTACCCCTGGAGTTCACCAGTCATCCACTTCGGCCCCCTCCCCCACCGTATACCATTGCTGTCATGAACAAACATGACAGGAAGCATACCTGTGGTCTGCCAAGGTACAACAGGAAGAACAACCCTGAACTTGAGAAAAGGAGAATTCATCATTGCAACTATCCAGGTAAGCTAATACTTGCAGGTTGTATTTGGGTACCACATAATCATATTCTGAGTTGTTGCTATTTGGGTACATAATATTAGTTTATACCATTTCATAAATGACTGAAAATCACAAATTATTTGGGTGCTCCAAACCCATTGGAATTTTTGTTTTCATTGTTATAAACTAACATTTTCTTATCACTGGATGACCAACTATTGCCAGCAGTCAGTTAATGTCCTTTTGTGGCTTTCATATTAAGTGTCAATGGACAATTTGTGATATCAGAGAGGAGTTGCTGCACTCTAATGAAAACAAGCAAAGGCCATGTCCACTTGTTGGACAGCTTGCCTTTGAAGTGAAAAAACCCAGAAGTGAAGTTGTGAGAAAGACCACTGACTGATTGCCGGAGAGAGAGGGAGAGACGATTAACCTCAGGTCAGCATGGTGCTTAAAGGCTGTGCGCTGACCTCTTGGTTAGAATGCAGGCAACAAAAGCTGTCCCTGTGTGCCTGCTCAGCAGTCACCACGTGAATAGAGAGGGGCCTTGGTGGAGTGCCAACTGGAGGATATGGGAGTATGTTTATGCCTAGAGGAAAACAGCTAGGATTCAACTTGAACCTACATGTATGTGTGCATGCTGTGAGTCATTTCAGAGAAAAAATGTTTCCAACAGTAAACTGTTGGGAAACTTTTTCTCTTCTGACAGAAGCACATTCACAGACAAAGTTTTAGAAATCAAAGTTTTCAATTAACTTTGGCTCTCACAGATTGAGCTAAACCACAAGCTTTGTTCAAGTTTGCTATTAAGTACATTCATGTCCACTGAATTTATTAATGACAGGATGTCATTGCTTATGCATTATCCTTTTTGAACTGTGAATACAAAAATAGTTAGATGAGTTTAATTGGCCACTTTGAATCAATTAATATCTTTGGGTGTGCTGTTTTTGTGATTTTTAAAGCCAGTTCCAAAGAGTGAGAGAAAGAGAGACTGGGGGAGAGACGTGCTACCCCTCCCCCATATTTAACCACATTCAAAATCAAGTGTGGAAGAATGTAGGCCAAAATTATTTCAGCTTTTCTGGGTTTGTAGCAGTTTTTTCTTTACTTCTTTATAATATAGGTTGCCTGTTTATGAATATCTCTGTGCCATAAAAAAAAAAACATCAAGTAAACCAAAAGGGGATTACAAATTTTGTGTAAAAAAAAGTCTGGCAGGCTTCACTGCACCGACCTGTTGACGTAGTCACAGCAATGTTGCTTTACTTATATATTGACTGTTGTTCCACTTGTATGATTTCTTAATGTGAAAAGTATTTTTCACTTCACTCGATGTTCACAACCAGGTCCCCGTTAAAAACTATGCTTGACTTGCCCTCACCAATAGTTGCGTGTATAAATGCTGCGAACGTGCCTGGAGCTTTATGCTTCACCAACTTCAAGGCTAGAGGTCCATTCTTCCCCACGTAAATTCTTTTCATGAGCACAGTGCACACAGTTTTTTCATTGAGCCAATTGTTGATGAAGTGTGATTTACGGCAGTTTCACTGGCTCCATACAGTTACCTGACGCACAAGGAGCTTTTGTGATAAAGTCCATTTGCGTAGGCGCGAGTGAGACATTGTGTGGGTAACCTTGCCATTCACAGAAACAAAACAAAATGCTTTTAGAGTTTTACCGGCTAAGGAGAATCCATTCTTGGCCACAAAAATAATGAACTTCAACTTCTTCACGGAATTCAGGAAGCTGCTGCCATTAATTACAAAGAGAAATACTATTTCAATATTGTATCAATATCAAAGGGTATTGTGTTAAATTGAGGAAGCGTGAATGAACTTGACACGGTAATTATCTTTTTATAAAATGATGTCCTTGGTGTTTAACGAATCATGTACCTGTTTCCATGATGTATTGTATGATTCCTGTATGCCCATGATTAAGGGCAGTGTATATCATTGGTCATTGTTGCAATTTTCAGAAATGGGCGGATTTGGGGGTTAGTATTTTATAGGAAATATTGTTCCACTGATCTGTTCAAAGTTTTGCGCTGTTGGATGGTGGAAAAACACGAGAGAAAAACGGCACTTGTTTTCAAACGTTGGGTGGATGATAGCCTTTAGTCAAGGCGCGCGTGGCTATGGGCGTGTGACGCGCCCCGGATATGCCATGGTGCCATCATGTCCGGGGGTTACCAATCGTGTACACTACCTTTAAACCTTGACCTGGAAGTTTAACTAAAATCTAGAAACAGCTTAAATGTTTAGGTTTTTAACTGTAGTTGGGTGTCAACAAGTATGGTTTGGGGCACCAGATCTTTTTATTTATCTTAATCAATGACTTGATGGGTCAAATTTTTAATTTTGTTTCATCCATACATGTAAATCATTTCTCATTTGTTGAATCTTTGTGAAAAATGGATCCTCATTTTCGTGGTGAACACTTGGCCTTTGGAACACATTTTGAATGGTAAAAAGGTTTAAAGAGCTTAAAGCTGCTTAATTTCTACATTTTTGTGCAGAATTTCTACAGAATAATACATTTTGAAAAAATTCTACCCCGCAATTAATACTCATAGAGCAAAATGACTGATGGCACGTTTGTACAACAGACGCATTTATTACCCATCCTATAAAGTAAACTGAAAAAATATTGTTCAACCAGTAGCTCAACAAGAATGCTGGCTTTTATGACCAACTACTGTAGATTCCATCAGTTTGAAACATTTCCAAATTCCTCTGGCCATGGTGTAACCAAAGTTTTATGTAAAGTTCTATGGCCTACAACCTGTAGCCTTACAGACAATTATGTCCCCCTCTGACCTGAGATGGCCCAGCTGTCATCCCATGCTACCCTGCTGGGACTTTGGTCTGACCAAACAATTCCAAAATCACCAATCTCCATGGATACTGATTGTCTGTGGTTGATTTCCCAAGTGAGAACCACCATCCGAAAAGAGGGCTTGTCAGTTGAGCTGTTTCATTGTTTGATTTTCAACTCTCTTTTATAATTTCTCAATGTTTTTCCAAAATTTGCATTTAAAAACAAATCTGTGAAGAAACTTACTTGGGTAAGCATTTTAGAGTTGGCCCAACTGTCCTTCATTTGTTGCTTGACAGCATTGGTGTCTTACCACCACTGCAATGTTCTGAAATATTGAAAGAAAAGAAATTAGTAAAATAGCAACCAAACTGTTTCCTACTTAGTATTATTAGGCATATGCATAATGTGTATGTGCAAAATTTCAATTCCATTTTTATTTGCATTTGACTTGTACACATTTTTTAATGCAAATATGCAAACCTTTGGCTTAAGTGGAGCAATCCGGAAGTTGAGGGGGGGGGGGGGTTAAAAGGCAACTGTAAATACATTGCAATAAGCCACAATTGTGTCAAGTGTAAATATGTCTTACTTCTAGAGGAAGCATATTCTACCACACATCAATCACTGGAATTGATAACTTTAAAGTCAAGTGGTGATTACTGACAAGACTCAAATATTAATTTTCATGAAACACCCCCCCCCCCCCCATAAAAGAGATAAAGTACTACTTTAATTATCAAATTTCATCCTATTTAGCAAGTAAAGCATATGGTGGTCCAGAAAGAATTCTGTAAATTTGGCTTTGCATTTACAGGGAATTATGTGGGTTAGTTGTAATTTAGTTAACAGCAGACACATGATTCATCACTGAACAATGTGACCGACTCTGAGCTCTGTACTGAAACGGGACGTGTTTCACATATGGATTACGAGGGATAACATTTGTAAATCCCTGAACACTTTATATCCTGAATTACTTTCATTTTCAACTCCCACCATCTCGGCCTATGCAAAAGCAAAAATTCAGTCTCTCGATCTGATCATGTGCAGAGAAGACCCAAGTCTCCATATCCATCAAGGCGACACTTGCTCTTGCTTGGAATTTCCCGATGTCATTCACCCCGAGAATCTAAATGAACTTTTGTCTCTGTGAATCACTGGGAGTAAATCTACCAAATTGATCTGGGCCAAATGGCCCTCTGCAGAAAGGAAAAAAAAAACCACTTCCTTTCCACTGTGTAAATCGAGCAAGCAGATTCTTTGATCAAGCAGAGTGCCCATAGGCGAGGAACACCATACACCTGTGCTAAGTCCCCTATTCTGAACCCTCTAGACCCATGTAATACCCAGCAAAGCCTCCCGATTATTGGGAAAGACTGTTTTTCGGTCAATTGACAGAGAGGGCCAGAGGCATGATATTACAGGTCATAATGGGATTTTGATATGATTGGTGGTAATAAGGTGGCCTGGGTCTGTTTGTGTTTTGTTACCACATGAAATTGATGTTGGATGAGTATCACTTCAAGTTGGCTCCTAATTCTCTAGGTATATGTTGTGTGTTTAGCAATAGCTGCATTGTTAAACACTTTTTCTTACAGGAATTTGGGAATTTCTAAGTTTTGTTTCCCTTTTCAACATTTCTTCATCTTCATAACTTTCCACTGGTTTTTGATGTTTTCATTTTTGTTCTAGTGCAATTTATAGGGGGGGGGGGGTTAAGCCCCTCCTCCAAAAAATTGTATAGCCCCCAAAATTAGCTGTTTCTTTATTTTTCAAAGAAATGTATTTATGAAATTCAGGTCCTCAAAAACTGATTCCCACTTGAACATTTTTTTAGCACTCCACTTAAAAATGTCCTGTCTGCAGAAGCCAATTTCATAGAGCTGTTTAACCCCTTGACCCCGGGTTTTAGATGGGAGGTGCCGGGGCACCAGGTCGGGTGAAGCAAAACGGAAACAAGAGACTTGTGCAGCCAAGCATAATGTACACAATACCCCAATAATGGATTGAAAGTGCAGAGATTGACACAAATAGAAGTCAACTGGCCTGGTGACAATTTTCAATCTGCACGTATTTGTGTCAACCGTAGTACGCAAGGGGTTAAGCACAAACATATTTGCTTAGCACAAAAAAGGTGGTTGGTAATCCTATTTTAACTAAGGAAGACTTTTCATGCTAAGCAATTTGTTTGCTTAAGCAGCCTTATTCCCATTTGCTCTGCTGATGTTCAAATTTGATAAAGGATTGCAAGAAACTTTTGAGCATGTGATTTCCGGTGCCATTACGTAGGTTTCGTGATGTGTTGAATAAATGTGTATTTTCCTCTTCTCCTCCCTCTGCAGGATGCATCAAAGTGTACACCAAGTCCTCCCATCTCAAGGCACACCAGCGAATCCACACTGGTGAGAAACCATACTTCTGCTCCTGGAACGGCTGCCAGTGGCGATTCGCCCGCTCAGACGAGCTCACGCGCCACTACCGCAAACACACCGGGGCCAAGCCTTTCAAGTGCAAGATATGTGAGCGCTGTTTCTCGCGCTCAGACCACCTGTCTCTGCACATGAAGCGCCACCAGGAGAAATGCAACAGTAAGGCCCAGGCTGCGACAAATTAGACAGTACTCTTAGAGTAGTACTGCTCGTGTTCGTCCCCATTATTGTGAACAATCAAGTGATTTGAATTTGCTCAGTATTTTCAAAGTTATGATCTTTTCCAGCATCAGTGCGAATGCATTTGTGTAGTCTGGCGACTAAGATATGGTTTAAAACTCAACTTTGGTTGCACTTTGGGCTGCTCAAGTCAAAAACGTTTTTGAAAATGAAATCTCTAAGGTAATCTCAAATAATACAGGCTGCAAGCCATTGAAACAGTACCTGATCACATCAGCCATTAAAATTGAATGTAAAATTCCCACTGAACACCCAGAAGAATGTATGCATGCTTAATACAATTTCAATGTGGATTTTTGAGTGTGTTGTGGGTATATATTAGCCACTGGATGGTGTGTGAAATATTCAATCCAGTGAATGCAAGTTTGAGATTGTCACAATCAGCACATTTTAAAATATCATTTTAAAAGTTAAAAGCTGCATATATGGACATAAATGGCACAGAAAGTTTAACAGTGTCACAACACTTTTGATGGTCATTAGGTTATTATTGAAATGTACACAAATCTCTAAAATGCATACAAAACAAAATATGCCTGTTCTATTTACAAAATGTATAAAACCAGTAACACTTTGTATAAATGTACATGTATATCCATGTATAAATGTAAATAAATTGTACAAACCAAAAATGAACAACTCACATATGACAAGAAATTACAACCAGATTGTGGCATTGAAAATTCAATCCAATTTGTTTCTGGGCATTGTTGTTTTCAAACATTCCATTTAAAAAAATAATAAATTAGAAGCTAGAAATTGGAACCAATTTCCCATTAGAAACTTCATCACCCACTTGAATGATTCTTTTACCTTCATCATGCATGGGACAGGGTATTAGATAACAAAAAAGATGTTTTTAACACGAACTCCAATGATTGTAAATACAAAGACAAGTCTATCTGCAATCATGATGACTTCCTGAGATAAGATGATAGGATTAAATGTCAAATAGGCTACATGTGAATTATTCTCTCACTGGACTTCAACCACTCTAATCAAAAAGCTATGTCTGTCAAACGCAATGTGGTAATACCAATGGGAGGAGTTTTTGTCAATCAGGACTTTAGTACAATAACCTTTCACCAACCAAAAAAAACATCTTGCCTAGTTTCAATTCATTGGGAGTGTAATGAAAGGCAATCATGTCAATGAATAGGCCTCAGTATTGGGCAATAGTGTGCACTTAATACACAAAAGAGCCTGTGAAAAAAATGCCAAATCTATTATAAGTGCTTCCAATTCAAGATCATATTTCTCCTTTTAAGACTTTCATATTTGTTCTCTTAATTTGTTCTTTTTAATTTTTTGGGGGGTAAGGGGTAGAATCTTTTTTACTAGGTCAGCAACTTGGCTTGCTTTGGTTCTGTACATCTGTGTCAAACTTTACTACTTCCGGACAACTACTGTAGATTTTTCTTTTAGGAATAATTTATGCATGGACTTCAACTTATTTTATGTAAACCGTTAGCCATCATCATGATTACATGATTTTGGACTTTCCTGGGACCGGGCACTTGACTTCAATGTGTTGCCATGGGAAAATCTGATTCTAAATGCAGTACTGCTGTGCAATTCTATAAATATTTATAATGACCTCTGCTCTTAGTCACTGGAGTAGTAACAAAAAACAAACAAGTATGCCTCTGGTTGTAACCTGATGAAGGTTACTTCCGATTCATGCCTGTGCTTAATTGTATCAATAATTACATAGCTCTTTTTTTTTTATAGTGTTTGTGATTTATTTAATCTTTAAAATGACAATTGATATCATTGATATCATGTATTGATTTACTTTATTATAAGATAGTCTTTCTTAAATAATTGTGTAGGCTTTTTGGTTTTATTCTTCATGGACAAAGGTATTGTCTTTCTTAATGCCGAGTGCTGCTTCCTTCTCATTCAAACTTGCTCTTATCCATTTTCTTTCAGATTTAAAATCGTTCACTTTGATTGAAACCTTTGCCTTTAGTTTTGTTTGCCTGGATTGGTCATTTGTAATAATTTGAAATGAAAAGGGAGATATATGTTTAAAAAAAGGATCAAAATCCTATCTTTGACTGATTGCAAACTTGATCGGAACATACAGTAAAAACCACATTAAGATTTTGGTAAATCTGTTCTTTTGAAACAGAATGGCAAAAGTGGATTGAAAATACCTGCTTGACTTACTTCAAGTACATATGCAAGACGCCCTACCTTAAGGATAATTCTATATTTTAGCAATGTATCTACAAGATGTGGATCAAGATTAATATTGATGTTGTTTCATATAATTTCACTTTCTTTTGTATTTGAAAACAAAACTAGTTTTTTTAACAGAAACGTTGTAAATTCCAGCATCAACTGAATTCTCAAAGATATTAATCTTGAACCCCTTCTATCAGACTAAGATTCATTTTTATGATTGTATATGATCTTGTACATTTTCAGTGTATATTTTTAAAAATTCATTATGCCTTTTTCTAACTTTCTATACTTTTCTACTGATGGACCAGCTTCCCTATTTGCATTGGGATGTGTAAATTGTAAACTATTAATTTAATGTAAATAGAAATATATTTTACCATCATTTGAAGTACTTTTTTTGTACAAACTTCAAAAAACTTTACATTGTACACCTCTGGAAAGGCATACAGTATAATTTTCTACCGATGATGAGAACCCACCAAATTTTGTACAATAAAGTTGAGAAAACTCCAAAGATGAAAGAAAAGACATGTATTTCATTTGTCATTTTCTCCCGTTGTTTAATGCCTGAGCGTATCTTAGGTTTAACCCAATATCATAACATTGCTCAAGTTTAAATTAAAACATGCATTTTTGTGGCACTGGTTATTTACTTCAGATGTGTTATAGCACAGTCATCTAACTTTAGATTATTTGGATTCTAACTTTAGATTATTTGGATTCAAACTAAACTAAGGCAGGTTTTTGTCAAATGCTAGTCAATTTCCTTAACATCCTCTATCCCCATTGAACAGACTGAGCATTAAACATATGTGGCACCAGCAAGCGAAATCAGACATAAGTTGGACATAATTAAAAATTGAGATTTCCATTCCATAATAAAATATATAATGTAAGCTATGTAATGGTGAAAAAAATTACTGTTATACAATATTTTGGTTTTAGAATAGATCCGTAAATTCAGCATTGAGAATGGGTACATAGTCCACACCATTTTTTTAAAAGTACGTCAGACTAAAATATGTACACATTTATGTACACAAAAGCAAACCAGGTATTTTGAATTAAATATATTTTAAACTATAGTTTTTTAAAAATAAAAATAGGAATCGTGATTTTAAACCGAATATCATGTAAATTGCAATTACTCAAAAATAGTTCATACGACTTGTGTCCGATTTCCCTTGCAGACGCCACATATACTTACGCCAATCACTTATGACTTTTTTTAGTAGACCAATTTCTGTTCTAAAAAAAGGAGGACCATGTCAGTTCTCTAAATCTCATGTAGTTCTAAGACACTGAAAAAAGCTTAAACCTGGAAGTGTAAGTGCAACAATAAATCTGCTGCTCTCCCTCCGTCAAGAACTAAGTTTATAAAAGAACTTGGCTGGTTTATCTGTTTGCAACAAAATGCATTATTAGTTATGCAGGATTAAAACAGGGTTATGTATTACATGAAAATGGAAATACGGACTCAGCAAAACTGAAGTCTGTTGGCACAAAACACTTAATTAAAATTTACTTGAAATATTAAACTTGCTTAAAGTTCAATCAATGTGTGTGGCTTTCCCCTCACAGTTTAACCTTAAGTACGGTTATTTATAGGAGGCGCCGAGCCGGCTCTGGCAGCCAAGCGAAACGGTCACAATGTGCTTGTGCAGTCAAGCGTAACATACACAATAATCCAACAATGGATTGAAACTGCACAAATAGCGGCAAATTGGCGTCATCCGGCCTGGTGCCACTGTTTTTTTGGTGCCATAATATTTTGCATCATCCGTATGCAAGGGGTTTAATGCCGGGACACGGCACCCTACCTCCGTCATATCAAACTGGTAAACTGTTTTCATGAACAAGTTTAGGTGAAAAATGTTGCCTTTATACGTGTGTTTTGGTTGTGTAGGGCCGCTACTAAGCAAACAAGGAACCTTTTGGACAAAAAGACGTTGTGCAAATAAGTAGATGAATTCTTGAATATGGTGGAACATTCTAACCTGACCTTTATTATTTCCAGACAATGGCCTCCCTGAAGCAAAAGTCTGGTGAATCACATAATGTTGGAACAGGATTCTCAAATACATGCACAGAAAATGTATTTGGTTTGAATGTTTATTTTAAAGTCTGGAATGGAAACCTGCATAGCATTCTTACATGTAGGCTTACATAAATGTATTTTTCTGAGAGACTGGGTTAATTCAGACCAGGACGGGTTTCACTCATCTTACAGTAAAATGATGGTATACTTCCTCTTCAACAGTTTCATTTTAAAACTTTTTTAGTTTGCTTTTGTGGTATGAGATGTTAAAACCCCACACCACGCAAAAGTGTTAAAAAGTAACAGAAAGGAGGAGAGAAAGATGTTAATTAACTTAACTTTTAACTTAACTTAACTTAACTTAACTTAACTTTATTTCCATATCCATATTAATTTAAACTATACAAAAACTCTTTGAATAATTCTACTTACGTACAGATACGGAGGGGGTCTGTAAGAAGCAAAGCTTGTCTGGTACAGGGCCCCCCAAAATACATTAATACATATGTAACTAAGAGGCAAACATAAACAAAAATAGATCTGCTAATTAGGAGAATCAATTATAATAGGTTAAAGTTAATTTAAAAAAAACATGAATTAATAAGAAAATAAACACAACAAAACTGCGACGGTCAGATAATGATTCATAGGAATTAATTGCTTAAAATATGGAACCTACATATACACGATAAATGAGTTAATGCAGGCAAAATAAATAATATCAGAAATAAATGCAAATTGAATCAAAATACGGGTACAATGTAAGGAATTATTTAGACAAGCATGAACTGCATACATGGATCAATTAAAATAAATGGATTAGGTGATAGGAGTTGCAGATGTGAATTAATAAAGCAAAGCAATAAAATAAAAATGTAATATGATTAGTTTTAAACAGTTTGATGCATGGACTTATCAAGATAGGAATAGATGAATACAAAATAGCCTAAGTGGGGAAAATAATATAGGCAATAGAATATAATTATATTAATTAGTGTCATGTTAAGTATTTTATGCAGTTTCGTATTTACAAATGTTAATAAAGCAGATGAACAACATAACCGTGACATCTGCTAATCATGAAATTCTTCCCAAAACATGAATCTAAGCCAACTGCTGAACTTGACAACTTAGTTTGCTTCCACTGTTGGCAACATTCTTCATAACTCGGATGTTCTTGATTTTCAAAATCTTGATATTCAATCATAATAGGCTTGCCCTTGAGTTTATTTTGTCAATTCAATTTTGGCAGTCTCCCAACCATGCTTCCTTCCACATCTTATCAAAACAAAAGTTAAATCCCCCTGTACAAAGTTAAACAACCAAAACAGCACAAAGGAACTCCGAACGCAAACAATCAGTGCCCAAACCAAAAGGGGAGATACTGCATCCTGATTGGACAAGGGTCGGTAGCCATCTTGGTTGTCAAGAAGGGCACAACTGGTGACCTGAATCGGGAAGACAAAACATCAATCAGTGCCAGGTGCCAGAGAGGGCCAACTTGACCCAGAATTGGGGAGTAAATCCCTGTGAGCAAAGGTAGCTGAACAACGAGGCATGCAGCTGATGATGATGAGGTATATTTTTGCAGATCAATCAGGAGGCTTTAGGAGAAGTAATACATCATTCCACCACTTCTGAGAAAAGCTTGAAATAAAACTTGCAATGTGCAGCTGTTAACCACTTTGTTACACATTTACGAAATAAATTTCAAACCAAGGATTAAGGCAACAAGTGATTTTTTATTAAAACAAACTGCACACCGTTTGACTCAATGGGTGGTCCTCCAAGAACAGCTTGTGAAAAATGAAACTGCCATGAAACGAAATTGACTGAGCAGCTTGTACCTGACCTATTTCACTTTCAGTTTGCAAGCACTACCATGTGATAGAAAAATGCACCGGAACCATATTTGTGCAATACAAGGCAGGCAACAAGAGTGAGAAAGTGGACTGATGAGAATCCATTCATTGTCCAATCAGTGCAAACCATGAATTGATAATACGTTGTGTAAACCAAGTTGTTTTTCTCCATCAGGGTATTCCAGGCGTCATTACGCATTTGGACCATTGTTGCTTGTGAGGTCTAGCAAGCCTGGTTGTTATCAGAGATAAAAGCTCTGTTTGTTTCAGGTTTGTGACCCAAGGAGCTATTTTGACTTGTCAGGCATCTGATATCAAGTCTTCTAGTTGTCATGCTGACCCACTTTCTGCCAGAAGGGTCAGTTCAGCCACATAACAGACTTCGAGTCAGCCAGGGTTGTGAAGTGTGGCCACATTCTGTAATGAAGTCTAGGTCTAGTGAATTTTTAGGTTTAAAACGAAAAATACAACAGTGCAGCAATGTTGTAGCAATGTTCTACAAAAAAAGTACAAGCAGTAGAAAAGGACAAAATCAAACAGTCGAACCCAGAGTAGCCCGAAAACCCTCACGCCCAATAAAGTGTAAACGGCAGCAATCGGGCACCTCCTATTGTCCTCCTATTGTTCATACTTTAACTTTTTGGCAAGCGCCCTCATTGGTTTTGTACAGGATTTTCAATCGGGGACCTTTCTCAACTGGGGACCCTATTGTCCTCTATTGTTAAAGGGTCCCCTGTTGAATGCAAAACTCACACACACAACACCAAACCCACAAGAATATTAACTAGAGAAAAATAATGTTGAAATTACATGCATGCACTGTGTACATGTACTTCACGGACAGTACTAGAAGTAACAAGCTAATTCAATTAAAAATACTAACTAATGATGGAATAGTGGACTTGTTGTATCTATTACAGCACTTATAAGTACCTGAAGGTCAGTTACGGGTCGGTGATCCCTCCTCTCTGCTGCACACACTTTCCCTATGTGGTGGCAGAAAAATGCCTCTATCTATAGTTCCATTAGTGTCAGGTAGTTTGTTACCAAACTTTAATAGAGTACCGAAGTCTCATGTCAGTTGGCAGACAACTAGCTGGCTCCAAACAAATGGAGATTTTGACTGTCAGCCAGTCATGCAAACACATTGACACAAAATAACAAAAGTATTCTGGCTCTAAACATTGCATTGACGTCATCACTTCAGTATACAGCATTGCATTAAGCACCTAATAAAATGGGTTAAATTATTTTCTTACAGCTGAATTCTGAATTAGGAGGGGACACCTGGGGGCATGCACACTTGCACAGTGCCCATCAGCTGAGGGGGGAGGGGGAATATGTGCTGTCCATACTCCCCTTAATTCCCACATTATTGCACCACTGCTTTGTGTTTTAAAAATGCACACAGTGTGCCACGTTTCTGTTGGAGACTACAAGTTCCGAGGGATACGGAGATATCATAAAAGCCCCTATAAAGTGTAAATTGACACAAGAGAAATCATGGGACATACACTGTGGTTTCTTTTGGCAGAACAATTTGTATCTCCGACACAGTATGGGAATTTTAGAATTCTTTGTCAAAGAAGTGCAACAGGAAAAGCTGACAGGAACTATTACATTGAATGTGCATCATGTCGATCCTTTAAAAGTCAGTGGCTGTATTCCCCCTCTGTGATTCAATCAAGAAGGACGGGAATATGGAGGGAGGATTCAAATAGTTGAAAATGGGTCATGCAAGATTAATCAAATACTGATGATTATCAATACAGACATGTATAAGGTCGGCTTTCATTGACACGAACTCCTAAATCAAGTTGAGCGTGAGGCTATTCAAATTATGGATAATAACAACACCACGCTAACTATGGTCCTATACAAATGCAAACATACGTGGGCAGTGTTGCCTAGGCTTGGTGGAGAGCTCAGCCCAACATTTTTATCATCTTTTTTTCTTCCCATTTTCAAACATATCAATATTTGATCCTAGGGTCTTTGTTTATCTTTTGCAAATTTTGCTTAACTTGTAGACCCATGAAACTTTAAACGGGTACCCGTCATTGTGGGAAAGATAATGAAATCAACAGACTGAAAGGGGCAGCAAGTTCACACCATCTTATCAGATGGAGAGAGAAGCAAAATATACCATGATTGATGTCTTTCTAAGCTTTCAGCTATGCAGTAAATACTATGTAGTATACAGAGTGCCTCTATAAGATCTATATTCTAACAGTAATACTCACAAGAGCTGAACTTATTTATTCAAAGCACTGTGGACAGCGGATACTGACTACTCATAGGGGTCGTTCAGATGGAGGGCTAACTCTTGAGATAGCCACGAATATGGCTAGCTCCACCTAAAAAGTGGAACGCCATTTGTGGGTGTACAAATCACTTAATCCTGGGACAGATTTTAATCTGGGCTTGAAACTAAATGTTTTAGGTTTCCCTTTGCAGATTTGAATCAATTGTGCTGATAACCTCTATATATAGATTTTGGGGAAACATTTCAGGGTAATTCAGAAAGGAAACAACTTGCAACAGTTGAACATTTGTTTCTTCACACAAAGACATAATTAAAAATAATGTTATCCCACCCAGTCTCCTCTTTCTGTAGGCTTCCTAAAAATATTGTCATCACAATCACACTTTTTGAGGTCTTCACATTTTAATGTAATTTCTGAAATAACTAATTTGCAACATTTGAAATTTTGCCCCTTTCATACAAAAACATAGTTTACCTCACTTATGAATAAAATATTTTCATCAAATGCATTTACTCAGTATCTAGAATTCTGTTAAAAATATAGTCTTGGCCTCTTACATTTTCTGTATTTGCACAATACAAAGAGCTGTAACTATATGCCAGCCCTCAATTACCTTTTGTTAAAAGCAAATTTGATAATCTACCCTTAAACTTAACTTCTACTGATAACCTAACTATTAGTGTCAAAGTACAGAGGCAATGTAGATATCAGTCTGTCTGTATGATTGACAGCAGTCTTTCTAATAATGTTCTTGGGTAGTTTCAATGTGTTTTAGCTATTAAAAAAAAAAGATCCAATAATAGAATTTTGAAATCTGGATCGACCAATAAGAAGAGGACTTGAGTGTTGTCAAAAACTTCTCAAGCTGACAAAGGCTAATTATGACCCCTTGCCATTTTTGTCAAGAACAAGAAACTCATTAGTGGATGTGTGGGAGGGCTACATGTACTTTGGCCCACTTCACTGACAATGATATCCAGGGTTCAAGCTAACCAGGAGTGCTATTCATCAAATCACTGGAAAGAGCAGTGCATCTTTCACTTCATGAAAAGGGTTTTATCTGCAGTTCAGAAGATGAACAAAGAACTCAAGTGCATGTGACTGCAAAGAGGTACTCTGGAAGGAGGTGTCATGACGTATGGGAGAATGTTTACAGACAGTCATGGTAATAATGGGGGGGGGGGGGGGGCAGGGGTGGTAACAAAGCTCCAAAGATTTCAGCCATTCTGGAATGTCTTTTTTCACTGGGACTTGAACTTCCCCCAAAATGGCCATCCCCTGTATTTTAACAATAACGTCCTCACTCCTAAGAAGGGAACAAACAATATTTTAAGTACACTGTATTCTGGGGTCCTCAATTGTGCTTAAAATTAGTTCCAGAGGAAGGTGTCGGGACTATCTCCAATAATTGTAATTGTGACATATTCTATCCATCTAAAATACAGTGTTGTAGTACTCGTACTCGTACTCGAGTACTACTCGAGTACCATTTTTAGAGTACTCGTACTCGTACTCAAACTGACGGTACTCGTACTCGGGCAGCAAAGTACTTGAACTCGACATGTCAAAATTGTACTCGATCATCAAGGCAATCGATAAAAAAACCGCATGGCTTGACTTACCACGGCCTCACTGCTTATTTTATCGATACTTTCAAATGGTTGATTGCGGAGAAATCGACTTCCTCTGCGCACCGTCTGGACAAATTCGCTCGTACCCCCGTCCTGCAAACAGGGCGCTGGGAAGGGCTGATGTCGCTTCACAGTGGTGGTTATAGGGGCCCAGAACTGAATATTGTGGTAATGGTGCCCTCACACCATAGCGATCACCAGTTGCGTATGGTTGCGAATAAAAAATAGTGGTCATAAGTTCCGAACGCAACTCACACGCAACTAATAGGTTTTATAGGTTTGAAGTACGCAACAAGCACGCAGGTGATCGCAGACACACGCAGAGTAAGTTCAGAAATTTTGAACATGTTCAATAATTCTCTGCGAATGCCTGCGATCAATTTATACGCAACAGGGACGCAACACGCTACGCACGCAACACGATCGCAACACGATCGCAACAGGTACGCAACTCATAAGTTCTGAACGCAGGTGATCTCAGGTCCAAATTTGAGGTATCTGGCCAGGTTTTGGTAGCGTACATGTTGCGAATGTGTTGCGTACCTGTTGCGATCATGTTGCGATCATGTTGCGATCTTGTTGCGTGCCTGTTGCGATCCTGTTGCGTGTGTAGCGTACCCCCAACCTATTGTGCTTATTCCCAGCGTATCCCCAACCTATGCCCTGCGTATCCAACCTATTAGTTGCGTGTGAGTTGCGTGTTAGTTGCGTACTACATGCGTGTTGAGAAATGGTATAAATAGTGGGCCTTTTCTAGATCGGTGTCAGTTGTTGGTGGACCTCCGAGGTGACAACATGGAGCTACCTCTTGCTGTTATTGGACATCAGTTTAATCTGGTCAATTTAGCAATCCAACACATTCGCAACTACCACGCAACTAGCACTCAGGTCCAATGCAACTTGTAAGTTTTGAACGCAACTCAAACGCAACTCGTAAGTTTTGCACGCAACTCACACGCAACTCGCACGCAACTCGTACGCAGGTGATCGCAGATATTGGGGTATCATAAGTTCAGTTCGCAACCCACACGCAACTCACACGCAACCCATAGGTTGAATAGGTTAGAAATTGACAAAATTGTTGATTTGGGTTGCGTTTGGTGCGTATAACAATATTATGTACACGCAACTCATAGGTTTCAGCATACGCTATGGTGTGAGGGCACCTTTAAACTCATTTTGTGGATTTAACTCGATCTTAATATAAACTTCGTAAAATTGGGTGTGATCCCTGGCTATACGGCATTCTGGGTTTATGACTTCTGACTAGCGCCCACCCAAACAAAGATACTTACAATTTGGGAGACCGCCAACATAGGGCAAGATAGCTCAGTTATAGTAGAGCGCCGGTACGATAACCCGGAGGTCGCAGGTTCGAATCCCGCTCCTGCCAGTTTCTTTGTTCACTTTGAAAATGTATTCAAATTTACCTAGTCAGTTTCCCTTGTGGATTGTTTGACGAATTATAAGTTAAAAAGTCGTATCCTCATTGAGTGATCCCCACAATGTCGCTTCCCATCAGGTTGTATCGTAAAATTGGGTGTGATCCCTGGCTATACGGCATTCTGGGTTTATGACTTCTGACTAGCGCCCACCCGAACAAAGATACTGACAATTTGGGAGACCGCTAACATAGGGCAAGATAGCTCAGTTGGTAGAGCGCCAGTACGGTAACCCGGAGGTCGCAGGTTCGAATCCCGCTCCTGCCAGTTTCTTTGTTCACTTTGAAAATGTTAATATAAACTTAACGAGAACCCCAATTCTTCAAAAGAAAGTCTTTCTCATTCCTCAACATTTTCTTGTTATATAGGGCACTGTTTATATTAGATCACAATAAGTAGGGACAAACCAATACAATACCCAGGGGAAAACATTAGAAATCAAACTGAAAATTTCACTAACTCATGTAGTCTTCACCAGAAATATAATTTACTAGTTGATTACAAAGTTTCCAATTGAACAGGAAAACTTCACCAGTCCGGGGGAACAGTTTAGGAAGGAATTAAAAAAAAAATACTTAAAGCTTTTGTGCACGAAACAGTAGGGATACTATTGGTGCGCAAAACTACATCACAGCTTTACTTATAAATATGGAAATTTGCATTAGCAAGAAAAAACAGGTATGAGAATTGTATAAGAACATCTGTTGAAAGTTAAAATGAAAAATCTTTTCTCAGCCATTTGAATGGTTGTTGTACTTATGTTTGTTTTTTTAGTCTGAGGAATCCAAGGGCCCGAAATACATGAAGGCTTGGGACTTTAAATGCACTGTACATGTAGATTAATTTTATTAAATGACCTTTCATGTCTGTATGTCAGCTGTGTAGCATTTCCTTGGGAAACACTTTGATTTGGCCGGGACTGCTATTGCAGATTAAAAAAAGAATAATTCTGCTGACAAAGACTATCCGTAGTTTTTATCACATATAATTAACACATAATTTTCGGCTTCAAGCACAATGTACTCAGACTTGTACTCGTACTCGTACTCGGAAGTACAAGTACTCGGGCTCGTACTCGAGTACTTGTACTCGGAGACCTGTACTTGTACTCGGTTGGCAAAGTACTCAGAATTGACTGGTACTCGGCAATCTTAGTACTCGGCAGTACTTGGTACTCGGAAAAAAGTACTCGACTACAACACTGCTAAAAGAATGTCTTGAATGTTTTCTGTCTTGCTTACAATGACATGTTGATGATGTTGACTGTCATTTGAATGTCATAATTTTGTTGACTGTTTGGAGTGAAGTTACAATGAAGTCTGCTCCCCATATTTAGATAAATTATGATCAGTTTATTTTAGCACTTACCTGGTTGTATGAAGTCATATTTTAAAAAATTAATAAAGAAGATATGTTTCATTTCAAATGTTAAAAATAGACCAGATGTTTTTAGTGTTACAAAAGTTAATACATTATTTTATTATGCAATTAAAACCAGCTATTCTACATATTTGAAGGGACCATAACAGTAGATGGCCTTTTCATTATTTAACATTATTTGAACTTTGCTTATCAATGCCAAACAAATATTTATGCTATGCAGAAGGGGGGCCTGGAGTAGGAATCCTGTGCAAATTATCAGATTCTAGGTTCATGGGACAAAAGTCGTAATCGAGAAGATCAATAGCTGAACTTAGACAAGTTGATTGTGAACTGCCATTTCATCACCATGACTGCACAGTGATGATCAATTTGATTGATACTTTGATTGTGAGACAGACTGAAGTGTTAGTAAGTCAATCTGTTTTCCATTGCTTTAAAGTTTAACGCATTGTTATAAGGATATGATTTGAAGGTTTGCATGGTGAAAGTAGCAATATGGTAAAGGTATATGCGGTAACACTGTGTGAAATTGTTTCTCTTTTGTGAGTTTGTGTGGAAAACCGTGGAAACTCAACGTTTGTTTCCCCAGTTCTTTACAGAACCACACAAACTCAAAATTGCTCTCATTGTGGCATTCATCATGCGTAAAGTTAAACCAATTTTCTTTGTTAACAACATTACAGTTTTCCTCCATTATTCATTTGTTGAAGGAAATTCACTGAATTGATCAAATGTTTCAGCCAGCGCACAGACATTATAGGTGGACTTCAAATTATACAGGGTGGATAAAAAACCTTTGCAGCCCTGGATTTTTGGAAACTAAAGGATAAAACTCTAAGTCAAATTTGGCTTTTCAGAGGGAAAAGGTTATGCTCAAACTGCTTTGGCAGACTTAGGGCAGCCAGGGAACTGGAGGTGACATCATGATGAAGTGTCTCATGTTGGCAAAGCCTTTTGTTCCCATTCATACCTTGTCGCCACTCATCTCTCACCCAGTGTGGGATATATTTGGCCCTGTTGACCCATCGCTACATGTGCAGACAAAAGTACTGGCAAGCGGCTTCTCCCATGACAACTTGCCCAAATGATGGAAGACCTTCGTTACATATGCTTACAGAGTACATCTAAAGAAATACTGAATATAAGTCTATGAACGGAGGATTAACCCTGGGAAATTACAGAATAAAAAATTCTTTTAGAATGCACCACTTCAAAAGTTTGTGGAGATCCTTTCTGAGGCCCAGCGGTCCTAAAGTGTGCCGTACTGCCGTCCACAATATAACATCGAAACCAGCAAGATCCAAATCTCTGCCACCTTCATGTTAAATTCAAAGCCTTTTGTGCCTTTCTAGTTCATCCATTTTTCAAATTCTGTGACTTCAATCCCATTTGCTTTATCCCAAATTCCCCCTGAGTTCAAATGGCTTGGAGGAGTGACAATGAATGTAAAATGCAGTGAATCAAAATCCAACAATGTTACAAGCTTGCTTAGTTTACAAACGTGGCGTTCAGGATCAGTTGCCTTTTAAAGGTAGTATACACGATTTGCTTTTGCTATAATTTTCAGTAATGTACATGCAGGCATGCAACTTGGAATAAAAAAAAACGAGGAAATTCCAATCTTTACAAGATTTTGTACATTGTTTTTCAATTTACAATGGCATAATTGTGAAGTGAAAAACGAGGAAATCAGCTGATCCGAGGAAAAGTTGCATGCCTGAATATATGGATTTGGGGGTTAGTGTTTAATAGTGTGCTTGCAAATACTGTAACACTGACCTGTTTAAAGTTTTGTGTGCATAGATGCTAGGAAAACAGAGAGAGAAAAAAATTATGTTCTAGTAGTCTGGTTCCCTGACCATACTTTAGACAAAACGGAGCAATTTATAGAGTCAGGGAATTATCAGGTCAGGGAACTAGACTATTCCAACGATTGTCAGCCGACAATCGTTGGAAAACAATGTAAATTTCCACATATCTTCAAAACTACAGCATACCAAGTGACATGATTTCACAGGTTGCTTGAGATTGCTATTTACTTAAAGTCTCGTACGGTATTTTGTAATAATTCAGTAGTTTTGTTTTTTGATGTTTGAAAAATGTTGTATCCTGCCTTTAATATACATTTTCAAGTTGAAATCTTATACCTTTTTTCATTTAATTTTATTAAATAAACAAGTTTTACCACAGAGAATTTGTCAAAAAAATCAAATATAACATGAAAAATGGAAGCAGCAACAATTCAGAAATTCAAAAAAAACCACACCAAATCAGAATTTAAGATTATAGCTCTTGCAAAGGTAGACAACTTTAAAGAAAAGCTTTAGAGCAAACAAAGATATACCCCAGGACCACTTTTCAAGGCAAATCACTGACCTAAAAAGTCAAATGAGGAATGTATCTTATACTAGCTCTAAAAGTCTTTGCAACTTACCCTTAATTATATTACAAAAACCACACGTCTTAAAAATATACACACTCAAAATTCAGCACTTGTTGGGGAAGTATAAACCTGAACATATGTATCTTATACTAGCTCTCAAAGACATATGCCTGCCTACATGCACTTTCAGAATTCCTGATTGCTATACAGAGCTCTTTGAGTAAGGTATAAAAAAAGAAAAAAGAGTGCAGTTCCCTACCATCAGCGGCAGTGATTTCTCGTAAAGGTTGGGGGGGGGGGGGGGGGGGACAGAGAAAAAAGCGCACAAGCAACAATAATTGTTAAGCATTGTGTCTCTTGTGTATCCTAGGAATGTTTTGAAAATGTGTGTATTCTGGTGCATTCTGGTGCATGTAAAAGCCAATGACCCATAAAATGTATATGACCATGGGGAAATTATGGGGGGGGGGGGGACACTGCCATAGCTGTCTCCTCCCCAAAAAATATTTGGGGGGACATGTCCCCCGTCCCCCCCCCCCCCCCCCCCCCCATCGCTGCCCATGCCTACCATAACTGTTGCAGATATAAGTGCAAGGTCTATTACAGCAGGCCAGCATGTGCGTTTATTTCTTATCATACTCCTCCAGGTACAGAAAAGGGTCAGGAAAGTTGAGCATGATCAGGCCAGAAGGCAACCTGTTGTCTGGGGATTACCACCGAAGACAGATCAGCATGCAAAGAGCTAGCCCACCAGCTGAAAGCGATTGCTTTAGCTGCTTGGAATGATGAATAATACCACAAGTGCTAGATCTTCCCTAGCTCTTGCCTCAGACCTGTCTTCTTTGCAGGGTAAGTCAGCTGAAGGTATTGCTTGGAGTCCTTACCTGAGCATGATTTGTAGTGCAAAGTGTTCGTGTACCATTTTTTAGAGCCACATATTATAAATCTCCATGCTTTTGATGCTAAAAGTAGCTATTTCCCACCCCCAAATAAAACAAACCCATTCATCTTTAAAGTAGCATCCTAGAGCAAGTTCGAGCGGTGACTATTTGCCAACCACTGGGCAATTTTTGTTAGTGCAGTAACCCGTGCACAAAATATATCCTGGGTACCGGGCAAAATAAACCACTGGTTTGACAACTGGTCATCATTTGAACTTGCTCCTACAGGTTTTGAATAATGTAAATCTGATTTACAACAAATAATAAAAGCCCATTAGTTGGGACTCAAATATCAAAAATTATTTCAAGTAAGTTACAATCACCTGCGTTTGTTCTCACAAACAAACGTGGACGTATAACAAAGGGAACAATATCGTCCGCGATTCCCAGAATACGTCCGCGATTGAAATCGTGTACAAAACCTATGGGAGTCTTCCGAAAAAGTTAAAGTACAAACAAAAGAGGGAACAATAGGACGTCCGCGTTTGGAGGTCGATACACGTTTAACTATACACACTATTTTATTTTTTCTTTCTTCTACGACAGCAAATATTAATTGTTTTTGAAAAATTTAATTGTGAACATATCAAGATTATATAGGGCCTACTCTGTGTATTTCACATAGTGTATTATGACAGACAGGAACAGCCCTCCAGCCAAAACAAACATACTGGGTTTCTAGCTGAGCAAAAAATGATGGAAAGTTTGCCTGGTTCAAATCACAGCATGATGGCTCAGTCATGCATCCTACATTTCTATGCCCAGAACCTGTCAAAACTATTCTCAAGGGTTTAACCTTTAGATGACGTGAGGCATATTGTGAGGGTAAAAAATAATCAGTTATTTGTGAGAAAAATTATCATTTTGACACATAGCTTGGTTGAAAATTAAGAGCTGGACTGAAAATTCATTACAGGATATTCTTTGTTGAATTGGAACTTAAATAGTCAATCAGTTTGAATGACACTCAAGTTAATGTTTGTTTTAAGAAAACATTCATGAGTATCATGCATCCCTAAATTAACCCATTCTGTCCGGCTGTTATAAATGGGGTGATGGTATGCCAATACGGGCTTGTGCGCGCAGCCTAAGCATAATGCACACAATAGACGAATCCGGCGACCAAAATTAGAAGCATTTACTGCGATGGCATCACGCTCGCCTGCGTATTTAACGCATGCGCTCGATGCAGCTTCGACTAACAGGGTGTTTACAACTTGCCAAAATGCGCGCGCGACTGAAATTAAAGAATGCGCGCAACCTGCACGCGAGCGCGGCACCACTGTAAAAATGGCGTCGGCGAATTCCTGTATAGGCAAAAATATGAATTAAATATGCACAGTAACGCACATACAGATGACAACCGGCCAGGTGGTCTTTTTTAAACCACGGCTTTGGCCGACGTCCGTATTCAGTGGGTTATAATGATCAGATCAATTGTAGAAGATAGCAATTTTGCTATGTGCACATCCTACATAGGCTAAAAGGTGTTGGGAAATGGATCAGTTCTTGTTTTACTGTTACAATGCGCTTAATATGCTAGACCAAAAATGCAAGAATGCATAAGGCAAAGATAGAACCATGATGAAAAGGCACTAAAAGTTGATTTCATTTTTATTTACATTTGGAAAGGTGAGACATATCCTTTTCTCTTCTCCATTCTTTGAAAGCTTATCAAATATTGAACACATAAAAATCAAGAGTTTTTTGTTATATTTCATGGTTATCAAATATTGAAAGGACTCGAGGAGCTGTAAGTTAGTTGTGGTTCAGCAGGAGAAGCTACACCCAATTTTGTTGTTTTACTTATCCCTGACCCCCCATGGTTGTTTGAATATTCGTAACATTTGGATATTTAGTTGCTTAAAGAGAGATATCTTATTATCATGTCATATCAGCACATGAGCAAAAGATGTGACTTGCCACTAACCCGGATATTCCTGTTGTCAGTCCCCTCTCATTGAGTGCTTCAGCTACTTCAACCTTATGATGCCCTCCCCTCCCCTTCACTCTCACCTCCCAGCCTAAACCTCTCAATCAAACTGGCTACAGAAAGATGGCATGGTGCCTCATAGGATCCATCATTCTGCCAACAGGCTTTCCTCCACAAAATGCATCAAGAAACTTATTTCTTACACTACCCTGTAGGTTTTCCTCCAAGCAGCCATTATGTGTATGATGAATAGCTCATCAACACCCTATTCTTCTGCATGATGGAGTTTAAATGGGTCAATATTTATTTTGGAACCAGATTGCTGATCTGTGCCCCAGACATATTCAGTCATGAAATTATGTTCCATACAGCTGATTGACACTCACATCCGAGACGTGCTTATGCCATTGCATATAGTGCCCACCACATAGTGCAAAATCTCACGAGCAAAAAACTGATATGAAATCACAATTTGTCTAATCAGCAGGAACTGTACAAATATAACCTTTTCCCCAACTAAATAAATCTCTTTGCAGCCTGGATGAAACTGCAGTTTTTCATGGTACCTGCATGTGAAATACAAGAACACCCTTTTTAATTTAATGAGTTTCAATCTTATCACAATTAACTTTACCATGTCATCCAAAATCAGGCCATGTTGTCAAAAATCAGGATGTGAATTAAGTGCATGCAACCTGATGAACCAACGCTGGTTGCCCACTGAGCAACGTTAATAGATTTGTTGCAAACATTTAGAGAATCAGTAAAGTATTGTAAAATGCCAGCTCCTTACTCAGAACATGCTTGATTCATTTGTTTGGAAGATGTATTAAGAATATATAACAGTGCCAATTTTTCTCGTGGTCATGGTCATGCATGGCAGGAGCCATCTTATAAACCTTATGCAGCATTTTAGGCAACCGAACTGTCTGGCAACCTTAGATTTAGTTGGTGCTTACCCAGAGGTAACCTAGCTCATTTTCTTAAATTTGCAGCTTGAAAATACAAAAAAAAAACACAGACCAAGTGTCACAACCTTTGTCCATCCATGAGATAACTCTGAATACTCATGTTCCCTGATAAAAACTGAGCTGGGATTTTTAACTCAAAATGGTGATTTGGTTTTACATACATCAGCATTTATCAGCTATCAGCATCAATGATTGCAGTACATTAGGCCCATGGGGCGTTTCATGTATTTCCCAAGTCTTCTGGTATTTTGGCCACACACATGCCCTATACAGTACTACAGAACAGCTTTTACATCAACCACAGAAATGACGGCAATGCACTTAAACCACAGCACATACTAATGACAATTCTACCTTTCTATAGAGAATTCCAAAACTTCCAAAGACAAAAATACGCTTCAAAGCCTCATAATAGTGAAAAGAGACCTTGGGGATTACACAGATCTAGAATAAACTTTTTCCTTGATATTTATTCTCAGGAAAAATCCTCTCACGTCCAATATCATGTAATAACAATGGAATCAGTCAGCATACATAACATGTATGAAACTAGCTAGCAAAACCCACGCAAATGATTTAACTATTACTGACTGTATTAAAACTTGATGGACAAAATTATATGGGGAATCAATTATTCAGACAGCTTATAAGGCAAAAGACTAGGGGCATGGGTACTTTGTGCTTTTCAGTTGAAACTGGATGGATACTCTCTTGAGTGCAAAATGGAAAAATTCCACACTTTGCAAATGGTGTGTGTATTCTTCAAAATGTGAAATACAGTGCTTTTCAAATGCAAATTTAACCAACAAAATAGTTTTAAAATACGGACCCATAATAGAAAATGTGCAAGCAAGACAGTTGTTGGCCAAGGTCTTGATTTGATTCAGATAACACCTGCCAGACATTTGTTTTTAAAAGTAGTGATAGCTTTGTGTACTGAAATGAGTTACACTTGCTGTTTCTGACCCTCAACAAAAGGCATAATAGATATACAACCCTTCCCATTAAAACAAACAAAATTGCAGCACCGAACCCCCCCTCCCCAAAAAAACAAAAAAACAAACAAGTTACAAAAATTATACATGCCCAAAGTTCCTTCATCATAACAAAAATCAACTCTTTCAGAAATATAAATGCTTGAAGAATTTAAAAAAAAAAAAAAAAAAAAATAATAAATTCATTCAATTATAAAACAAGAATATTAACTGAACTGGATGTTAAACCTATTAGAATTGATGTGTCACAATATATGCAGAGTATTTTTATTTTGTATCAAATACATACTGCAGCAAATCCATTTAAATCACAGATTTTCAAAAGGACTTGTACTCAATAAACTGCTTCTCAAAGATGACAAATACTGTGCCCCATTGCCCTCCAAGCACTTCTTTCCTTGAAAAGGAGGGTCCCTAATGAATTGATAATAAACCCAATACTGTTGTAGGTGCTCCTTATAATGCAACCAAACTATGATCATTTACTTCAGTCAGCATCAAATGACAGCAAATCAAAACACTATTTGTTTCTCCACTATAGCGCCCTGTAAATACTCAATTTGGCAGGTTTATTCAGAGGCTGTGAAACCAAGGGGAACATGGTCAAACACTGGAGTATTTGTCAAACCTGTAGCTTTAGTAATATGAGAATACTCAATATTATGAAAGGCTTTTGGGTAGTATGAATGATCATATCCTGCAAGCCCACTATACAGGCTGACCAAGTTGACAAAAGGGGGAGAGGGGAGACACACTATGTTTGAAAAAAGTGTGAACATAATGGCATATCACACGAAGAGAATGTCAACAGTGTTCTGTCAATCAATTCTGTCAATGATCTATTTTTGGTGCTTGATTTGGAATCATACAATGTATAAGCCTACATGTCTGAAAAAAACATTAGCATTTTACCTATGTCTTTTGGAGGTAGATGGAAGTAGAGTGCACAACCTATTTTTCTTTTTATTAAGTTACACCCAAAGTGACAAAAGAAATAGAAAGCAAAAAGAAACAAAATTTGCTTTTTATGTATAAAGTATGTCAATTTCTCAAAATTGCAAATTTGTTTGAAAAATGTATACATGTAGTTCTTTTATGCTTCATAAATAAGCTGATCCAAGCTCCCTTTTAAGTGTGTGAGTGTGGGGGTGGGGGGGGGGGGGGGTACATGAAGGGGGGTTCTTGGTCCATAACCCCTGTACAGAAAGAAAAAAAAATGGGCTTGACCTTATTGAAAAAAGAACAAAGTTTTTGGACATATGAATTCCATCTCTGGGGATATGTGAAGCTGACTCAACCCCAGGAAAGACTTCAAAATAAAGCCTGCACAACGCTCCCTCCATAGAGGTCAATGGAGGTGAAAACAAACAGGAAACATTTGGAACAATACGGGCGCTTCTCAGATTTCTACACCTATATGTTACATGCTGTTAAACATACATTATGTGGGAGGAAAAACAATTCCAACTGTTTGCCATGGTTGTCTGCAGACTTTCCTCTTGTACTTATTTCACAAGTTTTTAATTCAAATTTGTAAACAACTGAGGCAGTTTCACTCTACCTTTTAATTTGTTCCTTCCTCCATGGGTAGAGAGCCTGTGAAGTGTGACAGGTGTGTTTTAAAATGTGTTTAATACCAGCTGGGAGACACAGTGTGTCCGAATCAGTTGTTCTGAGCTGATATGCAATGGAGAGATTTCAGCCACATGCACAAAAACCAATGAGGCTTGTATGATGAACAGTATGATAAACAGCATTTTTGCACGTCAACAAATGCTCTATCTCTTGCATGCATGGATTGTACAAATTGAAGAAAAAATATGTTTGTGTCAAAGCAGTTATCTTTTTAAAGATGAATCATTGTTTTATTTTGGGTTTTTTTCATAAGGCATTTGTGAATTTGGATAACAATTTGATGACCTGATATTTACCACTCAATAATGAACTTGGAATGATGTTGCCACTTTGACTTGGTCCATTAACAGTGAAATCCTCTCATTTATTATTGACATGGTAGAAGTTTTGGTTCTTACACCTTTATCCCCTTACTGGAAGGTGTGCCTTTGCATAATTAAAAGTGATCAATTTTGTGAACTTGTGAGTAATGGTGAAATTTGATGAAGTCTACTGCATCTCATTAAGGAAATGCATTTTGGATTTATCAAATCGTCACAGAGCTGTCATACGGATGAAGAATCCAAAACCCCATATGAAAAAAGGGCGTTTGAAGTTAGTCTGTTCAGCAATATGCCTGGTGAAGAAAGAAAGTCACCTATCATTGCCATATGCATGCATATTCAGGAATGTCAAAATGTTAAAATTAGAAGTATCAAAAATGTTTGCAAGGGGGATAGATATCCTGCATCTCCTTTGATACAATCAACCACATATTCACCTGTTTAATTATACCTTAATTCAGAACATATTCTGATATAAAAAAAAGTCATTCAGTCTTACATTGCTAATGGAATAGAACACGTTCAGTTGTAGGACATTGTTGAACAGGATCTTCAGGCTTTAGTGCTTATAATGCACAGGATCACCGGAACATGAAGGAAGGAAATGCGTTTTTCCCCACCATTAACATATACCTGGACACTTTTTGTTTGACCTGTGTAGGCTCAGTCTGATCTTAAATTCCGATTTTCCAGGAAAAGTCTGTAGGCGCTAAAATATCTAGACTAATAGGTCATATCATACAGCTGACCACTGTCACACTGGCAGTGTGTTAAGTTGGCTTCACTGAATTAAGTTGTACACTTCAAGTTTGACTGACATTGGCCCATGGATTTTCCCAGGGTTCCCTTTTTTCATAAAAGCAGACGCACTGTTCAACTGTGTGCACAGATGTTACTATTTTACTAAATTATTCCACATATATTTCATACTTTGGTTTTGGGGGTTTTGTAAGTGTTTTTCTATTTTACAAACACCTAACTCAGTAGTTGTTATCATTATAAACTTTTGCAGATCACTTCATGTTGAATTCCCAATATGCTCTTATTTTCACTATAGATAACAAAGTGTACAATTTCATTTTGTTTATAAACATCGAGTGCCCACTTTTATGTGGCCATTAGTTTGCATAAATGTCAACACTGGTTGGAAACAGACTTTGTCAAAAATGACAAATTGTTGACAAAGTGTTCTTCAGTGGCACGTCCTTGATTTATTGGGGGGGGGGGGGGGGGGGGGGGTAGGCTTAAAAATATTTTCTTTAAATTTAAGTGACCCCAAACATTATTTAACCCCCCCCCCCCAATTCCTCCTCCCCATATGTGTACCATGATTCATGCTGCATCATTCAACTGCATTAAATTTTTAAAACTTTGTATTTGTGAATTGTATTTGTTTTCCAGTGAGGCGGCCGGCCTCACTGTAGTTTGCCAACCTCCGGTTTGCAATAACTAGAGCTGTGACATTCCAAAGAAAGGTAACTGACTACACTATAAAGCAATAGATGCTCAGTCATGTACTGCAGTGTCAGAGGGGACAAATAAACAGGAAAAGTGACTGCTGTGGTAGAGATTGAATGTTGACCAGCCTCTCTATATAGTCGTCAAGGTCCACTTGTGGTCATTCTTTCCCAGTGGTCAGTCTTGAGACAAGGCCCACCCAAATTAACTCTGGGGATTGACTCATTAAATTTGAGTCATTCATTAAGTCATACTTTAGGCACAGGTCATTAACTCTACCTGGAAAAGGCATTCAAGCCCAAATCTAATTTAATAAAAACATCAAAGTGGATCTCATGCAACTGTTTAATAGTTTTCTTTCCTTTTAATTTTCCTGAATTTGAGCACACCAAAACATTTGTTTGTGGTAAAATTTTAAAGGAAGCATTTTATGCAATGGAAAACCAGTTTCAACTCGTTTTCATGTAAGTTATAATGTTTCAACAATCAAAACATGATCTATGCTTCATTTTAATTAAGTAAAAGGTGATTTTTTTTTCAATTCTTAGGGAATTCTTTCATCAGTTTATGCAAGAGGTGCTAGTTTTTGTCTGGTAATACAATTAATACACTGCTTGTCAAAAAAGCATCACAGCACAAAAATCAATCATTCACCAGCAAAATATTAGCTACTAAAAAAATAAAAAAACTATCCAGACAAGCTGTTTAACATGAAAATTAAGGCCAAAATGAAACCTAATTAACTCCAAGTAAATGTAGTTCCCATTTAATAAAAAGAAATTGTGCACAACCCTAAGGAGGCACTGCTGTTGTGCCTTGAATGACGTCATGCTTTGTCTCATGAATATGGACATGTTTATTAGCATATAAATCAAAATGTTGAAAATGTTCACTCGAATTACTACAAAGGAGGTGGAATCCATATTAACATGGCAAGAAAGCTCTCCGACATGTACCTGTATTCAAGTCATAAAAATCCTATTGCATATAGTTCCTTTAAACAGGAAATGTATCTGCTGGTATTCTGGTAATTGTTCACTCATGCTACTTAACTGTTTGACAAACATCAGTCATTAATAACTAGATAAATACCAGATTTTAATACGACTTCATTGAATTTCCTTTGCCTCTTTTTAAAATTTTTTTCTTAAACCCTAACAGTCCCAAATCCTCCAATTTTAATATGATTTTGCATGCACTCTGGGGATGGTTAGGGATATATAAAAGAAATTCTCTCCAAGTCCCAGAACAGGTCTGTTCCCACTGCCCACTCACTCTGGGTTTCTTTTTTCAGTGCCATGATTCATTCAATGTCACAATACATACATTTGATTTGAAGGCCAGGGTACCATAAAGTATGCATGATTAAGCAACCGTGGGCTAATGAAGCAAAAATGTAATGTACAATACTGGGACTCGTATACTGCACCGGTAAATCAAAAGGCCTTTTCATACTAGAGCCTCTTAACCTGGGTTTAAGTCAACAGGGTGAACCTGCTTTGCCGGGTTGAATCTCAATTATACTTCATGTTTAACACTGCATTGCTTCACGCTTCTTTTGAGGGTATATATACCCTGGGGCAAACTCGATCCTGTTCACTACTGTTTTCAACCCAGTCAGGAATTTCAAACCCGGGGTGAGAAATCTTAGTCCTGGTCTGGAGCAACTCAACCGAAGCAAAAGCAACTGTTTTAAACGTGTTCTCAAAGATGACATATGTGACCCGCTCCAGAAAAAGGTGATATAAGTCGCGCTATGCATTTACGTGTAATGGCCCTTTCAATGTTGAGAGGGTGAAATTTTTTGTCAAAATTCATTTTTTGTTTTTTGCCTTTAATGACATCTTAAATATCTAAAGTTTCAGGTTTGGTGCGCAACAATGTTGATTTCAGTGAATAAAGTGAAAAAAATAATCCTTTTAGAGTACATTGTTCCATTGCATTGTATTGGAACAAGCTATTTCAATGCCTGTTTTCTCTGTTGTGCAATTTGAACTCCATAGAACAAATTTATATGCAAAAACGCGATATCTCCAGAACGGAAAGGGCTTTGGAGCTCTATCATGTACCAAATGAAAGCTTACATTGCGGGCTTTCCAAACATACATGAAACTCATTTTTCATATTTTGCGACATAATATACCTTTTTCCAGAGCGGGTCACATATTACCAAAGCTATATCATACCTTTACAGTATATTTTTCCCTCCATGACAACTGATCATGCATCACATTACAATTATGCTACTTGAAATTCTACAAGAATACACTGCCAAGAACACTGTGAAGCACAAGTGCCCACGCTTTTATATATCTCAGGCTTATTCACGCAAAAAATCTTGATAGTCTGATGACCTCTCTGTCAATGTCCTCTATATAAACAACCAACTCCTGTGTTTGTACCAAAAATGAGTCTTGTGATTTCTCTGGAGTGACCAGCTATAGTTGCTGAAATGTGTATTGACAAGTGTGCCGTGTCCTGTGCGCCACAGTAATAAATGCCAGGCCATGTGGTTTTGACACATGTATTGTATAAATTACTTTCCAAAGATCTGCCCTTATACAATTTCAGCCAAGGATAGGCATTTTACAACAACAAAAAACCAAAACAGACATACGGTACAGTATCTTTAAATACATGTTGATTCATATTTGAATTTTTCAGCCATGGGGCCTAGCAGAAAGTTAAGGCTTATTATTTAGAGCATTTTCATTGGTTAATTACAGGTGTGGAGACCTTGAATGTGCACACTTAATTTTGGTACGTTTTTACTTAAAACAATCTTGTTTATGGTTTGAGTGTTTGTTATATTGTTTATCTCTTTTATATTTTAGAAGAGTTGTGAATCTAATTAGACCCTACATGCTTTTTGAATTGGGGGGTGGGGGCCAAAGTATGATTATGACAAATTACACCATCCTAACATTAATCATCCTAGTTTGAAAAATGTCATGAACAAGGTTTTAATAGAGACCTTTCACAACACACACTGAGCTGGCCAACTTCCAAGGGGAAAAAAACAGCTTTGGTGCCAGCCGAACTGACCACAGGTCATTTGTGGTCCACCTTCTCACTCCCTCACTCTTCCACAACACCTGTTCGCATATCTACAAGTAAATAAACCCCCAACAAGTGTTTATATTTTCTCTGCTCTAAATCTCTGGACTTCAAAAGGAGGAGACGTCATGGTGCTTAGTCCTTGCTCTAGGTGATGTGAAAGGGCCAGCCTATTGCAGGACCAGAGTTCCTCTCAAGCAAGTGTATAAATAATGGATAAATTTGGGCACTCTGATGTCACAGCACAGCGGAACTATGGTCTTACGTGATGATGTACTGGCTTTCACGTACGTGAAGTGCTGCATTCTTGAATAACCAGGATTCCATTTTTAATACTTTAACATTTGATGTACGAAATACTGCTCCTTTAGAATAAATAGAAGTCTGGTATCCCCTTCTTGTAATTATTAATTCATAATTAATAATTACACTGTTTGTTAAAGGAAAACATACATTTGGATTGCATTGAGGAGTTACCAAATACATTTTGATATACATTTTTGAAGATGTTTCACTGTGTGAGTTTTGGACTACATAAAATTAAAGCAGGTTTTCATATAGGTTGTCAAAAAAGATTGAATTGCAAAGATGGCATCTGCAGTCAGTGCTATACATTTATGCAAAATTCAACAAAATATCGTGTACATAACATTATCAACACATTTGATAAAGTTATATTCAATTATTCACAGCCTTATCATTGTGTACAAATGACATTGCAAGGGGGGCACTTGGTTTCTCCCAAGGCCATTATGAACCCGTGCCAAACTTTTCTCCTGTCTTGAACAAAACAAGTTTCATGGTTTGGGTTGAACGACTGGTAAGTTCACCAGCTTCATCATCTGGTGTTTTGTCAGGATGAGTAATCATGGACAGTCATTTATAGGCTGGCGCATTTAGAACCCTATTGCTGTGTATGAACTGGAAACAAGGCAACAACATTCCCCAAAACAAACAAGATTGACACGTTCATAAAAATACAACTACTCATGGGTACAATTCTGGTGAAGACTATATTTTGTAACTGGATATGTATCAAAATCTTTTCACAAAGGACTGACCATTCCAGAGTTTTACTGGAATGAATAATAAACTTGAGACACTACTTTACACAATATGTGGCACCAGCAAGCGAAATCGGACATAATTATTAGTTTGGAAATTTTGAAAATTGGGATTTCCATTTCATATGGTGAAACAAATTACTGTATGATAGCCTATATTTTGGTTTTCGAATAGAGCCGTAAATTCAGCATTGAGAATGGAAAATAATACGTAGTTTACACTTTTTTTGGAAGTACGCCAGACTAACATTTCAAATTGTACACATTGAATAGTCTCAACACAAAAGCAAACCAGGTATTTTGAAATATGCTTTAAACTACCATATTTTGACCAAAAAAACAGGAATCATGTTTTGTTGACGATATTCGTATAAATTGCAATTACATGTACTCAAAAATAGGTCATGTGATCGACGTCCGATTTCCCTTGCGGACGCCACATATGTTTTATATTAGGTACCTTTAAAATAGCTACAGGATATATCACAGGTTTCTTTGGTTTTATTTTCCTTCTCACACGAGCTTCAATTCTGTGTTGTTCAAGTTCAGGTCTGTTTTCCTAAAATGAAACTGAACACCACTTAGAAGTTTTCTTTTTCTATAGTCGCACGCAGCAGAAGGGGTGATGCAAGCAGAATTAAGGGCCATAATAATCTATAAATAAAGGTATGATGTAACAGTGAGCTGACAACATAGTTGCAGGCAGTGTTCATACTTTGTGGGATTCAAGATATACACAAAAATAACAAACCTATGAAAATTAAGGCCTTTTCACAATACAAAAAATCTCCATGTTGTACACGGGTCTGACACGTGTTACCTAGACTGACCTTTTCACATTACAACATTTCAACATGGCACTGACCCAGGTAAAGCGTTCAACCCGTGTCGAAACTAACCCTGCTCGGGAGGTGGGTTGAGAGCTCTTGACCCGTGTAGAGAAGTTATGGGGGATTTTCCGATTCGATCCGTGTAGAATGGCCGGCCATATGTGTGTAGTGTGAAACGATCGCACAATACACGGGTCGAAACATTACACGTGTAGCGCAAATGCTGGTGTTGCATTGAGTAGTGTGAAAAGGCAGCGTAATTGACCCTTGTTGAAATTTTAAAGAAGTCTACACGGGTAAGTTGGACCTGCGTAGATTTCGAAACGGGTCGAATGTACATAGTGTGAAAATGCCTTTAGACCTCAATCCGTCAAACAAGTCCCGAGAAAATAGTATAAAACAAACAGTAATTTTGTGCCTGTTCATATGGGCTTGTTTTGATTGCCGAAAGTGAAATAAGCCACATTGTTTTTGGAGGCCATCAGGTACAATTTTCTTTGAAGATGACAATGTTTTAGACAGAAATATTTCTCAGGATTGGCACTTGTACCAGGCTTTCGGACTGATAATTCAGCAATTTGGTTTTTGATCATTACAAAAAAAACATACCATACCTTTAACCATGGAGGTATTCATCATGTTTAAGTGTGCCCCTCCCATTCCACTCTACCCCTTTTTATGTGCATCCTTTCTGATACCCTATTCAACTATGGACCTTTCACTGCCTTCTCCAATAGGACGGCAGTTGATGAAAACACCAGCAAAGAACAGGGTACCAATGAGTTAAAACAGAAACTTGTCCAGAAAAGCAACTTTTCTCTCTACAATGCATGCACTGTATTTTATACATGATATGGCAGAAAACTTTGGGGATGGTACCCCCCCCCCCCCCCCCCCCTCCCCCCAATGTTCAGGTTGACTTATATTATGTAATAATATATATGTTCTTGTTTTCAAGGAGTAGTTTGCTACCAAATTTGGTCTTATGCTAACCAATGCCGCTCGACTCATCAGAAGTTACCTGACATTGAGCACAAAATATTGTGACTTGTGGTTTTGCAGTGACTATGATTATGGTGATATCGAAAATAAGTGTATTATGGTGATAGAAAATAACTGCAGCAAAATAATCTCTTGGACACTGTTCACATATTAGTATGCATTGAAGAATTGATGTTTCCAACAACATACCATTCTATTTTAATACCACATGTGAAGTATCTTCAGCACAGACAAATAGGCTCTTTCATTAATGCCAGTTTGAAAAAAGGGACATCAGAAACCTAGTGGCATCACATTATAAGCAAGCCGCCGATGCTGTTTGGGGGATTTTTCTACAGAGAAATCTTCAAAGGGAAGCGCTCCGTGCTGTTTGTCAGGATCTAGCGAGGGAGCCCTGGGCAAAGAGGGTTGGTTTCTCAGCCAGATAATCCTTGGAAACCAGCAGGAAACCAGAGAGTTTTTCAACAACTGCTGGGGCAGTGTTGAGTCACCAGTGACCAGTGACATCTTGGGTTAATCTTGTAATTAGTATTTGTACATAACTGCAGCAAACAGCTCTTTTTGTATTGGAAGAGGAATTCAAACCTAATGTTTTTGTAACTTTGGGACAACATTATAGGCCATGTTTACAATCTAGTGTTGTGCAAATGTACATTGTACATTCTGCCAACTATAGGCACTTTGTGTATGTATTTACAGACCCTGAGGCTAGTGTAGTTTTCCATCTATATAAAAGAAATAAATTCTTTCAGTGCCTGAACTCCCAAATAGGCAAATGAATTTGTGTAATTTGTTTGACGTGCCTTATCAGATATGTGTAGACATATTCAAATTCTCCTCTGGGAACTGGTTGAATATTGATTAAATGAAATAAGGCCATGCCATGTGTGTGGATTGCACCCCCACCCCCCCAATACCTAAAAGGTCCAAACCATGTTTTTTGCCCATGTCATATATTTTTTAAAATGTTCCCCTTATCTCTTGCGTGTCACAACCACAATTGGTGTGTTCCCCCCCAAAAAAACCAAAACAAAAAAAAAACAACTTTGGGGTCACTTTTCTTTAAAAATATGGCACATCAACTCCCCATTGAAAATCCTGCAGGTGCTCTTGGAATCCAATACAGTGTTAATGTTATAATTGCCAAAAAAATATGTAACATAAATTTACATAAGATGAAAGTAGTTTCTGCGGTATGTAAATGAGTAGCTTAGCCAAGGAATCCCAACCATTCTGTTCATTTCTCCCTGGTGCTTCCTATCAAACCTTGTAACACATTTACGAACAGGTCTTTAACGTACCTGCTGACAGGCTGGATGACTTATATGGATATGCCACCAGCCCACATAGCCACTTACTTTACCACCATACACCAAGAATTTATTTTTGTTCAACCATATCAGGAATCACAAAATCACCAACCGGTGCCAAGGGCGTATAAAAGTCAGCATTTGAATTCCCTGTGGAGCAATATTGTTCTGGTTATCAATTTTGCAGTTTCCAAATATTATTTATAAATATTCCTCAGAGGGTTGGCTTCCTAGTACATGGCCAGGCTGATTCATACTTGTTTAACATATCTGTAGACAGATACATGAAGCTGCTTTCTGGATAGTGCAAATCAATGCAGCATGTTTTCACAATTAATGGAGCGTACTCAAAAACAGTCAATGGTTTAACATATTTTAGGTATTAAAGTATTTGTTATTTTAAAACTATTAAAACAATTATAAAACACCTACAAAATATGGAAATAAAGTAATCCCACTGCACAATAGGAAACCAACATAAATTTTAAAATTGCTGAAAACTTTTAAAACTTAATTAATAAATTTTTAAAGTTTGGCTATAATAATCTTTAAAAGGAGGGCATGATGAGTTCCCCTGTTCTCATCTTACCTCCAGTCCTACATGTTAAAGCACTTGCTTTAAAAAGTCAATGCTGTGTAAATGATCCTCCCCCCCCCCCCCACCTGACTGTGAAAGGCATTTCAACTGTGATACTACATGTATAAGGTTATGTTCACTGGAATAGGGAAACATTACATCAGAGCTGTTTTTCATTGCAATGACAAATATTCTTCACATCTCAACTAAAATACTGTACAAAGTTCAGTACTACCCATGGTACAGTATTATTACTGGGTAGGCCCTATGTCTTTATCATCAGTGACCAGCAACCCCCACTTGTAACAAACAACTTCCGGTCATTGAGTCTTCACAGTTGACCACAAGTACTCTGTGACAATGAATCCTTATTGGACAAAACTAGCGAGAGCCCACCTACGATGTCAAGGAACAGTAAATCTCCACAAAAAATGTCATATAGATTAATAGTAGGTTGACTAAATATCATGAATTTCATGCAAAGGTATACATCTAGCGGTCTATAGTTTAGCTAAACAACAGTGGCATTACAGTTTAAATTATTATTTTCCCTTCTTCTCCCTGCCTCGCCCGAATTATTCTTGCTTCCTATTATTTTGCCTAAATGGGCAGAGATTCCCTTGAGCAAGAACAGTATAAAACTATTAATATTGAAAACTGATGATGGCAATCAAAGAATATTGAGTCATTAACATTGATTTTATATACTATGGTACAAATTTAAAGCCAGTGTCTGAAGGAAATCGTCTACAAGCAAATCTTTAAGCAGTGCGAGGACAAAAGAAAAGACGAAAGTACAAATGGCATAAATTTTATCAGTTCCCAGACGGAACACACGCAACTGCTACAAATCCATCACAGAGCTGACAGGAACTTCACGCACATTTTTCTTTTTAATTTCTGGAAAAGAGCTGCTCATCAATCATGCTAACATTTCCTACAATGTCATCCCGCCAAATAATCTGACGACAGAATGAGTTATAGGAACACCCTGGCAAGCTATGTTTGTAATCATAATTCCACCTTCCTGCCCCCAAAGGTCTGTATAAATCCGTCACTGGTGCGGGAAACCTTTACTCTCTGGTACAGTTTAAAGCAGTGGTTGGCCCAAATAGCGAGCAAATGGTTTCAAATCAAATGAGCCACATGTTAACTTTAAGATTCTTAGCATAGGGATAATTAATGATAAAACAGTTCTATGAAATGCTTTATATCCCATACATATAAAACCCTTTTATTATAAAGGGTGTGGGGCACCCCCTTCTTTTAACCTACTTGACCCAAAATTACCCGAGGTTAATTTTGCGTAATGGTGGCAGGTCCGTTCTACTTGAGAGTTCATGAGTACAAAACAAATTTAACTACTTTCCGAATCTAGATATGAACATGTACCCCCAACCCAAGCCCACCCCCTTGCGATATATGGCCTCTATCAACATGATGTGTTGATCATCTTTTGAATTTTCTTCTGTCAAGATTAAAAAATTCATGAAAATCTCAGAGGTATACAGTACAAAACACCTGCTGGATTGCTGCAGTTAATTGATTTTTAAAAAAAGTATGTGTTTGTATTTAAATAAACAAAATTAATGGGCTGTTCCAACAGACCTACTCTTTCAAACTGAGCATGTGTTTGAAAACTTGAAATCTGATTTTCCAGACCTGTTTTTCTTTTAATAAACAGTTAGAAGTTATTCACAGAAACCAAGTCAGGGATGTGACCTACTTAAACTCCTTTGAGCTTATACAAATTAAATGTCACCTGTCATGATGAATGTCGGTCACCTTCTTTTTGTAAAAAACAACAAAAACAAATTCCAAATTTGTATAATCGTCTCTCCGATGGGTTGTTCATTATCTATATTTTGTCTTGTGTCATTCTTCCAAGTCATTTTTGATAAAAAAAAAATTCTTCAAACGCATGTGTGGGTTAATTGGACATGGACCCTTTTATCATGGGCTGAGCAAAATGCAGCAAGCAGAACCATTACTAACAGTACACATCAGGATAAAGTTGAAAAAGCTCCCACAATCTGCCTTTAAGAATGTTTGGATGCAGATAGACTGACTGAGTAAAGGGTATGCTGCCATCTTGTTTGCTCTTGGCAGTTATGGGTCAGCCTTGCTTATATATACGGTCCCTGCAGGATTAGGTTACAAGCACTTATCACAGTGTCATGCCCATCTTTGTGATGAGTAAAACCAGAGACAGATATACCCTGTCTTACTTTCATCCTGAAGAAAGTGCAGATGGCTCATGTGATGCAGATGTACAGCTATGCAAATTAAAGGGGTCGTTGCTTAAGAAACTCAGTTTCTGATTTCCAGTGGTTTTCTTAATGTCATTTAGACTTTTAGAAAGATTCTGTTAGGATCCAAGCTTCAGACCTCCTAACTTTTATCAAATATATTTAGGTCATTCCAGTAAGTAAGCAGCCTATAGCAGTATAATATTAACCCCTTGAAGTCGGATGATGTCTATACACGTCCAAAAAAATTACCACCTGGCCAGATGACGTCTATACACGCAATCTCTGCAGTTTCAATCCATTGTTGGATTATTGTGCATGTTACGCTTGGCTGCACAAGCCTCTTGTTGCTTGGCTGTAGAAGCTGGCCCAGTACGGCGCCTCACTCATAAATAACCGGGTTCAAGGGGTTAATGTTTCTTATTTAAAGCTTTTTCATGTCCTTGCTTTTGGGGATATATCACCCCGTGTATAGTTAGGACTGGATAAGAGCTTTCCAATGAGACATCACACAAAAACAAAAATTTGACCAACGATAACACCCGAACAAAGATACTGACAATTTGGGAGACCGCCAACATAGGGCAAGATAGCTCAGTTGGTAAAGCGCCGGTACGGTGTTCCGGAGGTCGCAGGTTCGAATCCCGCTCCTGCCAGTTTCTTTGTTCACTTTGAAGATTTAAAAGGGAATTAACATTGCCTTGGGAACACCCAATTGGGCTAAAAAAAAAGCATCCGTCCTAAAATTGCTGTGGTTTGAAAGATCATTCAAAAGTAGAGGACCATCCTTTGAAAATGCACGGTTTTGTCTGAAAATCATGGACAAAAAATCATTTCCGGGAGAGGTCAGTTCGGTTCAGAAGTCGGACCATTGCAAATCAGAGTGGTGCCTTTGGTCTAGTGTAGCACTTTGGTTAGATGTGTAGAATTGGTTCCAAGTCTGTGATCGTGGTTTTTGTCGGCCTGATAGCCAATACAGCAGTGCCGGAAATAGCGCCCTCTTTGTGTCCTCTTTTGTGTTAACCTTGGATCAGCAGGACAGTAGCATAGCTAAGGGGGGCTTAGGGGGGCGCACGCTCCCCCATAAAAAATCGTCGCCCCCCGACTGAAAATTCCAGCAAACGCAGAAAATAATAGCATTATAAAGAAAAATCACTGTGAGCGCCCCCCCCCCCCCCTGTAACATCCAGCCCCCCCAATCACCCCCATATGGAGACAACCCTGGCTACGCCGCTGGATCACGATCACAGACTTGGGAATCTTGTTCATCGGTTTGTACACAACCCTTGGCGAATTAGTCCAAAAGTGCATGGACGGAACAAGCTTATTGGTCGGAATCGCCAAAAGCCTTCTATAACATGAATATTCAAACCAGGAGAATTCTGGACGATTCCACTAATCTGACGAACCGTTAGAAGCCACCCAATCGGGTGGTACAGCGCTCGCACGCGCTTCATAGGCGTGCTTAGTACATAATTATAAGGTGCATGTTTACTTTGGAGCGTGTTTACTTTTTACTTATTGGTGAAAGGCGCAATGAGTGCGCGCGTATAACGAGCGCGCATGTATGGTACCGCTGGATTGGATACCCAAAGATGGCTTCTAATTTAAAATTTTGTTCGTCGGATTAGTCTATGGGTAAAGCGTTTTTCGTCTAGTAACAAAAACTAACAATCACGTATTTAATTTGGTATTTTTTCTACTAATATAAGATCTAATATGACTTAGCTTAATATGACTTAAATACCATTACGTGCCATTGTGCCAAGTATTATACAAATTTAAGGCCTGAACAGTGTAACAGAACACTGTATTGTAACCTATTGGTAATGGACGCGGCCTTCACGGTTTTTGTGTCCTTCTGATTGGCCATCTCTATGGCCTCCGTTTTATGATGTAAATTTAGTTATGAATGCATGAATATCCCATATCACGTAAGGGTCAAGTCTGAGATCGCGAGTTAGTGTGTGATAACCAATATGGGTAATGACGTTTAGCGTGGCTGATGCAGACAAAAAGGATAACCGCGATCTCGGACTTGAAATCAAGTCTACACTATGTGCGGCACCAGTCTGAATGTCTTTATGTCAATGCTTTGTTTTCCTCATTTCTCCTCATAAATATTACACATTATGGTATAATTTATGGTATAATTTGTTTACACTAAGGCCTTGGAAAAAAGGCTAATTAACTAATCAAAGAGATGAAATTTGGGGGATATAAATAAGTTGAACATTTTGAATTAGGAGTGCTCCTAATTCCTATAATATGAATGTATATCAATCTTCCTGCATAATAAAACATTATTTTTTGGAAGACCCACAAAAATGCAGTGCACCAAGAGTTTTATTATTTTTTTCAAAAATGATTTTTCCTCCATAATTTGTTAGTGGGGGAAATCCATTAAGTTGAAATTTTCAGTCAGAGCACATGGACCTAACAGCTTTAAATTAATTTCAAGTGGAAGAAAAATATATCACGTCAGTACGCCCCACAAGCATGTATTACACAAAGAAAGGATATAGTCAAGCCCATGCAAAAATTTGAACTCGAACACAGCATTGCCATTTTGAGAACTGGCTCATTCTGCCTCAGGGCAGCTATATGTAAGCTACAATCCTTACAGTTTTGCATACAATGCTATGGATTGAGTTGCAATAATGTTTGGGCTTGCATTCAACATGCAAACTTGTGTTACTTGTTACATTTTTGTAGATTCAATGGAAGCAATTTTTCAATGACATAATTCAGTGGCGTAAGTTCATAAGGGTTTGTCAATAAATATCTGTCCAAATAATAAATGAGCTGAAAATCTTGACACTACATGTATCATTTTTACTAGTTTTCCTCAAATGCCCTGTCATTCGTAATTATGACAGGCAGTAATGAAACTTTGAGCAGGCCCATAGGGATGGAAAGGAACAGCCCCCTCCAACCTGCTGAGGTCTGTGCCCCCACTAGAGACTGCAGTTATGCATAACAAAAATCACCTGTTGTATTTTCCCCCTTTTAGTGTCAGCCCTAGAAAAATCAGTGCATTCCTTGCCAGCAAGTTGGACCCGAGTTACTCCACTATTAGAAGGATGAATAGGAACAAAGTCTTGTTCAAAGAAACAAGAAGAGGAACCTGTAATCCTACATTCCATTCTTTTTCACTTTACCATTTTTTTTTTTTTGCACAGTAATTTGTGTGACATTTGAACACTTTTGATCGATTGATTTCAGTAGCGATTCAGGGGGTTGGCTATAAAATCATCAGAATAAATCCTAACTGTGGTGAAATCACTGAGCCTTCCCAAATGGGTCAAACATCACCAAAATGGACCACAAAAGTTGAGCAGCCTGAAAAAATTGGCCCAAATGGCTCTTCTGTTGCTATTTTTAGATAAACGTTGGAAAATTGTATAAACATTCTGTCAGAGGTATCTGTTCAGTGTAGGATCACACTTAAGCAACTCGACTATTTTATGGTTACAATACAAACATATATATATTTCCACTGTTCTACATTGGTCTTAAAGCAGATATTAAACATTTTAGGACAATTTTCCTTCAAAGTTCACAGATCAATATGTGTTACTATGCGTCCCCCACATTAAACTGTCATAAAAAAAACGGCAAGATATTTCTGGGTTAAGAAAGCTAGGTCAGTTCCCAAAGGGGGTACAACCGAAGACATTTTTACTAGATAATGAAAGATGACCAAGATAACTCTCTAAAAAAAGGTACAAACAGAGGTCTCGGTAGTCAAGCGGAGTTAAATTTCTGACACTGAATTACCGTACATATTATGAATAGCTAGCTACTGACGCAGGGGAAGAATGAAAAGGGGGGGGGGGGGGGGGGGTAAACGAGCTTGGTTTGAATAAAGGCACACATTGCCTTGAAATCCCCCAAATTTCATGTTTGATGAGTTAACTAACCTTTTTCCAAGGTCTGAGTGTAAAAAATTACACCATAATGTGTAATATTTAAGGAGAAATGTGGAAAAAGCAACACACTGACATATGACATTTAGACTGGCACTGTGCCAATGATTTTCGTCAATGATTTTCATACAAACGGCTCATTTTTAAGGGATGGTCGTGTACATTATATTCTACTTTTGAATGAATGATCTTTCCAGCCACAGCAATTAATTTTGGGGGCGAACACTTTTGTAGCCCAATCGGGCACCGGCAAGACAATGTTTTCCTTTAAACTTCTGATGCCTGAACTAAAATTCTGTAAAGTTGTATGTGTTGCAACGTTGGTAGGCAAGCCTAGCTAGTCTGCAGCTTGAAATGTTGTTTCCTCTCTATAGGGGTGCTGTTGTAAGCAAAGGGCAGCTTCTTGAGCAGAAACTGAACAAGCACAGTTTACTGCACCTGAGTCCACACTAAATAAATAAAAGTCTGTCAGGGAAAGCGAAAATAGAGCATTCCATCAAGTTGGAGCTTGCATTAGGAACAAGAGTAGTGACTGAGGAACATCATTGATACATGTAATACCTTTTTTGCATTCAAGACAGAAGATAAGAGGTGGTTAAAGTTTTTCTTTCCTCAATGGAACTGATTTGTTTTTGGACCCTTATTTTGATAGCTGATCCAGTTGGTAAATTGCTGAGTAAATGGGTGATGGGTTTGTTTTTAGTCTTATTTGTAAAGTAATGCAAAAATCTTGTATTGTAACGAGAACTTTATATTGGGTATTTCCCTCTCTTGCAACATTCCACTGGCTTCCTTGGGGGGTGCCATTGCCTAAATTTAGATCATCCAAAACACCATGCAGTGGAAAACAAATACAATCTTTCACATTATTAGCAGTTTAGAAATACTGTCTTTTATACCTCTACCAGAGATGTATTCATGCATAGGCCTATAGATACATGAATTATTTAATTTTGTTGGGCAAAATTCTTTAAGAGATTAGCTTCCTATCAATATTGGGATGTACTTATCAACAAGAGAATAAATCTCAGCAGCAACCTTAGTTATTAGGATGTTTTTTCAGCTTTTAAAATTTCCTTAGAGTGCAGAAAACATGCTAAGTTTCCATTTTTCACATGTGTTGTCTACAGATTACACATCATCCACAACGTCAAATTTACGGCCGCATAATTCTGTTCATGTATAAACACATCGCAAGTAACTGCCTGATTTATCCCCATTCAAGTCCGATAATACAGGCATCAAGACATGAAAATGCTACCGACGGGTTACACTTACTCACCTTGCTGTTGTAAATTTGCAGAGATTGTGATGCACTTTCAAAGTCACCTGTGCCGAGGAAAAAATGAGAACAAGACAAAGAGGAAGATGGGTCTTTGTGCCAAAACAGACTGTCTCTGTTATTGGGAGCCTGTCTGAGATGTGCTCACCTGTGACCCTAGATAAGCTTGTTACCGGAAGGAACTTGAGTCCCTGGACATCTGCGAGAAATGGGGGCCCCCTGTACTTTCCTTTAAAAAACAACCATACAATACACATTTACTGTAACATGCACCTGCACTTTATTTGTGACATCACCAGCAGAGATGAAACACTGGTTCTCTCCCCCCTTTTCCCCCCTCTAAAGTAAATTAAGATGGAATTTTAAGAGGGAATTACAGATGATATTATGGGGGTAAAAATAATGATAAATTAGCACTACTTCAAAAGTTTCTTCCTTTTTTTAATGGAAATTCATGAAAAATTCTACAACTAAAAACACATATCAGCTCGACTCATTGCAATATCCTTGCACCCTGCCTACCTTACCAGTTAGATTTTTTTCTTCAGTTTTTGTCAGTTTTAACTTTAGATAAAAAGTCTGTTTCCATTAGAAGTAACAGCTACGTGAACTCTTTTATTTAAGCTGAGATCATGATATAGACATGTGTCCCCTTTTTCAAATTACAGTCTTGAAACAGACAGCAGGGGCAGATCTAGGAGGGGGTGGGGGTTGAACCCCCCCCCCCCCTTGGGCTGCTGAGCAAAGTTGTGATAAGCAATGCTAAACCACATCCTTGTTACCAGTGGGTATACTGCTGGTCCATACACTGTACACTGTACCGGTATAGGCGGGTTCAACCCCTCCCTAAATGAAAGGCTAGATCCGCCCCTGGACAGGACCAGCTAGAGGACTCATGCGGGGCTGTCCTAGTGAGAACAAAAATCTAGGAAGTTGACAGGGATACCTCTAATGTGTTTTTGCCAAAGCATGACAAGCTTATTTGTATCATTGTAAAAGAGGTTGATAGATTGTGCAAACTATGAAATTATTTTCACAGTTGCCCTTCTTAAAAAATGGACAACCTTTACCAGCTGAAATGTTATGGCATGTTGGCAAAACTTAGCAACCCAAAGAATTCTGATGTAGCCCTTGCATATAATGATTTAAAAAAAACATTTTATTTTTTGTGCAAGATCGAACCTCATATGTTTAATTCAAAGATGGAAGTTATGTACATGTAAAGCTAATCGATGACAAAATCTTCTCTTTTGTTAACTGTTAATACAGCCATTTATGTAATTCATGTACATTCTGCAATTTGACAGTTAATTCATAAAACCCAAAAACTTAAATACTGGCCAGCCTTGCACTAGAAATTATATTAAGTAAAATATCATGAAGTAATAAAATGCAAAGATTTTCTTGATATAAATCAAAATCTCAGCAGGGACTAGCATGCATTTTATTGTAGGCAATTAACCTTACATTAGTTGGTGCTATCTATATACCACAGTGATATATGATTTCAGTGACAGGCCTCGTAAAAACTGCACAAATTTACAACTTTCTGCAGTACTTGTGAACACATGCCCCAAATTCAAGTTCCTGTAAAGGGTCAGGACCTGTGGAAGCATGTCCTGATAAATCATCTGCATCAAACTAGCACAATTATGGGAGACCCAGGGTTGGATCTGGAAGGAGGGGGAATTGGTAGGGGTCATCATCTGGATTGCTGAAATATATTACATAGGCCTACTTTAACCAGTGTTATATTCAAGACCTGGGAAACTGGGACAAAGACCCAAATGTCTGAGATCTTCAGGTCTGAGACTGAGACATTTTGGTTAATTTACATACAAAAATAAAGCAAGAAAAATCAAAATGTTGTGTTAAAACTAACACACATCAGATGTTACATGTACCTTTGATGTTTTTCAAAAACGAGAGTCACTATTATTTCAGGCACTTACAAAAAGACTTTCTAATGTCTTCAGGATTTACTCTCGAGGAGGAACTGTAGTGTTATTGCTAAAGATAAGTTTTCAATTAAACAAGTAAAGGTTTCTAATTTTTCAGGTCTCAGATCCCAGACCAACAAAATATCGAGACCCTAACAGTCTGAGACTGAGATTAAGACCGAAACAACAGAATACCGAGATTTAGGAATTCTTGATGTCGGGGGTCACTGTTGGGTTTCAGCATGTACATATAACTTGAAGGAAGGGACTGTGGTCTTGGTTGTTTTGAAAACTGTGGACAAGATCATGAGCTAAATCACAATAAAAATATGACACAAAGAATGCCCATGGATCACTTATTTTAAATCGCCATTAAATATTTTTTAAAAAGGTGTCTACACATGCCATGTGATGAAGGTAAGAAAGTTGAAAGGAACAAAATCTATTAATCCTAACAGTCCTGAATCCTCCAATTTTAATAGGATTTTCTACACACCCTATGGAGTAAGGGTTAACATCATAAAAGTGGGGAAAATTTACATCAAGTATTTATAACTTTTGTACATTTCTCAAGCTTGACAATTCTGCTCATATTGGAAAGGAAAACAAAATATTGAAACCTCTCAAAGTGTATCTCATGCCTTTGTGGTCTTTTGATTTTTTTTTACCACGGAAATTCTCAATTCTAATTGTTACCTGCATAGAATAAGGACGTAACGTACATCTCAAAACTAAGCCCAGAACGAGGCTTTATATGACAGGAAAAAGTCAACTATTTAATTAAACGCCAGCAATAACTTCTCAAGCTCACATCTTGATCAACTTTGGGAATATAATAAATTCACAACAAAGGAATTCATATAACTATGTATCAGAAAGCTGACACCTTCTCCCAGGCATTGCTGCTTATTATCAATCATCGCTGAGGCTCTCTAGATCCTGCGTTGACATGTAATGCTACTGAACCTCTTACCTGTTAAGACAAACAATGCCAGCTGATGACAGCATTATATTCTGGATGTCATCCTGAAGGATGAAATATCAGGCAGCGAGGGCAGATAGAGCGTGGTTCTGGAGTCATCAGTACTTTGCGGTACAAGTGCGTACGTGATGTACATGTAGCTTGCACATGAGACTAAGCTGCCAAAGCTATCCTCAGGATTAACTGGAAGTTTTCACACATTTATATGAGGTTGCCTGAGGATTACAAACAGAGGAAATAACAAGATTCAGAAAGGGCAACAGTCCGACTTTTCCATATGACTGTTACATATTCAGTGATTGCATGGATGGTGCACTGTTGTACACCAATTAAGATGCACCAAAACCTACACCAAGTGATGTGGTGTACACCAAAGTTTTGTATGGGAAGACAATGTGTCCCTTTAAAATTGTTTCCCATTTAGGAAAATGTTACAACTGCAGATGAAGCATGGACTTCAATTTCCCATGCATGTAACTTTTGTTACATACGACCATGGGCGTAAATCCCAGGAGAATGGGGGTATCCCCCCCACTTTTTGAAGGGGTGGGATGGGCCATTGGATCATCCCCCAGATTTGTGTGGTGAGAAACCAAAAAATGCTGATATTGAGGTTATTTTCCAACAGTCAAAATGAATAAAAAACAGAAAACAAACAGTACAAAAAGTTGTAATGCACCATACGTGTGCACGTGTACACAGCATACATAGGGTAACCAGACTTTTGTATCATGAACAGCACCCCCCCCCCCCCCCCCACACCCCCAGTGTCATTTTGTCTCCAGTTCCCCCCCCCCCTTTCAACTTTCTTTTGACTGGTCAGGATTTTGGTCATTCCACATCCCCCACACGTGGTAGCCCCATTTCCTCCACTCACCGACACAGATTTACGCACTATATACAACAATGTAAAATTTTTGCTTTTCAAAATGATTTGTAGGCTAATTTCTTTATTTTTTTTATTCTGGGAAAAACCTTGATCTGCCAAAAGCCAAAAATGGTGTGAAATTTTTTTGGCCTGAAAGCAGCTCTTTTGAAAATGCCATCGAAGCAATGCGTGCGGTTGGTTGGCCAAGCATGTAGCTAATCCATACTTTGAAAAGACTTTGAAAAGTATTCCATACTTTGACCTGACAACTGGACTGCCTGTGATCAGTAGCAATAAGCAGAATATTGCACTAATTCTATTTAAGTATTCTAACTTTATTTTCAATCAAATGGGGTCAAATGTGCAGAGTACGATAAAAATGTAGGGCATTGCAAGATGCATCAACAAAATATTTACAAAAAGACATGTTTTATTGATTCTGAAGTCTTTTGCACACTTGCTTTAAAATGAAAACAAATTTGCATGCTAAATATACTTGAACGATACCACTACACAAGCTTACAAACAATTAACATGTTATTTGCAATGAATGTACACCCATACTGCTGTTCTCCAATGTATGCATGAAAAGAATGAAGTGTGACAATGTACAGAACAATACTTAAATAATAACAGTGAGTGGCAATTATTTATCTCCCTACCCCCCCCCCCCCCCCCCTCCCCCCAATGGCACCGGAGCACTTTTGAAATTGGGGGGGGGGGGGGGGGGCAAAATGCTGCAATTTTCTATGTTATTCTTTATGTGGAACTGCCAAAACTGGGGGGGGGGGCATTTCCCCAAAGTGGAAAAAGTGGGGGGGGGATCAAGAAGATTCATCACGGAAACACAACGGTTCAGTACGGTTTACTATGGTTCTATTAAGCTAGCGTTACGAATACTCTACGGTATACTGCGGTTAATCACGTTTATTGACGTTTCACTTAAGATTGTACTAGGATTAGTGACGATTTATCAAGGTTCACGTACGATTAATGACAAATTCTCACGATCCCATAGGATTGGGATATAAGAGGGGCTAACAACTGCTGCTAGTCATTCAGTATCAGCCTCTCACACTTCTCACCCAGGGTCCGGTCCTGGAGCTTGTCAGAATGTTACATTGTGACACTTCCAGGATAAATGTAGAACTGTTGTAGAGCAAACATTGGGCAAACGTACTGCAATCGTATTAACAGCATGATAAACCATACAGGCACCGTCCTTAATCATAGAGTGAGCATAGTAAATCGTAGACAATCGGGACTATTCGTGAGAGTTGTCGTAGCAGAACGTATTGGAATCGTAGCTAAACTGTAGGCAAACCGTAGGCAAACCGTAGGCAAACAGTAGGAAATCGTAGAAAACCGTATCCTATGCATAGCAAAACGTAGGAAAATCTTAGATATTCGTACTGAATCGTCATAAATTACAGCTACGGTTGTCCACGGAAGGCCACGAATGGCCCTGAGATGGCCCTAGGATTACATGTATGCACGAATGAGTTAAGATTTCACTACGATGGCTCTACGTTTTTTTTACAAATGTTTTGAAACGACTTAAAACATTTGTAGGCCTTCCCGACTAACCACGATCCACCAATGTTAATAAAGATTAATAACGATTCCGTCACGTATGTCTCTACGCATTTCCCTGCTTCACCCCGATTTGTTAAATCGTGATGAATCGGTGGCCAAACCGTATAGGTGTGAACTAGGCTTTATACTGCATGTGATTTAACATGAAATAAAGCTGTTAATGTTTTTAGATCAGTCCATTAACCAAACCATGAGAAAATAATGAAAACCGTTCTATTTCAAGACTGGTTTTGTGCATGTTGAAACAATAGCCATTGTTATTTGTAGTTGTAGAGGCTTCCATTAGCATTTGGCCTGTACAAAAGCTATGCTGTAAAGATATTTAATTCATGAGATAACTACGAAAACTGTGAAACATTTCTTTCTTTTCTTACAATTTTTAAAAATTCGACCACTTCATGTGAAATAGATTTTGAGGATTAGTAATAACGTTACAACAAAATTACAGCAAGAGAAACCAAGATGGTTTCAGTAACTTCTAAACATTGAGTGTATCCTCTAAAGTCTAAGCTAGTGCTAATGGACTGAGTAAGGCAAAATAAAAAAATAACATGTTTCATGTCCCCGCCCGGTTCCTTTTTTGAGGCCGCCTGGATTTATTTTAAATTTTTACCACAGAAAAATTATGTATAAAAAACCAAAAATGTCAACCAGTCAACATGGTCAATCGGAAAACAAATAACATTAGATTAGGCCATGGAGGAAGGATCCTTCCTCCATGATTAGGCCTACTTGCGAGACGGAAGTTTTTTTGCTGATATGGTGCTACAAACATACTAAAAAACACTTTAAATATGTTTAGTTCTCTTGTCCAACATGTCTCTTTCATTCATAATGCGTCTTTGAAAAGGGAAACACCAACGGTTGGCAGATTTTCTTTTTTAATGACAGCCATCTTGAAAATACAAAATAAAAAATAAAAAGTCCCTCTTCCTCCTGTTTTTTGAAAACCTGGACGTGAAACATGTTTGTTTTTTTACTCGGCCTAACTTGCATGGTCACTAACCTTGGAAAATATAACGAAAGGACTCCACACTGCCAAATTATCACCCAAGTTCTCAAAAAATGACTTTTCCGCCTTTTTCTTGAAATGAAGTTTGAACTGATTGATTGGTCAGTCTGCAGCCTGAACTTTGATAAATTCTGGAGGAGCACAGCCGTTGCATTCAGTCCAAAATTGTACATAATTCTTCCACAGTATTACTATTAATGATTAAAAAAAAATAAAAACCACTCCTTATAAATGCGCTAGGGCCTATCTGAAGAAAGTGTAAGCCTTGGACAGTATTAAAAACGCGTTGACATGGACCTTCTTGCAGCACAGACAAATTGGAAATGAGCGTGTCACAACGTAAGGGGCGCTATTCACCGCCACCTTTCCCAACGCTATCTCCATCTCGTCTCTGATTGGAGGAAAGTTGTACAGGAAATCAAAAGCAGACGACATCAACATTTTCGGCTCTCTTTGGTTGGGTTTAACTTTATAAAAAATACTGCTTACCACAAATGCTTCAAATGCCAGTTTGGGTAGGGGAAGAGGGAGTGGGACCCCCCCCCCCCCCCCCCTCCGATTTTTAAAGTTGTTATCTTATATAGTGGTGGCAGGGGCGGATCTAGGTTTTACCCAAGGGGGGGGGGGGGGGGGTTTACCTGAGGTGATTGGCCTACACACCCCAGCGTGCCGATTTTTCGACACCCGACACTGGTTTTTTTTTTTTTCTCAGCCCAAGGGGGGGGTTTAAACCCCCAAACCCCCCCCCCCCGTAGATCCGCCGCTGGGTGGTGCTTTTTTTTAAAGACAGATGACCTGTTTTTCTGAATAACATGCTAATTATTCTCATTTCTTTGTTTATTGGGGCGTTTGCTCGTTTGTCTTTGTATTGTTTCTGTTTGTTTTCGGGTAAAGCGAGGAGTTGACTTCAAATGGTTGGCCGGAAATTCAGAGCAGAGGACAAGACATTAAAATAAGGTTAAAGCCAGGGGTGGTTGGAGCGGAGCAGCTTTTGGTCTTAAAACGGTAAGAAATGGGAGGGCCTGCCCTGGGCCGCGCCCAGAGAGTAATTCCCTAGCTACAAATTAAACCCTTTCTTTCTGAGCCCAGGGGAATGTGCGTGTTCATTTTTTTTTTTTCAGTGCGTGCGTGTTGTTTTTTCAGTGCGCCAATGATCAAACCTCGTTCCCAAGGCTTGGTGTCGGTGAGGGCGCTGCTCGACACCATGGGAACGAGGTTGTGCATGATCCCACCTCCCGCCACCGGGGCCTCGGGGCTTGGTTTTTCAAATAGACACGTGTTCGCTGGTGCACAGCCCGATTCTAAAGAACATGCACTACGGCGGCTACCAGCGGAAGCTGACGCCATGTTAACTTTTAACATTGCTGCAAAATGGAAACTAAAGTGGCTGTTTTCTTTTTAAATAAAGCTTTTATGCGCCTTTAAATACCTCTCAGTCAGAGTCTTCAAGTGAAATGAGTTAATGAAAAGCCAGTGGAAAACTTTGGTGAGTAAGTTAGTCAAACTTGAAGCTAGAAAAATTCGCATCAGTTTGCAAGTTTATAAACTTGCGAGATTTTTAATATTTAAAACCCACACACCTGTGTATGACATGTATTACATTAGTCCGAGTACACTCTAAAAACTGTATGAAGTGTTAAATTCTAACATTTTCGAAGTGTTAGTGCTTAAACAACTTTCCAAATGTTGCAAAGTGTTACTCCAACTCATAATAATGTTAAAGACGAGCGACTGCTAGATGTGACATTTAACAGTTCGTAAGTGTTACACGGCATAATGAGCTTGCCCGCCTGTACGCATGCGCCGGAATGAATTACAAAAAATAGGGTAATTTGATTGGTAGGATAGAGAGTGGAAAGTTTTTCCCAGTCGTATTGCGCGCGACGCGCGCGCGATAGTAAAAACATTGTTGTACTTTCGTCGTATGCATCGCAGTGACAAGCAGCTTCTTCCATCATCTATGTTTCTCGCTGAGTTGCAGACCAAGCCATCCGTAACAAGTCAAGAACAGGGTAAGAATATTTATATTAAGATATCAACAGGAACACATTGAACGCTTGGGAGTGTTGTATTGTTATGAACATGGGAAATTTTGACGAGTAATTTGGGCTTTTTTTGTCGATGGTCGAACCAGTGTAGGCCGAATGATCACGGATGTACTACATGTACATTGTACATAGGCCTACGCCTGCTGTCATGGACGACTAGCTCCACTCAGTCAGTCATCAGATTCCTAGCCATTGTTTGTGTGTCGCTGCCGTCGCATCGCTATCGCTGTTATCAAACGGTATGGTTGCACTTTATTCCACATGCCATAACTTCATGTTTACACTACAATAGATGACTGAACTGGCATGACTGACTGAATAAACTAAGCCCCTAACAAACTCGCCCCCTGATCAACTGCCCCTTACGGATGACAGACTCGCCCCCTGACAAACTCGTTCCCAGCCAACTCGCCTCTGGAGTGACTATAGCCCCTCGGGCTGTTATTCAACAAACGATTTGAATGTCCACGTGCATGTGGAATAATATGCAACCATAACATTTGAAAAACTCGTACTTAGTTGTTCCCAAGCAAACTCACATGTTACAAACTCGCCATGATCCTTGACCTTACTTGCTACTAGGAACCAGTTTGTGTTGCAACTGGTCATTTTCTGGGACTTTTGGGGCGAGACATTTACGATGTAATTAATACTAAAATAGACACGTTTTTGTACAGTAGGCCTATTTGCTTGGACTCTTTTAGTATTTACTGGCTTATGCCAGTTTTTGAGTCCCAGTCACTCAGACTACTCCCCCCCCCCAAATTTGAGTGCAAAAGACAGGACAAGTGGCAAGGACAGTTGTACCCTTAAATATTTCTTTCATCATGTATCAGTTAATTTGGTTGGTATAGGTTTGTCCTTTTTTAGAAATAATTAAATTACAGTTTAAAAAAGTTGACATGAGTAACTGTATGCACAACATTTAGTCTGTTGGTTTGTAATTCTCGTTGGCTCTAAAGAGTTAATAGTTTTTCCCGAGCATGGACTATTGTCTTGCATGCCATGGCATTACTCAAAATCACCCGACCCCCCCCCCCCCCAATAATAATATTAAGTAGAAGAATTCTTATCGATGCAATAAACGGGTGACACCCTATTTATATAGCACTTCTCCGATTTCCCTTACTAAAAAACACTCCATTATAAGGCGACATTTTGGAAAGGGCAACAGTTATGTGTTGCCCTAATCAACACTGTCGCCCTAACCCACTCTTTTGTAGCATTAAGTGTCGACCTAACATACAATTAAGGAAAATAATCATAATAATAAGTAAAATAAGTAATAAACAAAATAAAATAAAATGAAAAAAATATATAATGTGTAATACAATCTGGCATGCAGCAGTTCAAAATTAAATTAATCTTTGTCAAAATTTGTTGGATAAAAAAGTCCTCATTTTCTGTAGTTACACATAATTCCTCTTGTAATAACTCACATGCTTCTTATTATTATCTTCACATGTTTCTCTCATTTCAGATGTCTTTTTATTCTTACAGATGAGGTGTCTTTTATGCCTTTCTGCTGATGATTGATCTTTTGTCATCTCACAGTAGAAAAAAGAGTTCCATCGCCAATTCTATGGACTACTGTCTTGTGATGAATCAAGTATGTTGTTAGTCCTTGTAATCCCCAAACCTTTTTGGGTTTTTTTGCTAACCTTCTCAATGCTTTGTACATCCCTGATAATGCTGCCCAATTAGACATTAATATTTGTTTTTAAATCCACGAATACGTACTTTTTCCTGTGCACAGTCTATTTCTTTTACAAAGTTATTATCAAAATGTGAGCAAGACAGGACATGACTAATGAAGGCTTCGCATTGAAAACAAATCATGGCAGTGATATGTATGGGTTGGGTGGGTAGTGTAAGTCGTATTAGGGCACCACCATCCCCACCCTTCTAATCTGCATCTGCAGGGTTAGAAAACCCGAAGGATTTGGGAAATAGGATGTCCAAATTTGTTGAAAGTTTAAAAACAGGGTGTCCTTACTGTTACCTTAACAGCAGTTTCACATTTTACCGAAAGATGTGTGACCTTGAAGCAGTTTTATTCACAAGTTAACCAATAATGTATTTGTATGTTATTTTTTAAGGTTGGTACCTATGTTGAAGAACACATAAGAGAGCAGTCGACGGGTCAACAACGCACCCAACCCTATCTTCTGTGCCTGGGAAGTCGTGAGTTTTTTTGTGATTGTAGACAGGCAGGCAATACCATGTGCAGATGACATCACTATGACAGTGGACAAGCTGTTCAAGATTCATTTTGTTTTCAATTTGCACCATGCCTTCGAGTTGTAATTCTATTCCTTCATAGAACACTGGCCTCCCAAATGCTAAGGTTCCAAGCGGGGTCAAGAACTGATGACCAGCATATCCCCTCTGTCAAAGTAGGCTGTACACTGTATGGCCGATTTCACCAGTCAATTTGCAATTGGTCACAAGTCACAGGGGAATGAACCATAACATAAAAATGTCTTGGACTCAATTATGTGAACAGCTTTTGACTTCACTTGGCTCTTGTGATTGGTGATGGAATTTTTGCATCGGCTGTGTAAATAATCAATATGGGATTTTGCCCTTCATTGACTTAATGCGATAAATATTGTATGTTCGGTGCTTTCCGAGAGTCAGTGATTAAAAATTCACAGGTTTATTGGGGAGGCCAGCCGACACCGGCAATCTGGGTGGTCGAGTGGTTAAGACAACTGCACTAGAAGCAGGAGGTCGTGAGTTTGAGTCCTCCCGAGTAAGCCTGTGATTTTTTTTTCTCACAGGCTCTGGGAAGAGGATCTCCCTTCATCCCTAATGCTAATACATGTCATTCAGCATCATGTTTGTGCACACAGTAATGGGAAATAAACAACAGCCCTAAAAAATACAATTCATCCCACAGTCAGTGTTGCCCTAATGTATCGGTCTATCTCTGTGGCAAATTTGGTGCTTTTATCACAAAATGCACAATAGGTTTACTATGCCGTCCCACCAAAAAGCACTGAGCAGACTATGCTTATCACAATATATGTCGGTGAAGGGCAAAACCTTATATTAAAATTTGTGATTGACTTGTGATGAACTTGTGAGGACTTGTGATGAACTTGAGGTGGTTTGTACTGTTAACCTTGAACAGTGCATATTGACAAAAGCTTGGAATTTAGGTGGTTTTAATTGTTATTCTTCAACTTTTTTAATTCTCAAAAATATGACTTTATTAAGGTGGTTTGTATTAACCTTTTACAGTGGAAATTGGCAATAGTAGATAATTGAATTAGTTCTTGTTCACCTTGAGTAGTGCACATTTTTTATTGTTAATCTTAAACTGCCAAAAAGTTCTAAAAAACGTTATAGTTCACCTTACATAATGCACATTGAAAAAAGCATGAAATTTAAGTGGTTTTAATTTTTTCTGGAGCTGTGCAAATTTGAAAAAACAAAACAATTAAGGTTGTTCTTATTACTCAGCTTCAACAGTGTTAATTGACAAAATGCACATAATTGTGGTGGTTCTTATTCTTAACCTTGAACAGTGTAAACTAACAAAACATGATTGAGGTGGTTCGTAGTGCAGATTGACAAGTATAGAATTTAGGTGGTTTTAATTGTTCCTGAAATATGCAAATTTGAAAAACATGGATTGAAGTAGTTCGTATTGTTAACATTGACCAGTCTAGATTAAGAAAAGCATGGAATTTAGTTGGTTTTGTTATTCTTGAAATGTGCAAATTTGAAAAACAAAACAAATGACTGGATTGAGATGGTTCGTATTTTAAACTTTGAACATTGCAGATTGAGCAAAAGTAGAATTTTGTTTTTTGTTTTTAAAGCATGCAAATTTGAAAAAGTGTAAATTACTGATTCTAGATGGTTGGTATTGTTTACATTGCACAGTACATATTGAAAAAATGAAATTTGGGTGGTTTTAATTGTTTATAAAATCATATGTTACAATTTGAAAAAGAATACTAAATTCAGATGTTTCATATTGCTAGCATTGAACAGTACAGATTGGAAAAACCTAGAATTTAGGTGGTTTTGAATATTATTCATGAAAGGTGAAAATTTGGGGGAAATGACTGAATTGGAGTGGTTCAAATTGTTAACATTGAACAGTGCAGACTGAAAAAAACAACTAGAGAATTGAAATTGTTCTTATAGCTAACCTTGAACTGTGAATTTGACAAAAGAAGAGGATTCAGGTTGTTCTTATTAGCCTTAAACCGTGCAAATTTAAACAACAAATACAGCATCAGATTGTTCGAATTGTTTGCAGGTTAAAAAGCACAATTGAGGTAGATCTTTGAACAGAGCACATTTATACAAATATCAAACAATTTAGATTTTGTGTTTATCTTGAGCTGTGCAAATTTACATTGCAACAGTATTTTTGTTCACATTGAACAGTCCAGAACATAGTTACAGAAGCAACGCAATTTACATTGTTTTATAGCAAAGGTAATTAAACTATCAAAACTTGGTCATTTAATTTAAAGTAATCTATGTGGTGAATATGCGCAATGACATGGTGTAGCTGGAGCATGCGATGGTAATAATAGAAAATAAACAGGCTTTAAATTTGGTTTTGTGAATTGTATTGGCAGCTTATAATTTGTTTTACCTTACATCAACCTGAAACGTTTACCGTTTGTAATTTCAAACTTTGGTAAATTTTAAATTAACAATAAAACACCATCCTCCCAACTATAATTTGTATATATATATATATATTCTCTTTCTTTTACCAGGTCTGTGCAGGCTGTTAATGGATGATTTGTTTTATACATTGGTACTGGGTAACACATTCACATGGTAACCGAAGTGTGGGTTCCACATTTTCAAAGGGATGGATCCCAAAACTCGACTGGTCTAAAGGGTAACTTACTAGTTGTTTCAACATTTTCAAAAGGTTGACTCCCAGCATTTTCAAATAACTAAAGGATAATTGACAGGTTGTTTTAACATTTTCAAAGGGTTATATATCCCACCACTTTCCCAACACTATCCAACTGGTAAAAGGGTGATAAAATGGTTGTTCCAACATTTTTAAAGTGTTCTATCCCAACACTTCCCCAACACTATCCAACTGGTAAAAGGGTGATAAAATGGTTGTTCCAACATTTTCAAAGTGTTCGATCCCAACACTTTTTTAACACTTTTTTAAGTGTTACAAAAGGGCTCGACACTATTGTAACTCTTTCAAAATGTTGGAATTCGTAACACTTTGGAAAGTGTTGAATCAACAAGTAAAGTGTGGTCACTGACCGAACTCATAGCAAGTGTTAAGTGTAACATTTATCAAGTGGGAATCAACACTTTAGTTTTTAGAGTGTAACTTGGACCCTTTATCGCCTTTTTTAACATTTGGACATGATCTGGCGATAGTAGGGTCCAAGGCTAAGTTAGTCGCTGGTCTATTCAGTAATTCAATACGTCAAAAATCCACTCAAAAAAATCATAATTCAACCTTACAAAGGCCACCAAAATACTTGATACCCCACCATCTTGACAAGTGGAGTTCCATGACCATTTGAATGTACCCAGGTTTACTTGACATCTAAACAAAAAGTGAACCGTTCATTCCCAGAGACACCCGCAGAACATGTCTTTTTGCTTTCTGTACGTAGTTAGAACAGTGACCCGTACCCCTCGACCGTGCATGCATCGCGCGACAACCTGTTTATGCCGACGACTGTTTCATGAGTGGTACAACGGACGTGTCAAGTGTTTGTGTGTAGATATATTGATCAGGTGAAAGGAAATTTAAATCAAGCTCATTAAACGTCATTAAGAAAGGATCCCACAAAAAACATTTAAAAAAATACAACATCAACAACAAAACAAAAGAAATCAAAACAAAAAACCTAGTTCATGGAGGAAGTTCAAAACCCCCAAACCCCTGACGCGCGTGCAACCATGGAGCTATGGTGCAACCTAGAATCAATATATCTACACACAAACACTTGACACGTCCGTTGTACCACTCACGAAACAGTCGTCGGCATAAACAGGTTGTCGCGCGATGCATGCGGGCGCTGCGCATCAGGGTGATGACATGCACGGTCGAGGGGTACGGGTCACTGTTCGAACTACGTACAGAAAGCGAAAAGACATGTTCTGTGGGTGTCTCTGGGAATGAACGGTAAATTTCACTTTTTGTTTAGATGTTAAGTAAACCTGGGTACATTCAAATGGTCACGGAACTCCACTTGTCAAGATGGTGGGGTATCAAGTATTTTGGTGGCCTTTGTAAGGTTGAATTATGATTTTTTTGAGTGGATTTTTGACGTATTGAATTACTGAATAGACCAGCGACTAACTTAGCCTTGGACCCTACTATCGCCAGATCATGTCCAAATGCTAAAAATGGCGATAAAGGGTCCAAGTTACTCGGACTAGTATTACATGTGATACAGTTCTTCCTCCTACATCCTCAAATCTCCACCAGTTTTCCACTATGTTTTATTTGTAACGGGTGTCATCCGGCCCTTATTACATAATATTGAACCAGTTTAGAAAATGGGTAAAACAAAATGGGGGGTTTACTTTCAATTAAGGCATTTAATGTGTTTTGGTGAAAGCATAGTCCAAGTAACTTGGACCCTTTATCGCCTTTTTTAACATTTGGACATGATCTGGCGATAGTAGGGTCCAAGTACGTGTATGATGATTTTCTATTCATTAATTAAATACGTCTAAAATTCCAACAAAAACATCCGAATTCAACCTTACAACGGCCACCAAAATACTAGATATGCCACCTTCAGAACAAGTGGAGTTCCATGATCAAATGAATGTACCAAGGTTTACTTTATAATACCATCCAAATAAAAAGTGAAATTTACCGTTTAAACTTTAATTCCCAGACACCCGCAGAACATGTCTTTTCGCTGTCTTGGAGTTCAAATCGTGACCCCTCGACCTTGCATGACGTCACCCTGATGCGCAGTGCCAGCAGGCACCGCACGACAATCTGTTTATGCCGGCGACTGTTTCGTGAGTGGTACAACGGACGTGTCGGTCCAAATGGAGGCTGCACGCGCGCGGGACTCGTTCTGTTTTGTATTGTTCTGTTGCGTTCTATTATTGGGGGCGGGTGTAATTTTAAGGAAGATCAAACTGCTTGATCTTAATTTTATATTACAAGTATCTGGTGTATCTGCCCATCTGCCTGAGATTTAACGTGAAATTAACGCACATCTGATTTTCCTTTCTTTGGGGGGGGGGGGGGGGGGTGTGTTTAGAATTTTTATTTATTTATTTATTTGTTTTTTTGGGGGGGTGGTGAAATAATGAAGGAATTACAACCTGAGGGAACGCAAATAAGTCGACGACCAATTGATGGACTCCAAGGAAAATATGCATTATACCTGGATTAAATACGTTCCAAACTTCGAACCGAGTTAGAATCTCCACAAAATCTCGACCGTTGTACCACTCACGAAACAGTCGCCGGCATAATCAGATTGTCACGCGGTGCCTGCGGGCACTGCGCATCAGGGTGATGTCATGCAAGGTCGAGGGGTCACGATTTGAACTCCAAGACAGCGAAAAGACATGTTCTGCGGGTGTCTCTTGGAATTAAACGGTAAATTTCACTTTTTATTTGAATGGTAAGTAAACCTTGGTACCTCCATCATGGAACTCCACTTGTCCTGAAGGTGGCATATCTAGTATTTTGGTGGCCGTTGTAAGGGTGAATTCTGATGTTTTTGTTGGGATTTTAAACGTATTTAATTAATGAATAGAAAATCGACGTACACGTACTTGGACCCTACTATCGCCAGATCATGTCCAAAAATAGGTGATAAAGGGTCCAAGTTACTCGGACTAATATTGCACAAAGATTTCCCAAATATATTCTCAAATTTAAAGGTTGTGCCAAGTGTTTATAATTCTGAACAGATGGATGGTTATTTTCCAAAATTTGCTATTTCTGACCAATTTTGGTGGAGGGTGGAAAAGTGAAATCTTTCCCAGGGCCCTACACTACACAATCGCCGACATTTGTTATTGTACATTTGCCCAGAAAGTTGACTCCCAAAATGTTTCGCCTGCCAACAAAGGGTGGGGGGGGGGGGGGGGGGGGGGAGAAAGACACACTTTCTTCTTGTTGTTGTTGTACAGTTGATGGCACGTACGGCAATCAATGTGCCATTGGCATTATCGTTTTCGTCACTTCTGCACGGTGATCAGTCTATCTGTGAGTTTGTAGGGCGCCACATCAGTTCACATTTCCAAAAGATGGTTGGGCCTACAACTTTAATACCATGAAGGTCACAATACAGATCTTCGTAAAATGAACTAGGTAACTAACTGCATGTATAATTGGCTGCTCGTGATATAGAAAATTCAATACTTTTGGAATGTACCAGTGATTATGAAACTACGTGGACAGAAAGGCCATGGAGGGGAAAAAACATAGGCAATTCTCCAGACACACAGTGCCGCGCGTAATGCTCCTGCGAGGTCGGCTGTTTCCCATGCAGTTTAAGGGCCTGGGCCCCGCCGGTATCTTTACAGGTCCGCATCCCTCCAGGTGATGAAAATGGCGCCGCACCGTGTATCTGGCCAATCACCCACATTCCCTCCCTATACTTGTACAATACCACAGAAATCAGGAGGTATCACAGAATTAAATGGCAATATTACAATCATATATATACTGTATAATTTGAGGGGAGTTTAGCTTCTGTCCTAGTAATTGAGTTAATGTCATTTGTGCGGGAGAGAATCCAAGATCTTTCTGGAGTTTCTCTCGCTGGGTATTGTATTTTGAACAGGCTAGCAGAAAATGTCTCGCATCATCTGGGGAGGCACACACACTTCACAAAGTCCATCTGGGTGTTTACCAATTACGTGTAGGAAGCTATTTAGCCCCTTACACATCCCAAGTCTCAAACGGTGTAATAAAACCTCTTGCGAACGTTTACGTTTCCAAGTAGTAAAGGTAAAAGTTAAGTCAGAATTGGTATGTTGAAGACAGTCACATTTAGGGATATATTCTGCCCAAGAATCTTTGAGTTGTATTTTAAGGATTTGTTTAGTTTCGGTATCGGACAGTGGGATGCAGCAGTCAATTTCGGGTTTTTGTGTAGCCAATTTGGCAATTGTATCCACTCTTTCAATTCCAGGGATTCCGCAGTGACCAGGAATCAATTCAAAGGTAACCACGTTACCCTGGTTTTGAATGCTCAATAAAGCATAACGCATATCACATACAATTTTATGTTGAGGCATTGGCTTAGATATGGATTGGATGGCACTTAAACAGTCACTAAAAATACAGGAATGTATAGGTTTAACATCTTCAATCCATTCTAATGCGAGCAGAATGGCAAAAAGTTCAGCTGTGAAGATGGAAATGCCGTTATTTAATCGGGTGCCTTTGGAGTATTTAAGTTGAGGAACATAAACACCACAGCTGACAGTATTATGAGCTGGGTTATGAGAGCCGTCTATGTAAATATGCAGACAGTTACTCCATGTAGTGTTGATTATTTCATTGCTAATACTTCCTTTGTCACGGGCATCGGTTATTTGTGTGACTCGAGAATTTCTGTGGATATAAAAGGTTTATTATAATGCCAATATTGAATGGAATAGTTATTGGGAAAATGTTGAATGAGTATTCAAGAAATCTGGCTTCAAAAGGGGTTTTGTGGTGAGATTGTGACCATCTATCAGCGTAATAGTGTTTTTGCCAAATATCCTGTCCCAATGACTGGTTTGGATGACTTTGGTGAGCATATAGTTTTATCCCATATAAATTGCACAAAAATTGACGGCGTAAGGCAAGAGGGGGGTCACCGCATTCCACCTGTAACTTATAAAGGGCAGAGCCATGAAGTGCTCCAGTATAAATCTTCAAGGCTTGGTACTGGATGCTGTCAAGTTTTCGTTTAAGTGTGACCGAAGCTGCCGTACTCAAGGACGGGTTTTATTAGTGCCGTATAGAACTGGTACAGGGTTCTACAGTCGGCTCCCCATAAGTACTGCCACTAATGCATCTCATAAGATTAAGTTTCCGTTTACATCTGTTAATGATATAGTGAATATGCTGATTCCAAGTTAAAGTACTGTCAAAAATGACTCCCAAGAACTTAGCAGATTGGCAGATTTGAAGAGCAGAGCTTCCAATGTTTAGTGAGATAGATTGGCGTTTCTTATATGTAAAGAGAATGACGTTTGTTTTCGGGATGGATAAGTTAAACCCCCATTTTCCACACCAGGAACTTATTTTATTTAGGCTTTGCTAGATTTTACGTTGTAGGAAGGAAATGTTTCTATTTGATTTCCATAAAGCAATATCATCAGCGTATTGTGCTATCCGAACATCTGGTACTTGGAAAGGAAGATCATTGACCGCAATGTTGAATAAGAGGAGGCTTATGATGCTGCCCTGTGGGACTCCATTTTCCATTATCCTTTCGGAAGACAGGGTGTTATTAAATTTGACCTGAATTTTCCTGTCAGTTATAAAGAAATTGTCGATCCATCGCGTCATTCGGCCGTAAATACCCAATGCTTACAATTTTATGATTACCCCTTTACGCCAAAGCATATCGTATGCCTTTTCGATGTAAAGAAAGACACACACTTTATTAACATTGGTGGCGCCATTTAACCTTCGTTTTGTTCCTATAAACCTGTAAAACTAACAAGCAAAATAAGACCTTCACACTTAATTACAGGGTTTTGCTTTTTTTTCTGGTTTGCTAATGCTATGGTACTTTAGGCGTAAGCCCTTACAACCCAAACAAAAAGGGTAAGTGTGTCGTGTAGGGCCCTGTTACTACTTTTAGGTTATTGAAACTGCCAAACTAGTTTGCTACATTACAAACCAACAGGTATGCCGTAGATATAAAGGGCAGGGTTTTTGTTTGAGGGAAATTTTGGGGTAAAGCGACGATAAAAAGACAAAGTGCAATGCGAAAATAAAGATGGCGATCACCTCAGCGCACAATAAAACACGTGTTGATTCGCTTATCAACTGCCGAAAAAACAAATTGCATTTTCTACCATAAACTTCTCAAAATTGCAAAAAAAAGTCAGAATAAAGAGAAGTTAGTCATTTTAGAATGGGGAAAAATACCCTCGACTCTAATCAAAACTAAAGAGGGGCCCGACACTACACAATCGCCTTTAATTTCAAATGCCCATATTATTTTCATTTCCACAGAATAATGAGAAGCAAGGTGCTGTGCAATTGGCGGACATGCGGAGAGGCCGGGGGACAAGATTTGCATGTTCACTAAGGTAAACTAACTGGTAGGATGTGAACTAGGGTAGTTAAAAGTGGAAACAAATCGGAAATGGATAAAGAGAAATAAAAATCTAAAAGTGGGTTACATATTTCTGTTTCTATGTGTCTGTGATTGTGGGGTGATGGTGGTTGGGTTGACTATCCAGATATTTTACAAAAATAAGCCCAAAAACTTGGTCCCCACCAAAGAAGTTCATGCTCGGAGCATGCTATTTATACTAAATAATCACTTGGTTGTAGAGCAAATTTAACGAAAATTAGTATCCTTGGTCTTTCAGCCCCTTTGAACTACATGTATGTAAGCTTGGATCAAATATTGCCAATTCAACAACCAATTAGTTTGTGCCCCCCCCCCCCCCCCCCCCCAATCTTCTCCTTGGTGGAGAGAAGCAATTGTGATAGAGGGCCTCTCGGTAGAACAGACAACCGTGAAGTTCATAGCAAAAAATGTCAAAAATAGCTTGTATGCAGTCCACAATTTGTTTTTGCCTTCAAAACCCCAAGTGTTTCTGTGTGTTGTGATGTGGGGGTAGTGGTCTCTTGCAGATCATCGGCTCAAATTGAGCAGCATCATTAGGCCTAGGAGAGGATTATGGGATCTGCTATATCCCTATGTCCCTCATCCAACATGGGCTATGGGATCTTCTATATCCCTATGCCCCCAATGCAAGACCAGGCTATGGGATCTGCTTTATCCCTACCTCTATCCAGAAGTGGACATCTATACTCTAATTAGGGCTTAAATGTGTATTTCCACAGGAATTTTTTTCATAAATGTAGATCAATCAATTAGTGAAAGGGAAATTTCACTAATATAAATAGGTTTTTTTAAATCTAGTTTAGGCTGTGACATTCCACTTAGAATAGACTATGGGATCCTCTATATCCCTACGTCAACTAGGGCTTAGTGGAGGTGCGGCGTAACCGAAATTGGAGGTGCGTGAAGGGGTTTACCCCAAGCAACGACCATACCCGACAGCCGTTTTGGCGCGGGTGCCTTAATAAGGTGCGGGACGTAGCGTCCCTCTCCGGATAGGGTCGTGGACCCTGTTATCATGGTCGGCACTGCGAACGCTGCTACGTCCTGAATCGCCTGTGTGCGGCGGGCACAGGCAGGGCGGCACGCATAGAAAGTAAAGGGTGCCCTGCCGCGGCAGGGTGGACCGGACAACGGCAGGCAGGGGCTCTGGGCCTCGGCTCAGGGTCCCTTGTCCTGTCAAGCAATGGACCCGATAATCTGGACAGCGTGTGGGGCTGGTATCCTGGGACCTTCACGTGGTGGCCCTGTTTAAACTAACCTTACCAGGGTCAACATTTTCTTTTTGAGCTGCAAATTCATGGACCAAGGTCTACAAGAAGGCTCATTGAGCCGTGCACACAAGACTAAGAAGTTCATTACAAGCTTCACAAGAGGATTCGTTTGGATCTAAATCAGAGTGAGTCTCCCCAAGTGGGCCTTTTCATTATCTATCTCTCTTTCTCTCTTTTTGTGACCCACCTTGGCATAAATAATCACTTTAATGCCTCGATTCAAAAATAAAACCAGAAATCGGGTGAATTATTTATATCCTAGCCAAGAATCTGCAGTAAAGATGCATGGGGGAAAACCAGGTTTTTTCTGGGGAAAACACATTGCTATTTAACTAGGGAGTCTACAGCGCTCATCTTACCCATAGAGCCACTAACAATGCATATTTCCCTAGAGGGCGCAATACACTCGCTAAGATTTCACACAATAGCCTTCCCACCATGCCCCGCGGCACACCCGCCATGTTAGCTTTCTCTTTTCTCTTAGCGCTGATCATTTTTTTCAGTGGCGTTATACACGCAGTTTACGTCTACGTCTGCCGTACATTTGCTAAGTATTCTTGAATAAAGATTGTAGAGTTTGTATTCTTGTGTTTAGTTTGTTATTTCGATAGTCATGGCTTCACGGGAGAAAAATGTGAAGCGTAAGTCGGCTCGGTGCGGGGCGGTACCCGTGGACGTGGGTTCCACGGGACTGCCCGCACCTCCGGGGGGCGAGCCCAGGGAGACACCCTCCTCCCATGGCCTTGCCTCCGACCGTGAATCTGTTGGGGCCACCCTCCCCCGTACACAGACTTCACTCCGCTGCCCGGAAACGGGCAGTGGCCTCCCCATAGGCCGGGGATCGGGCTATATTCAGCCCGTTCCCCCAGCCGTGGATAACGGGGAAAAACAGCCGACTAAGAAGCTGACCGGTAAGAGTCGCCAAAAATCGCGCACCACGGTCCAAAGCTTCAAAGGCAAGTGGGACACCCTTCCCGCCGAGTTGCCTTCCTTTGCCTCTGGCCACCCCCCGATCCCGGGCAGTGTGGCCAAGGCTACGGCCACGCTCAGCGTGACCAATCTGCCCGCCTCTACCCATGGGTCACTGGCATATGACCACGGGACCCAGGGTAGCGGTGCCACCCTGGCGGGCAGCGCAATCACCGATCCGCCCGGGCTGTTAGCCCCTGGCCCTTCGGTGGGGGACCCATGGGTCCCCGTTGCGAGTTTTTCCTCTGCCTCGGACTTACTCCGATGCTCCGGAATTCCAGCGATCCCGCCCTCCACCGAGCCCTCGGATACTGAGGTTTTGCGGGGTCGCCCAGTCAAGAAAGGGAAATCGCGTACGAAACGTCACCGTTCCTCGGACACACCATCGTCCTCGGACCGCTCCCGGAAACACCGCAAACATGCGGAGTCCGTTTCCAATGCAGATCTCTTACAGGCTTTCCAGGCGTTCACCGCGTCCCTGTCGACCTTGTCAACTGCGGGGTTCGCGCCAGCCGGCCAACTCGCCCCACACGCTGGCCGACTCGCCCGGACACGGGACGGTTCGCCCCCATTGCGGGCCAACTCGCCCCGAGCGCGGGCCTGCTTGCCCCCAGATGGGTCAGCCGGCCCCGCACTTCGGTCAACTCGCCCCCAGTGTCACCCCCGTTGTCGCTCCGCCGACTCGGGACGTCCAGGGTTGGGTTCGTCGTGACCAACAACATCTCCCCCAGGCTTTGGGTCGTGCCCCGGCCTCACCTCCGGCCATTTCCATCCACCCTTCAGCAGTTTTCTCGGGGTCGGATGGGGATTCAGTGCCGGCGGTGCCCCTTCATCGTGAGCGGACACCAGCTACGGAGGCCACGGGTTCGGACTAGGGGTTGTCTGATGCAGGGGGTGACATGCTTGACACACATCATCTCTCCCCCATCGAGACACAGTTGCGTCTGGTTCAACGCGACATGATCCGGGTTTTGGGTCTTCCGGACACTTCCGCTGAGGAACCCAAACCCTCGGCCCAGCAATCGTTCAAACAGCGTACCGCATCGGATATCCCTGCGGGACGCTCGACGCCCTTCCCGATCCTACCCCTGGACCAGTTTTGCATTAAACATATCCAGGCCGTAGCGGATCGCAAAACGTGGCAGTCCTTCGACAAACGTACCAACGGTTATTTCCGTTTCCCGTCGAAGGACTTTGACGACTATTTTACAGTACCAACAGTCCCTGACTCTGCCAGAGACAAGCTGGCCGCTGATGGTAGTGGGTCGGGTTCGACACGTGCCCTATTTACCGATCGTACTAGAAATAAGATCGAGGACACTTTGAGGAAGACAGACTGTGCCTTCAGATTCGGCATGCGCTCGACCTCGTTTCCTACTGCTGTCGGAGTACCTGGTGAGAGGCTGTGAGGACGGGGCTACCGTTCCTGCGGACATGCTCTCCGCAGCCTTCCGCTGCCTTGACGAAACCCTCCGCCTGACTTTGGAGCAGTTTGCTCGTATTTCGGTGATGGCAACATCCGTCCGTCGGGCCAATATCCTCGATTCCCTGTACCTCCCCTCGGAAGGGGCCAGGAAGCGGATAGAGGCTTTACCATTATTTGGCCCGGATTTATTCGCCAATCAGTTCCAGGCCTCCATGGAGGCCGAAGCGAAGCGAATAGAGGCTACCGATAAGATAAATCTTCGCAAGCCTGCCCGGAAGTCGACAGCACAGCCTCAACCTAAGGCCAAGTCGACCCCCCGGGCCCCAGCAGGCCGCTCCAGGCTTCCACAGGGCAGAACCCGCGGGCGTTTTCCCGCCGCGTCAACGGCTCAATCTTCGGCACGCCCTCCATATACGGGTCCCCGCCGAGGCCAATCCTTCCGACCGAGTGGCCAGACCTTTAAGCCGTCGGCCCCCCGGTTTTCCGGAGGGTGGCGCAAGTGACGCGCCCACACCCTGGTGGCCCCCCACAGCCGGGCCCGTGGGTGGCTGCCTCCAAGCCTTCGCAGGGCCCTGGTCCCAGGTCGTCTCCGACCGGTGGGTGCTCAAGACAATCCAGCACGGGTACGCATTGGAATTCACGAGCACCCCCCCCGTCGGACACAGTAATTCGTCACACGGAAACTCCATCCGACCCCGCCAAACGCCTGGCGCTAGAGTCGGAAATCGAGTCTCTCCTCCGGAACAAAGCGATACGCGTGGTTCCGCGGTCGGGGGGGTCACCTGGTTTCCTGTCGTCCTTTTTCCTCACACCAAAAACGGACACGGGAACATGGCGGCCTATTCTCAACCTGAAGCCATTAAACAGCTTCATCCGCCCCAAACGGTTCCGTATGGACACGCTCCGGGTGGTCCTCGGTGCGATTCCGGCCCAAGCATGGGCGGCTACACTCGACCTGCAGGACGCGTATCTTCATGTCCCCATTCTTCCGAGTCACTATCGGTTCCTCCGCTTCCATTACCGAAACGTGACTTACGAATTTACGGCTCTCCCATTCGGGCTGTCCACATCTCCTCGGGTTTTCACGAGGATTGTGAAGTCGGTGGGAGCAGCCCTCCACGCGAGCGGCATTTCAATCTTCATGTATTTGGACGACTGGCTGATAGTGGGCCGTTCACGGCACGAAACCAGCCGAGCGCTCGCCTCAACCGTACAGTTAGCCACGCGTCTTGGGTTTCTGATAAACAGAAGAAAGTCACACCCAATTCCTACACAACTCCCAACGTTCTTAGGGGCTGTAATGAACCTCAGAACGAACATGGTTTTCCCGACGGACAGGCGAGTTCAGAATCTGCAGCAGTGCGTCGATCTATTCCTCGCAGTAACATTGGCCCCAGCAGCAGCATGGCTGAAACTGCTCGGCCTCATGGCAAGCATGGTGGATCTCGTGCCTCACTGCCGACTCCACATGCGCCCGCTCCAGCTCCAGCTCCTCGCTTACTTCCGACCGAAATACCACCTCATCCATCATATGGTTCCGGTTCCGGTATTTCTACGCCCACACCTGTGATGGTGGTCCGATCCGTCAAACCTCATGCGCGGAGTGACCTTTCCGCAGCCACAACCGACGGTAACCGTAACAACGGATGCCTCGGGCTTGGGTTGGGGAGCTCTGCTTTACCCGCGCCAAGCTGCGGGAGAGTGGACTCCGGACCAGCGATCCCTACATATCAATGTTCTGGAGATGCTGGCAGTGTTCAGTGCCCTCAGACATTTTCAACCGTACGTCCGGGATCGGTCTGTCCTTATCAAGTGCGACAATGTCACAGTTGTGGCATACCTCAACCACGAGGGAGGCACACGGTCACCTCAGCTCTGCCTCCTGACGTGGGAAGTACTCCATTGGTGCATAAGGTCCAACATCACGTTGTCGGCCTTCCACATCCCAGGAGCGGACAACTCGATAGCCGGTGCCTTCTCCAGGGGAGTAATCCATCCAACAGAGTGGACGCTACATCCCCGGGTGGTCGCGCAGATCTTCACGCTCATCGACCGCCCTCATGTAGACCTGTTTGCGTCAGCGGTCAACAACCAGCTGCCGGTGTATTGCACCATATACCCAGATCCGAGGGCGTGGCATGTAGACGCCCTCTCGATGCCCTGGGAAGGGATGTTCGCGTACGCTTTTCCGCCGATATCCCTGATCCCTCGGGTACTGACGAAGATAGAACAGGAACATGCAGGATCCTCCTTGTCGCCCCGTTTTGGCCGCGTCAACCCTGGTTCCCCCGGTTGATCCGGCTCTTGGTGCACCGACCATTAATTCTTCCACCTCGACCGGACATTCTGTCTCAGCCTCGCTCGAGGTTCATTCACCCAGCACCCGGGGATCTTCACCTGACGTGCTGGACATTGTCCAACGCTCCTTCCGAGCAGCGGGCCTTTCGCAGGACGCTGCCGTATTCGCGGCACGCAGTCGTAGACCTTCCACGAGGAAAGTCTACAATAGCCGCCTACGCCATTACTACAAATGGTGTGGACGGAATTCGGTTGATCCAGTCAATTCACCTATAACCGACATTGGTGACTTCTTTGTTTACCTGTTCAACTCGGGCCTCACAGTGGCCACGATCCGGAACTACCATTCGGCTATTGCGGCCGTCCATCAAGGTTTCGCGGACGGGTCATCAATTACCAGTAACCATGCCCTGGGTCACATCCTTCGAGGAATGTTTCTAGAGAGGCCACCAACTCGTAAGCTCCTTCCTTCTTGGGACCTCTCCAATGTTCTGGGGGCGCTATCACGCGCCCCCTACGAACCAATGGGCCAGGCGACCTTGTTCGACTTATCCGTCAAGCTCGCTTTCTTGCTAGCGGTGGCTACGTCACGGCGTCGTAGCGAACTACATGCCCTATCTGTTGATTCGGGCCACATTCGCTGGGAACCGAATGGGGTACGTCTGGTCCCAAATGCGTCCTTTCTCACGAAGAACCAGTCCGAGTCCTTTGCTCCACCAGACATCTTCGTACCAGACATGCGCTCGCAGTCATCTGTACTGGAAGATAGGACATGGTGCCCTGTTCGCACACTCAAGTGGTACCTCAACAGGACCCAACTGATCCGGGGCAAGGCGACGAGCCTGTTCGTCACCTCCACCCCTCCATATCGTCCAGCCTCACAGAGCACCATCACACACTGGATTGTGACTGCTATTCGGACGGCTTCACAGACCTGGCAAAAAAATATGTAAACGAATCGGAAATGGATAAAGAGAAACAAAATATCTAAAAGTGGGTCACATATTTCTGTTTCTATGTGTCTGTGATCGTGGGGTGATGGTGGTTTGGTTGACTATCCAGATATTTTACGTAAATAAGTCCAAAAACTTGGTCCCCACCAAAAAAGTTCATGCTCGGAGCATGCTATTTATACTAAATAATCACTTGGTGTAGAGCAAATTTAACAAAAATCAGTATCCTTTGTCTTTCAGCCCCTTTGAACTACATAATGCTTGAATCCAATTTTGTCAATTCAACAACCAATTAGTTTGTGCCCCCCCCCCCCAATCTTCTCCTTGGTGGAGAGAAGCAATTGTGATAGAGGGCCTCTCCGTAGAACAGACAACCGTGAAGTTCATAGCAAAAATGTTCCAAAATAACTTGTATGCAGTCCACAATTTGTTTTTGCCCTTCAAAACCCCAAGTGTTTCTGTGTGTTGTGATGTGGGGGTGGTGGTCTCTTGCAGGTCATCGGCTCAAATTGAGCAGCAGCATTAGGCCTAGGAGAGGATTATGGGATCTGCTATATCCCTATGTCCCTCATCCAACATGGGCTATGGGATCTTCTATATCCCTATGCCCCCAATGCAAGACCAGGCTATGGGATCTGCTTTATCCCTACGTCCATCCAGAAGCGGACATCTATACTATAATTAGGGCTTAAATGTGTATTTCCACAGGAATTTTTTTCATAAATGTAGATCAATCAATTAGTGAAAGTGAAATTTCACTAATATAAATAGGTTTTTTTTTTTAGTTTAGGCTGTGACATTCCATTTAGAATAGACTATGGGATCCTCTATATCCCTACGTCAACTAGGGCTTAGTGGAGGTGCGGCGTAACCGAAATTGGAGGTGCGTGAAGGGGTTTACCCCAAGCAACGTCCATACCCGACAAGGGTTTTGGCGCGGATGCCTTAAAAAGGTGCGGGACGTAGCGTCCCTCTCCGGATAGGGGCGTGGACCCTGTTATCATGTTCTGCAACTGCGACGCTGCTACGTCCTGAATCGCCTGTGTGCGGCGGGCACAGGCAGGGCGGCACGCATAGAAAGTAAAGGGTGCCCTGCTGCAGCAGGGTGGACCGGACAACGGCAGGCAGGGGCTCTGGGCCTCGGCTCAGGGTCCCTTGTCCTGTCAAGCAATGGACCCGATAATCTGGACAGCGTGTGGGGCTGGTATCCTGGGACCTTCACGTGGTGGCCCTGTTTAAACTAACCTTACCAGGATCAACATTTTCTTTTTGAGCTGCAAATTCATGGACCAAGGTCTACAAGAAGGCTCGGGGCCCTACACTACACAATTGCCGACATTTGTTTTTGTACATTTGCCCAAAAAGTTGACTCCCAAAATGTTTCGCCTGCCAACAAAGGGTGGGGGGGGGATGAGAAAGAGACACACTTTCTTAACATTGGTGGTGCCATTCAACCTTCGTTTTGTTCTTACCCGTACAAGCAAAATAAGACCTTCATACTTAATTACAGGGTTTTGCTTTTCTTTTCTGGTTTGCTAATGCTATGGTACGTTACTTTAGGCGTAAGCTCTTACAACCCAAACAAAAAAGTTAATTGTGTAGTGTAGGGCCCTGTTCCTACTTTTAGGTTATTAAAACTGCCAAACTAGTTTGCTACATTACAAACCAACAGGTATGCCGTAGATATAAAGGGCAGGGTTTTAGTTTGAGGGAAATTTTGGGGTAAAGCGACGATAAAAAGACAAAATGCAATGCGAAAATAAAGATGGCGATCACCTCAGCGCACAATGAAACACGTAGTGAATCGCTTATCAACTGATGTAAAATAAATTGCATTTTCTACCACAAACTTCTCAAAATTGCAAAAAAAAGTCAGAATAAAGAGAAGTTAGTCATTTTAGAATGGGGAAAACACCCTCGACTCTAATTTGATTAAAACTAAAGAGGGGCCCGGCACTACACAATCGCCATAAAAATGTGCAATTAGCCGGGGTGGGGGGTTTTGACCCCCCCTCTGGATCCACCCCTGGTGTGTACACACTGGATTAGTAGAGCGTGTAAGGAGTCTGGAACAGAAAAAGAAAACATTTTGCTGTTCCTGACTGATTTTGGTGGGAGGGTATTAAAGTAAAATCTTTTCCATGGTTTTCCAACTAAGTTGCAGTTAGCATTGCAACTTTGACTTTAATTTCAAATGCTCATATTATTTTCATTTCCACAGAATGATGAGAAGCAAGGTGCTGTGCAGTTGGCGGACATGCGGTGAGGCAGGGGGACAAGATTTGCATGTTCACTAAGGTAAACTAACTCTTTGTATTGCAGCTGTGAACATGCACAAGCGAGGTTTATCTCAAGCAAGCAAGCTCAAGGTAAACTAACACCTTTTTGTTTCAGCTATGTGCTCAAATTGAGCCATATAAACATGCACAAGACCCCTGGATCGCAGGATTTCATCTGGGCCAGCCAAGCAAGGTTCATCTCAAGCAAGGTTCAGCCGAAGCAAGCTTGTGCACTGAGGTAAACTAACCCTTTTGTTTCAGTCATGAGCGCTCAAATTGAGCCGTGCACACAAGACTAAGGAGTTCATCACAAGCTTCGCAAGAGGAGTCGTTTGGATTCAAATCAGAGTGAGTCACCCCAAGTGGGTCTTTTCATTATCTATCTCTCTTTCTCTCTTTTTGTGACCCACCCTGGCATAAATCAATCACTTTAATGTCTCGATTCAAAAATAAAACCAGAAATCGGGAGAATTATTTATATCCTAGCCAAGAATCTGCAGTAAAGATGCATGGGAGGAAACCAGGATTTTTCTGGTGAAAACACAATGCTATTTAACTAGGGATTTGCTACCATGTCCACGAAGTACCCTGGTAGGATTTGAACTAGGGTCGTTAAAAGTGGAATGTCAATTTGACTTTTTTTTTTAAATCAACTTTTCCAAAAAAATATGTAAACGAATCGGAAATGGATAAAGAGAAATAAAAATCTAAAAGTGGGTCACATATTGCTGTTTCTATGTGTCTGTGATTGTGGGGTGATGGTGGTTGGGTTGACTATCCAGATATTTTACAAAAATAAGCCCAAAAACTTGGTCCCCACCAAAAAAGTTCATGCTCGGAGCATGCTATTTATACTAAATAATCACTTGGTTGTAGAGCAAATTTTACGAAAATCAGTATCCTTGGTCTTTCAGCCCCTTTGAACTACATGTATGTAAGCCTGAATCCAATTTTGTCAATTGAACAACCAATTAGTTTGTGCCCCCCCCCCCCCCCAATCTTCTCCTTGGTGGAGAGAAGCAATTGTGATAGAGGGCCTCTCCGTAGAACAGACAACCGTGAAGTTCATAGCAAAAATGTTCCAAAATAACTTGTATGCAGTCCACAATTTGTTTTTGCCCTTCAAAACCCCAAGTGTTTCTGTGTGTTGTGATGTGGGGGTGGTGGTCTCTTGCAGGTCATCGGCTCAAATTGAGCAGCAGCATTAGGCCTAGGAGAGGATTATGGGATCTGCTATATCCCTATGTCCCTCATCCAACATGGGCTATGGGATCTTCTATATCCCTATGCCCCCAATGCAAGACCAGGCTATGGGATCTGCTTTATCCCTACGTCCATCCAGAAGCGGACATCTATACTATAATTAGGGCTTAAATGTGTATTTCCACAGGAATTTTTTTCATAAATGTAGATCAATCAATTAGTGAAAGTGAAATTTCACTAATATAAATAGGTTTTTTTTTTTAGTTTAGGCTGTGACATTCCATTTAGAATAGACTATGGGATCCTCTATATCCCTACGTCAACTAGGGCTTAGTGGAGGTGCGGCGTAACCGAAATTGGAGGTGCGTGAAGGGGTTTACCCCAAGCAACGTCCATACCCGACAAGGGTTTTGGCGCGGATGCCTTAAAAAGGTGCGGGACGTAGCGTCCCTCTCCGGATAGGGGCGTGGACCCTGTTATCATGTTCGGCAACTGCGACGCTGCTACGTCCTGAATCGCCTGTGTGCGGCGGGCACAGGCAGGGCGGCACGCATAGAAAGTAAAGGGTGCCCTGCTGCAGCAGGGTGGACCGGACAACGGCAGGCAGGGGCTCTGGGCCTCGGCTCAGGGTCCCTTGTCCTGTCAAGCAATGGACCCGATAATCTGGACAGCGTGTGGGGCTGGTATCCTGGGACCTTCACGTGGTGGCCCTGTTTAAACTAACCTTACCAGGATCAACATTTTCTTTTTGAGCTGCAAATTCATGGACCAAGGTCTACAAGAAGGCTCGGGGCCCTACACTACACAATTGCCGACATTTGTTTGTGTACATTTGCCCAAAAAGTTGACTCCCAAAATGTTTCGCCTGCCAACAAAGGGTGGGGGGGGGATGAGAAAGAGACACACTTTCTTAACATTGGTGGTGCCATTCAACCTTCGTTTTGTTCTTACCCGTACAAGCAAAATAAGACCTTCATACTTAATTACAGGGTTTTGCTTTTCTTTTCTGGTTTGCTAATGCTATGGTACGTTACTTTAGGCGTAAGCTCTTACAACCCAAACAAAAAAGTTAATTGTGTAGTGTAGGGCCCTGTTCCTACTTTTAGGTTATTAAAACTGCCAAACTAGTTTGCTACATTACAAACCAACAGGTATGCCGTAGATATAAAGGGCATGGTTTTAGTTTGAGGGAAATTTTGGGGTAAAGCGACGATAAAAAGACAAAATGCAATGCGAAAATAAAGATGGCGATCACCTCAGCGCACAATGAAACACGTAGTGAATCGCTTATCAACTGATGTAAAATAAATTGCATTTTCTACCACAAACTTCTCAAAATTGCAAAAAAAATCAGAATAAAGAGAAGTTAGTCATTTTAGAATGGGGAAAACACCCTCGACTCTAATTTGATTAAAACTAAAGAGGGGCCCGGCACTACACAATCGCCATAAAAATGTGCAATTAGCCGGGGTGGGGGGTTTTGACCCCCCCTCTGGATCCACCCCTGGTGTGTACACACTGGATTAGTAGAGCGTGTAAGGAGTCTGGAACAGAAAAAGAAAACATTTTGCTGTTCCTGACTGATTTTGGTGGGAGGGTATTAAAGTAAAATCTTTTCCATGGTTTTCCAACTAAGTTGCAGTTAGCATTGCAACTTTGACTTTAATTTCAAATGCTCATATTATTTTCATTTCCACAGAATGATGAGAAGCAAGGTGCTGTGCAGTTGGCGGACATGCGGTGAGGCAGGGGGACAAGATTTGCATGTTCACTAAGGTAAACTAACTCTTTGTATTGCAGCTGTGAACATGCACAAGCGAGGTTTATCTCAAGCAAGCAAGCTCAAGGTAAACTAACACCTTTTTGTTTCAGCTATGTGCTCAAATTGAGCCATATAAACATGCACAAGACCCCTGGATCGCAGGATTTCATCTGGGCCAGCCAAGCAAGGTTCATCTCAAGCAAGGTTCAGCCGAAGCAAGCTTGTGCACTGAGGTAAACTAACCCTTTTGTTTCAGTCATGAGCGCTCAAATTGAGCCGTGCACACAAGACTAAGGAGTTCATCACAAGCTTCACAAGAGGAGTCGTTTGGATTCAAATCAGAGTGAGTCACCCCAAGTGGGCCTTTTCATTATCTATCTCTCTTTCTCTCTTTTTGTGACCCACCCTGGCATAAATCAATCACTTTAATGTCTCGATTCAAAAATAAAACCAGAAATCGGGAGAATTATTTATATCCTAGCCAAGAATCTGCAGTAAAGATGCATGGGAGGAAACCAGGATTTTTCTGGTGAAAACACAATGCTATTTAACTAGGGATTTGCTACCATGTCCACGAAGTACCCTGGTAGGATTTGAACTAGGGTCGTTAAAAGTGGAATGTCAATTTGACTTTTTTTTTAAAATCAACTTTTCCAAAAAAATATGTAAACGAATCGGAAATGGATAAAGAGAAATAAAAATCTAAAAGTGGGTCACATATTTCTGTTTCTATGTGTCTGTGATTGTGGGGTGATGGTGGTTGGGTTGACTATCCAGATATTTTACAAAAATAAGCCCAAAAACTTGGTCCCCACCAAAAAAGTTCATGCTCGGAGCATGCTATTTATACTAAATAATCACTTGGTTGTAGAGCAAATTTAACGAAAATCAGTATCCTTGGTCTTTCAGCCTCTTTGAACTACATGTATGTAAGCTTGAATCCAATTTTGTCAATTCAACAACCAATTAGTTTGTGCCCCCCCCCCCCCCCCCCCCCCAATCTTCTCCTTGGTGGAGAGAAGCAATTGTGATAGAGGGCCTCTCCGTAGAACAGACAACCGTGAAGTTCATAGCAAAAATGTTCCAAAATAACTTGTATGCAGTCCACAATTTGTTTTTGCCCTTCGAAACCCCAAGTGTTTCTGTGTGTTGTGATGTGGGGGTGGTGGTCTCTTGCAGGTCATCGGCTCAAATTGAGCAGCAGCATTAGGCCTAGGAGAGGATTATGGGATCTGCTATATCCCTATGTCCCTCATCCAACATGGGCTATGGGATCTTCTATATCCCTATGCCCCCAATGCAAGACCAGGCTATGGGATCTGCTTTATCCCTACGTCCATCCAGAAGCGGACATCTATACTATAATTAGGGCTTAAATGTGTATTTCCACAGGAATTTTTTTCATAAATGTAGATCAATCAATTAGTGAAAGTGAAATTTCACTAATATAAATAGGTTTTTTTTTTTAGTTTAGGCTGTGACATTCCATTTAGAATAGACTATGGGATCCTCTATATCCCTACGTCAACTAGGGCTTAGTGGAGGTGCGGCGTAACCGAAATTGGAGGTGCGTGAAGGGGTTTCCCAGGAGAAAATTCCAGTTGAATCCCATTGTGTCCCATTGAAAACTTTAATGGGACCCAACTGGTGCTTATGGGTGTCAATGGGACTGAATGGGATCCCTTTATTTCAATGGGAAATTCATTATATCCTGAAGAGATGTATTAACTGGACCTAATGGGACCTTATGGGATTCAATGGGTCACACCCTTCTTCAACTGGAGTATATGGGATCCCGTAAGAATTCAACGGGATGACTAGGTTTTCAACGGGGAAGTGTTTTTCAAGGAATGTATCAACTAGACTTGAGGGATGCATTAAATGGGTTCCATTAATTTCAATGGGAAATCGATGTGATTCATTGGATTTTTGTTCAACAGCATGTGGGATTCCATGAGAATTCAACTTTATGCAGGACTTTAAAGTTTGAATTGTTTAAATGTAACATTTTCAAGAAATGTATTAACTGAACTTAATTGGATGAGTCAATGGGTTTATTAATTTTAATTAATGTTAACCTTAAGGGATGTATAGTAATTGGATTTTATGTGATTCGATGGCTCAATTGTTGAGCAGCAGTATATGGAATCCGATACGAATTCATTAATTTTCTATTTCACTTGTCGCACTGTTTTCCGAATTAACCGTTCGATCAGTCTTCACACTACAATTCCAGACTTGAAACAAGTCTAAGTTATCAAAACAATATATAAAAGTCGATAAAAAATGTTTAAAAATTGATTAAATTTTTTTTCTCCAAAGTTACAACAAATGTATTGTATATAAATTCTACCAGTGTTAATGTGCAAGAAGTGAAATTGCCCGCACACAATGAAAACAACAATGAAACTGTTGATTACCCGTTAGTTTTTACAAGACAATTCCCGACTTGAAACAAGTCTAAGTCATCATGAAAGTGATTGCATTGATGTACACATGTAGTCCAAGCCAGCTGCATACATGTACGTACGTACGTGCATATTGCACTACACATGTACATGTATACATGAGCGCAACGGCATACATACATGTAGTGCGTCACATTGGAGCAGAATATTTTTGTACAAGTGCTACAAATTCTATATTGATGTATTGAATTAAAAATAATACTTTGATGATCAAGGCTTGACCAAAATCACAGGATAATGGGGCGATAGCTGTGCATTTTTATGTGCAACCCCCCCCCCCCCCCCCCCCGGCCATGCGTAGGAATATCAATATGTTAAGCGGTCTCGATCGCGGACAGGATTTGAACGTGTTCGATATACGGGACAATTCAAGCCAAGATACAGCCGTTTTTCGCTGCAATTGTTTGTCGTATCTGCGCTGAAATCTCAACATCTGATGGAACATTAGATCTTGGGTGACATGGGAGCATTTACTGCATGTAATGGTGAGTTTATTGAGGTCATTTTCGTGACATTTGAACGATATATTTGGCATGTACGCACAGTGCCCCATCGTTTATTGTTTATGTCCGTTGTAATGTATATTAATAGCCGACATAAGGATACCTCCATGGGTATAGCATACCTGTCAATGTACGTGCGTGGGGGCCAGGTGTACGGTGGCACGGCATGCACACTCCGACTCCCCCCCCCCCCCCCCCCCCCCCCAACTTTTGTTGGAGTGTTGGCTAAACCATGGAGGAAGGAATATCCCTCGATGAGCTTTAGGTTAAGCCTAATTTAGTTGAATATTTGAACAACAATTTTAGTAGGCCTGTCTTGAAATTAAATAGCAAAATGGGGATGTCCGGAAATTGGGTACAAAGTCGGCCGATCAAACTTCCTCCATGATCAAACCATGGAGGTAGGAAATTTGAACTCCAAGAAAGCGAAAAGACATGTTCTGCGGGGGTCTCTGGGAATTAAACGGTAAAATTTCTATTTGGATGTTAAGTAAACCTTGGTACTTTCATCTGATCATGGAACTCCACTTGTTCAGATGGTGGCGTATCCAGTATTTTGGTGGCCGTTGTAAGGTTGAATTTTGAATTTGTTTGGATTTTAGACGTATTGAATTAAAACCCATTCTCTATCGCACACTTGCCTTGGACCCTACTATCGCCAGATAATGTCCAAATGTTAAAAAGGGCGATAAAGGGTCCAAGTTACTTGGACTAGATCAAACCATGGAGGAATTTCTGCCTGCTGTACTCTATCTTTCGAGGCTGCCTCCTTTTTTGCTTCTCAAAGAAACAGCATTTTTTGGCTGATTAATAAATGCCATAATTATAAAGAAGAGAATTAGAGAGGAAATACTGTAGGCCTACACCAAGCCTATTTAGTCCTATTAAACTAGGCTATAGCATGTTTTGAATCGTTACTGTCAGTGAAAGACATCTTGAAAAATACATGTATGGGAGCATCCATTCCAGAAAATTTTGCTTACCGTGATGTAAAAAGTAGACGTAATAATAAAGGGCCTCGATCCTTCCTTTGTTGAAAACAACATGACGCTAACCATGTTTATGTTGCCCAATTTTTCTGGCAGATTTTAAGGGTTCACTTGCATACATGTACAAAATAGAACAAGATGTTATGATCAGGGCTACTTTAAACTCACTTGAAAACAAAAATTATTAATTTTGAAACTGCGAAATGTACTTGAAGTAATAGCTTGAGATTGTTTAAATATCTGAACTGTACAAGTGTTAGGGTTATTGGAATTATTTTGCACATTGCCGACTAGAGGCTGTCCCTCTCCAGAAACTTAGCCCAAAAAAAAATTGTGTTAACCAATTTATTTCAAATTTGTCTCATATTGTTTTTATTTTGTGCTCTTTCCTTGCACAGTGGTGTATTTCACTTGAAGAGGAGCACGATCGAAGGAACTAAAGCTGATTATCTACAAGGGGATGCCGTGCTTGGAACTGACAACCTACCAAGCTTCATTGATGGGCAGATCAACAAGAGTACTTCATAATCTTTCAAAAAGGAGTTGAATTTCATTGTTTGTTAAAAATATGAATTAAAAATCTATAATAGTGCATGGCCTACGACAATGGAAATTAAGAAATTATCGCGATTTAACTTATTTTTAGTTGGCTGCACGTGCTTTGTGATTTACATGTACAATGTATATGGTAACAATTTCCACAGAAAAGTTACACCAGATAATTTTCACATAAAAGTTCAACAGAAACAATATCATAGGAATGCATGTACAGTGCATCTTCTTTTAAATGATAGGGCACATGTCTCGCAAAGTTGAGATCAAATTTGAAACTGGTGTGGAGCAGGCCATTTTAAAATGTGTTTAATTTCTTCACAATCACAGTTCTGGATACAACATTTAGTAGTTGTCGAGAGTATTTTAATCTTGTTTGTCTCTGTCTCCTTTTACATGTCCTGTAATGAATCACTGAGTTTGTTGTTTGCATAAGTTGTGATTGGATATCATCAAACTTATCCTTGATGCAACCCACAGATCTTGTTCAAATAAATGGACTTAATGGCATCACGTCGTGAATCCAATGGGATCCCCTTCAGTAGGAGCCAATGGGATCCCATTGAATGTGAGCAGTGGGATCCTATACTCCAATGGGATTCCATTCAATGGGATTCCATTCAATGGGATCCCATTCAATGGGATCCCATTCAATGGGATCCCATTCAATGGGATCCCATTCAATGGGATCCCATTCAATGGGATCCCATTCAATGGGATCCCATTCAATGGGATCCCATTCAATGGGATCCCATTCAATGGGATCCCATTCAATGGGATCCAACGGGATCCCATTCAGTGGACCAATGGGATCCCATTGCAACGGGATCCCATTGCCAATGTCCCAAATTCCACGTTGGGTCCCATTGCAATGGGATCCCATTGGGTCCCATTTAATGGGACCTAATGGGAATTTTCTCCTGGGTTACCCCAAGCAACGTCCATACCCGACAAGGGTTTTGGCGCGGATGCCTTAAAAAGGTGCGGGACGTAGCGTCCCTCTCCGGATAGGGGCGTGGACCCTGTTATCATGTTCGGCAACTGCGACGCTGCTACGTCCTGAATCGCCTGTGTGCGGCGGGCACAGGCAGGGCGGCACGCATAGAAAGTAAAGGGTGCCCTGCTGCAGCAGGGTGGACCGGACAACGGCAGGCAGGGGCTCTGGGCCTCGGCTCAGGGTCCCTTGTCCTGTCAAGCAATGGACCCGATAATCTGGACAGCGTGTGGGGCTGGTATCCTGGGACCTTCACGTGGTGGCCCTGTTTAAACTAACCTTACCAGGATCAACATTTTCTTTTGAGCTGCAAATTCATGGACCAAGGTCTACAAGAAGGCTCGGGGCCCTACACTACACAATTGCCGACATTTGTTTGTGTACATTTGCCCAAAAAGTTGACTCCCAAAATGTTTTGCCTGCCAACAAAGGGTGGGGGGGGGGGATGAGAAAGAGACACACTTTCTTAACATTGGTGGTGCCATTCAACCTTTGTTTTGTTCTTACCCGTACAAGCAAAATAAGACCTTCACACTTAATTACAGGGTTTTGCTTTTCTTTTCTGGTTTGCTAATGCTATGGTACGGTACTTTAGGCGTAAGCTCTTACAACCCAAACAAAAAAGGTAATTGTGTAGTGTAGGGCCCTGTTCCTACTTTTAGGTTATTAAAACTGCCAAACTAGTTTGCTACATTACAAACCAACAGGTATGCCGTAGATATAAAGGGCAGGGTTTTAGTTTGAAGGAAATTTTTGGGTAAAGCGACGATAAAGACAAAAGGCAATGCGAAAATAAAGATGGCGATCACCTCAGCGCAAACACGTAGTGAATCGCTTATCAACTGATGTAAAAAAAATTGCATTTTCTACCACAAACTTCTCAAAATTGCAAAAAAAAGTCAGAATAAAGAGAAGTTAGTCATTTTAGAATGGGGAAAAATACCCTCCACTCTAATTTGATCAAAACTAAAGAGGGGCCCGACACTACACAATCGCCATAAAAATTTGCAATGAGCCGGGGTGGGGGGTATCGACCCCCCCTCTGGATCCACCCCTGGTGTGTACACACTGGATTAGTAGAGCGTGTAAGGAGTCTGGAACAGAAAAAGAAAACATTTTGCTGTTTCTGACTGATTTTGGTGGGAGGGTATTAAAGTAAAATCTTTTCCATGGTTTTCCAACTAAGTTGCAGTTAGCATTGCAACTTTGACTTTAATTTCAAATGCCCATATTATTTTCATTTCCACAGAATGATGAGAAGCAAAGTGCTGTGCAATTAGCGGACATGCGGAGAGGCTGGGGGACAAGATTTGCATGTTCACTAAGGTAAACTAACTCTTTGTATTGCAGGTCATTGGAACGATATTTCCTCTAAAATACTGACCCCCAAATCTGCCCATTTCTGAAAATTGCAACAACGACCAATCATGCACACTATCTTAACCTTAGGTCCCCACCTTGCTAGTGTTCATATAGTGTAATTTGCAAGGACTCCTCACTGGCCACCTGCAACCCTCCCATTGGTTTTGTAAATAACAAAAATTGAACAATTCTCTGATTAGCAATCAAGTAAGTTTGTTTTTTAACTTAGAAAAGTCCTGAAATTCAGCCAGGCTCTGGCATACATTATCACATGCTTACCATCCACTTTTTGGAACTATGCACGTGTCGCAAAGCTAAAGGGATAAACAAAATTTAAGCTGATTTGTAAACAATCTTCTACGAAGGTTGAATTGCATTCAAATTTTGCTGATTTGTCTAGTGTTTTTGCTGAATATGTAAATTTCAGATGTCATCTGTAGTCCCTGCCCCCCCCCCCCCCCCCCAACATAGTACTCACAATTCTGAATTTTATCTTCCACCACCTTTCCCTGACAACAAATATTAATGTTTCCTTATAACATCTTTCCTACAGGTGCTTCTATCCCTGCACAAAATGCCATGAATTGAATGATTTTTCTGTTTGCTGGAAGACTGAGCTGTTCGAGTGCTCCGTTTTGAGAGGACGAAACCTCAAGGATATGAACTTGGGAAACTGGTTTGAGCATAGCAACCTTGGAAGTTTGAGAGTCGACTCCATCTCCAGACTTTGCTTCGCCAAGTATTGCATGGGATGTTTTCATACATATGGATGCTGCTGAATGTGGACGTCCAAGAAGGGGCCACTCCCTTATCAACTGTATGCAGGATGCGGACTGAAACTGACCACGCCTGTGTCTTGGACATATTGCAATCCGATGATTCGGCATGGACTGATTTTTCAAACTATGGACATAACCTGATGAGCTTTGTCAGTTTCTAGGACTTTTTCACGTGGCCAAGCCAATAACTCATTAGCGTAACTGCTTCATCTCACATGGGGGGGGGGGGGGGGGATGGTGGTGGTGGTACGATTGGAACATTTACCTGCATAAACTATAGTCATTCAGTGTTACCGTAACTAAACATATGAATTGTTTCACCCCCCCCCAAAAAAAAAAAATATTTCTGAAATGTTTCATTATTTAACTTTATTTTTTGATAAGTATGCTTTAAAAGGTATACAGCATTTGTAGAGCGGACAAAATGGTTAAAGGCAGTGTGATTTAACGTAGACATAAAATAACAAACCTGTGAAAGTTTGAGCTTACCCGGTAATCTGTCAACAGTCCCAAGACATTAGTGCAAAACTAATTTGTACTGACAGGCATGTGACTTTTCCTCGGATCAGCTGATTTCCTCGTTTTTCCACTTGAAAAACACTGTACAAAGTCTTGTAAAGATTGGAATTTCCTCGTTTTTTAATTCCAAGTTGCATGCTTTTTTATAATGTACATGTTCATATTTCAATGGTTGATGTTTTTATTGAAGGTCTAAAGATTGTTTCCTGAAGATGGTAGAATTAGATATTTTTTTTCTGGATTGGTACTGGTAGAATCTTAGTAACCTTAGTTTGAAACTAATCAATTTAGTTTATCATATCACCTTCATTAAAGGTAGTATACAACATTTTCAAACATAAAAAACAAAACTAATAAATTATTATGAAATGCTGTTATACTAGAACTGTCGTTTTCAAGAAAAGGGAAAATCGTTTTCATTTTCCCAAGGATTGTTGGTAGACAATCGTAGTCTAGTTCCCCGACTCTATAAATTGCTCCGTTTTGTCTAAAGTAGGGGCAGGGAATCGGACGACTAAAACAGATTTTTTTCCCCAGCATCTGTTAACAACTTTAAACGGGTCAGTGTTAGAGAATTTGCTAGCATGCTATAAGATACTAACCCCAAATTCATATATTTCGGAAAATGACAGCAAAACGTAAATAACTTGTACTATCTTATCAAAGTCACATGTAATAAATTATTAGATATTTTGCTTATATATCAATGCTTCCGAAGTGTTCAGAGTTTGAAATCTTATTGATGGAATTTTCAAAAATGTTGAAACTACTTGCCGACAAGCGATGACACTACCTATGTCTAAAGATAATCGCTGCACAGTGTGGGCATTTAAAGTTGGAACGATGAGCTGTCATGTGGCCGACTCGGATCCAACTATTTTGAATTAATTTGATTTATTTTTACTGTTTTACTTTTTAAATTGTATGTCGAGGCCATTTTAATTTCCCATAGAGGCAAAAGTTGGAATACATACATTTGGTTTGCTGGTGGTTCAAGATGTCGGTGGCGAAGCCGAAAAAAGGACCGACCGACCGACCCCCTTTTCCAATTTCAGCTCTCCGAGGGCAACATTTTTTTGGCATTATTTTATGAGCAATACTTTACATCTAAATGTTACTTCACAAACAAGACAAAGAAATATCAAAAATCAGTCTAAATGGTAAGGCTACAGCCTTGTGCTTTTATTTCTTAAGTAAAAAATGTTACTTTACAAAGATTACTAAAAAACTTCAAAATTAGTCCAAATGGCAAGGCCTTGTTTGATCATTTTTGGGTGAAAACGTTACTTCACAAACATTACTTAAAAACATCAAAATTAGTCCAAATGGCAAGGCTATATATCCTTGTTTTCATCACTTTTTAGTGGAAAACGTTACTTCCCAAACATTGCTCAAAAAATTCAAAATTAGTCCAAATGGCAAGGCTATAGCCTTGTGTTTGATAATTTTTGGGTGAAAACGTTACTTCCCAAACATTACTTAAAAACATCAAAATTAGTCCAAATGGCAAGGCTATAGCCTCGTTTGATAATTTTTGGGTGAAAACGTTACCTTACAAACATTGCTCAATAACTTCAAAATTAGTCCAAATGGCAAGGCTATATATCCTTGTTTTCATCACTTTTTAGTGGAAAACGTTACTTCCCCAAACATTGCTCAAAAACTTCAAAATTAGTCCAAATGGCAAGGCCTTGTTTGATCATTTTTGGGTGAAAACGTTACTTCACAAAAATACTAAAAAACTTCAAAATTAGTCCAAATGGCAAGGCTATAGCGTTGTGTTTGATAATTTTTGGGTGAAAACGTTACTTCCCAAACATTACTTAAAAACATCAAAATTAGTCCAAATGGCAAGGCTATAGCCTTGTGTTTGATCATTTTTGGGTGAAAACGTTACTTCACAAAAATACTCAAAAACATCAAAATTAGTCCAAATGGCAAGGCTATAGCCTTGTTTCATCATTTTTGGGTGAAAACGTTACTTCACAAAAATACTAAAAAACTTCAAAATTAGTCCAAATGGCAAGGCTATAGCCTTGTGTTTGATCATTTTTGGGTGAAAACGTTACTTCACAAAAATACTAAAAAACATCAAAATTAGTCCAAATGGCAAGGCTATAGCCTTGTGTTTGATCATTTTTGGGTGAAAACGTTACTTCACAAAAATACTAAAAATCTTCAAAATTAGTCCAAATGGCAAGGCTATAGCCTTGTTTTCATCATTTTTGGGTGAAAACGTTACTTCCCAAACATTACTTCAAAATTAGTCCAAATGGCAAGGCTATATCCTTGTGTTTGATAATTTTTGGGTGAAAACGTTACTTCACAAACATTACTCAAAAACTTCAAAATTAGTCCAAATGGCAAGGCTATAGCCTTGTGTTTGATCATTTTTGGGTGAAAACGTTACTTCACAAAAATACTCAAAAACTTCAAAATTAGTCCAAATGGCAAGGCTATAGCCTCGTTTGATAATTTTTGGGTGAAAACGTTACCTTACAAACATTACTCAAAAACTTCAAAATTAGTCCAAATGGCAAGGCTATAGCCTTGTGTTTGATAATTTTTGGGTGAAAACGTTACTTCACAAACATTACTCAAAAACTTCAAAATTAGTATAAATGGCAAGGCTATAGCGTTGTGTTTGATAATTTTTGGGTGAAAACGTTACTTCCCAAACATTACTTAAAAACATCAAAATTAGTCCAAATGGCAAGGCTATAGCCTTGTGTTTGATCATTTTTGGGTGAAAACGTTACTTCACAAACATTACTCAAAAACTTCAAAATTAGTATAAATGGCAAGGCTATAGCCTTGTGTTTGATAATTTTTGGGTGAAAACGTTACTTCCCAAACATTACTTAAAAACATCAAAATTAGTCCAAATGGCAAGGCTATAGCCTTGTTTTCATCATTTTGGGGTGAAAACGTTACCTTACAAACATTGCTCAATAACTTCAAAAATTAGTCCAAATGGCAAGGCTATAGCCTTGTTTGATCATTTTTGGGTGAAAACGTTACTTCACAAAAATACTCAAAAACTTCAAAATTAGTCCAAATGGCAAGGCTATAGCCTCGTTTGATAATTTTTGGGTGAAAACGTTACCTTACAAACATTGCTCAATAACTTCAAAATTAGTCCAAATGGCAAGGCTATAGCCTTGTGTTTGATCATTTTTTGGTGAAAACGTTACCTCACAAACATTACTCAAAAACTTCAAAATTAGTCCAAATGGCAAGGCTATATCCTTGTTTTCATCACTTTTTAGTGGAAAACGTTACTTCCCAAACATTGCTCAAAAAATTCAAAATTAGTCCAAATGGCAAGGCTATAGCCTTGTTTTCATCATTTTGGGGTAAAAACGTTACCTTACAAACATTACTCAAAAACTTCAAAATTAGTCCAAATGGCAAGGCTATAGCCTTGTGTTTGATCATTTTTGGGTGAAAACGTTACTTCCCAAACAATGCGAAGCGAATTTCATGACGTCAACAATTGAAGTTTCATTGTGACGTCCTCCGTTACCATAATGAATTCGCTTCGCATACGTATTCACATGAAGTATGAACCTGGCTTTACGGTTATTAATATGACTTTTTTCTTATGAACAAACGGTTCATTGTGCAGAGCCAAAATGTGGCCTCGATATGGAATATTTGCAGGAGGGGCTGAAGGAACTCCAATTTTATTTCATGTTTTATTCTATGTTCTGACAAACAAAACTACATATGTGTACTTAGAAAAGAGAAACTTTTTGAAAAGTTGCTTTTAAATTTCTGTTGCCGTCATTTGATAGCACTGAATGTCTTGAACATGTGTAAAACAGTGAATACAATTGGAGTGGTTTCAGGCATAACTGACAGATTGACTAGAAGGTGCAGAAGTGGTTTTTTAATTCTTTTTTTTTGAGGGGGGGGGGGGGGAATCCTGGAAAGTCAAACACCCAAAGTGAAAATGAGTCAACTACTAGTACATCTACATGTATGCGACACCTGCAATTTACATTCAGCAGTTTTGTCTTCATTCTTTAATCCATGTAGTTCCATAGAAAATATTGTTTGGTGCATATCGTAATAATGGCAATGTTTCTCACAAACACCAACATTCCTCTAGGGTCGTCGTATTCATGCGAGTTCACTGTAGTCTATTAGATTTCAAAGTTGATTGTCTTTAGTTCAGTTTGAACTGGCACTCTGAAGCAACCTTCCTGACATGGTTATGTATTATGTAGTTCCTCTTCAAGGGCAGTTGACCCTCCTGTAAAGGCAACCTACATGTATCTTTGTCTTTTTTGTGTTGTGCTAAATCTACGCCTCGTGGATTGAAGGCTAATGCCCCCTTTCTTGATAGCCAATCTCAGGCTTTCAAGTTTCAAGCTTAAAAGTCCTACTTTTTCCAAACGTTTTTTTACCTTGCTCCTACTTTTCCTACCTTGTTTTTTTGAAATTCCTATTTATTCCTACTTTTTCCTAGTTTTGCAAAAAATGAAATCTCATTGAATATTCTTCATAAGCGTTACACACTGTCATATAAAAAATCACACAATGAAGGGCTTGGGTGCAGGAGTACTGCAACTTCCAAGAGCTTAGTTGAGGATGGAGCACAAGAACATGCCAAATGAGGCTTGTGATAGTGTGGACACGGGTGAGTATTAATGAAAACTACTCCTGAAAGCCCGCAAAAGTCCTACTTTTATCTCTGATTATGTCCCCCAAAGTCCTACTTTTGTCCTGGTTTCGATTTATTTTGAAATTTTGATCCTACTTACTATTCTCCTACTTTTATTGCTTGAATCTGCTGCCTGATTTCTAGTCTTGTCATCCAAGGCTATGCTTGTGTTAGTACCATGCCATCTTGAAAGTACTTCAGCCCTTCCTCTTCCTCTCTTCCTTTCTGGCACATTGCTCAACTAGGTAGATTGTTTTTGTGACAAAGACTGACAATTTGAGAAACCACCAGGGTTGTTTGAATTTCAAATAAAAAAATTATTCTTTCTCTAAAATACAGTGCGAGTCAAAAAAACTATACACTTTTAAAATTGGCCATAGTTTTATTCTGTAGCAATATAGACAAGATATTTTCATATGTACTTTTAGAGTAACTCTTCCTGCTTCTCTTGGTGTCATTTTTACTGGATTAGTTTTCATGCATGACTGCACAGGAGACAATTAAGGGGGTCAGGTGAAATCTGAGTTGCACCAACTGGGCAGGGCTGGATAAGAAAGACAATTTAAAAGAACACAACCATTGTCTAACAAAGTCTAACTTCGTGTTTATTTGAAACATTTGAATTAAATTAAAAATGCAATTAAATTTTAAGGTGTCTTAGTCCTCAACATAGCCACCATCTCGTTCAATGCACAGCTGGGCTCGGCGCATCATTCCTGCAACAGCACGGCGAATCATCTCCCCTGTCTTGTCTGAAAATGTCAATTTCATGTTATCCTTTCCTGGAGGTCATCCAGATTTGCTGGAGGAGTGGTAAAAATCCGAGACAATGGTTGTGTTCTTTTAAATTTTCTCTTTCTTATCCAGCCCTGACCAGTTGGCGCAACTCGGATTTCACCTGACCCCCTTAATTGTCCCCTGTGCAGTCGAGCATGAAAACTAATCCAGTCAAAATGTCACCAAAAGAAGCAGGAAGAGTTACTCTAAAAGTACATATGAAAATATCTTTTCTATATTGCTACAGAATAAAACTATGGCCAATTTTAAAAGTCTAGTTTTTTTACTCGCACTGTATTAGTGTAGCATTTCAAAATTTCCAACTTGCTGGACAGAATTGTTTTATTGCCCTGGGCAATCGGACGGGATTTGTTGAGGCATGCCATGGGAAAAATGTTACAACAGATACTTTGCCGGTTAACATCAAGTTAGTCGCTAAGATGAAGTAGGCCTACTATTTTAATAATCAAGATTACAAAAACAATGCTTTTATTACTGCAGTATTATGTATTGTTACATTCAAAAGAATAGTCACTCTAACAAATCTAAATTTTATATATTAAAAAATATTTTTTTTAATCCAATTTAAATTAAAACTATAATAAAAATCTGATTTTTAAAAAAAAAAAAAAAAAAATCAACATCCTTGGAAACCGCCAACATACATACATGTATGCAGCTCAGCACCGGTACGCTATTCCGGAGATTGCAGGTTCAAATCCTACTCCTGCCAGTTTTCTTTGTACGCTCTGAAAATTCAAAGAAAGATTTTGATAGTCACTCAAGGCAGAGAAAGCTAAAACCACTGTACCCATAGGTTGCCATGTTTTACTACTGTTCTTTAGCCACAAATTGAAAACGGTGAGCTATTTGTTTACTGTATTTTAATATGACAAACCTCAAATTGGTGATTCAAATACATAGTTGTTGCATTGTTTTATTCCTGATATTAGGAGAACTTCATGCTTATTCTGAATCTTATTTCTTCAGTACTGAAATTGAAAGAATGTTATACTTATTCAGCGATGTTTTTTATTTCTGAAGTTGATAGAACTTGGTCATTCTGAATCAAATTTCTTGGGGGGAAAAGGACTTCCCTTGGCTCAACAAATGTTTAAAATGACATTACATTTTATCTATCAGTTCTCCCTCTGAAATGTTTCCATCTTTTCAGCTTAGTCTCAAAGTTTTTTGGCAAGAATGCTCATTGTGTATTGCAAAACTGCATCACTAAACTTTTGTGTATGCAAACTTTCGCTTAACCCAAACAGTCCTGAATCCTCCAATATATAACACCCTAGGGAGTTAGTAACATAAATCAAAAAATTAGCTGGCCTGACGTTTCGAACTTAAGCAAGTTCTTTCTCAAAGGTGAATGACAGAGTACAAGAAACAAACATGTAGGGAACACACATGCACAAGGGGGTGGGTCGAGAAACACAAAAGAGGGATGCAAAAGAGCATGGCAGATAGGCAGTGGGTAAACATCAAAGGGAGAGGAAAGGACAGCCAGGAAGACAGGAACAAAGAGGTGTGATTAGGGTAAGGATGAAGGAGGGGAGGGATTAAGATGAAGGTTGAAGCTGGGGAAATGGACAAAGGAGTGTGGTTAGGGGGGGGGGGGGAGGGGGGGGGGTTTGAATTGAAGGTGGTAATAGGGAAAGAAAAGGAACAAAGAGAAGTGGCAAGGATAAACAGGAAATGGAAAGACAACACCATTTGGCCAAGAGACCCCAAGAGGGTTTTGCCAGGAGGATAATCTGTAAACAAATGACAATGGGGGAAACATTTAAAGTTAATCATTCCCTTCCTGGATGTTGAGACCATGTGGTTGAATAGTCCGAAGACGTAACATGTTAGTAACATGTTCAACATTTGCAATCATCAAACAAAAAATACCGAATAATTACTAAATACTGTACTAGACTAAGTGAATAGCAGTTGCAGGCATCCTGTGAAATCATGGCACCTGGTGTGATGTTGTTTTTAAGAAAAGTGGAAGTTTATATCATTTTCCAACGATTGTCCGCTGACAATCATTGGATTTAGTCTAGTTGCCCAACCTGATAATTCTCTGACGTCTATAAACTGCTCAGTTTTGTCTAAAGTAGGGTCAGGGAACCAGACAACTAGAACATCATTTTGTTCTGTTTTCACAGCATCTATGCACACAACTTTAAACTGGTCAGTGTTACAGTATTTGCTAGCACAACAGGGTGTATAAAAAAAGAGGTATACTCAGTAAAATATCTCAAAAATGGAAATTTCAATATTTTTGGAATATGGCACCATACTTATGGGTAGAAAACCTCTGAGGCTTTAAAATGACACCATGATCATTTGGCGCATTTCATGCATGACTGATCATTTGCAAACCTTGTCAAAAACGGCTTGCGCACAAAAATGCGGGGTTTTTAACTGGATCAAAGGCAATAAGAGACAAATCCAAAATGTGCTTCTTTTAATCACCATTTTCTGTGGAAATTTAATTACAGGTTAATCTTCAACATAACCACCATTCCTTTGGATACAGACGGAAGTCTGTATCCAAAGGAATGGTAGTCCTCTTCTCAACATGTCATTTACGGCATGCATGACCATTCCTCTGTCCTGTGATGATCACAACCTCAGCAGTTATGCGTCTCTGGAGCTCATCAAGGTCCGCTGGCAGAGTTGTGAAAACCTTGGATTTGAGATGGCCCCACAAGAAAAAATCCGGTGGTGTAAGGTCTGAGGATCTTGGGGGCCACTCCACGGGGTTGCCAAACAATTTTGTGAGGCGTTCAGTCACAATCCTCCGGTGTGGTGGGCCGTAAATGACATGAGGAGGGCGGAAGACTGTATCCAAAAGAATGGTGGTCATGTTGAACAATAACCTGTAATTAAATTTTCACAGAAAATGGTAATTAAATGAGGCACATGTTGGATTTGTCTCTTATTGCCTTTGATCCAGTTAAAAAAACGCATTTTTGTGCACAAGCCATTTTTGACAAGGTTTGCAAATGTAGCCTCTAATCAGTCATGCATGAAATGCGCCAAATGATTATGGTGCCTTTAAAGCCTAAACATTTTTCTACCCATAAGTATGTTGACATATTCCAATAATATTGAAATATTCATTTTGCGACATTTTTCTGAATGTGTACTGTACTTCTTTTTGAAACACCCTGTATAAAACACTAGCCCCAAATCTATTTATTTCTGAAAATTACAGCAAAAACAAATGTTGCATACTACCTTGAACAAATGTTTAAAATCAGCCAAGAGACGTGCAAAAAAAGAAATATTGATTTAAATTCAATAAATGTGTAAAAGGCTCTTTGATGGCTCCGTCTTTTTCCTTTTGCTTGACAGGCCTGGAGGCACTGTTTTTTTGCGGCATAGGACATCTTCCAGTCTAGTAAGGTATTTTCGTAATAATTCAGTACAAAAAAATGGAGGATTACCAATCGTGTACACTACCTTTAATGCCGAAGAGTAACTTCAGAATCCATTTCTGAATAGTGTACTTCTGCAAATGACCTTTGAACTTTCACCTTTGAACCTGCCCTTTCAACTGGCAAAAAAAAAAGCCCAGTGCATACAAGTCCCCCTGGTGCGTGCACATGTGGTGTTCCCCGCCAACAGAAACCAACATGCCCAGTAGAGTTGCCAACTATCTACATCGACTTGTTCTCAATGTGCACTAACTTCTCAAACTTGAAGTCCAAGTAATCACAAATGACTTGGTCAACTCTAACATACTAACTCTGACAAATCAGTTTGTTTTCTGTCAAAGTAGACGTCATTTTGGCTGTTATTATACGAAGTGTTGCCATGGAAACTACCATTTTTATCACTCTGAAAATTGCCAATGTAGAGATTCCTCTCACACCTACTTATGGCCGTCCCTTCGACAAATGAAGAGGTTCACTATTGCATTATGCATTAAGATCCATTAAAATGAAATGCATAACAAATAGGCTACATCTTGCCGGCTTTCTCCAACGTTTTTCAGTGTTGTGCAAATTTAGGGCATTTACTTCAATCCCCATTTAAAGGAAACATGCTTCTCAAACTGGCCGGATCACATTTTACTTCATAAATAAATTCATTTATATGTATTAAATGTGAATTAAAAGCCAAACTGGTTCAAGTGAAGTTTTAGTGTGATTATTTGCCGCCCAAAAATCGACCCCTCCTTTTTGGAATTTGTCGAGACTCAAATTGAGGGCGCTGTTCATGACGTAGACCGAGGCACCGAAATTCATTAATCGACTCGATAGTCTGGACCCGGTAAATGATGCATGTACATCGTATACACACTAGGTCTACATGTGCAATTTCTTAAGTTGCAATAACTAACATCGAACTTACCCTGTTCTGATTTTCTCCCTTTTAGCTAAGGCTCCTCATTTAACTGCTTTCGCCTGTACCTTACTCACATCTGGGAACTTTGTTGGGATGGCAGTGGACTTGAGCATATTTTTAAAGGACATCCCATGATTTGAAAATACCAGTATCGAAACACGACGGCTCAAAGTGGTTGCTACAAACGCTGAGAAGCTGTCCGAATTCTCCGATATTTTGCATCAGTTGGAAATAAATGAAGGCTTACTCCATCCTTTGTTGTTTTGCTGCACCCAGCAGCCACACACCTTGTCGGCCTGGCCGAAAAACACTATATTTTCTTTAGATTTTGGACGAAGAATTTTCGCCGTTCTGCACACACACGTACATGTACACTCAATGCATACGCGTGATGAATGGGGCCGGCTTGCGCAGCAGAATCTGTAATGTGCCTCGATCTACGTCACATACTTATGTTAATGAGGGTCCCACTCAGGGGGCGGAGTAGCTTGGACAAACATTTTCAAAATTTGTTTTCTTATATTTAATCTGGGAAATAATTGTCTCTGGACACAAAATATCATTGTCAAGATAATACTTTATTGTTTTAAGCAGGAATAATGCAATATAAATCCTAAATTATGTTTCCTTTAAGAGAGTAACTTCCGTAGTGTAATTTTAAAGTGTATTTTTTAATTATTGTATCAATGGTATTGCAAATTTAACAGACATGTACTTTCAACTTTTGTATTGCTTAAGTGGTCATGAATAATTAATATGCATCCAGCAACCAATATTTTGTTCTCTTCTAAGTAAAAAAAAAAAAACCACTACAATTTGACTTCATGTTAAATTGTTTGGATGGTAAAAGCATTTTTATTGAAGAGATAGATGCAATAACTTTGCCTATAATTTTGTGAGCTCAACTGCTTTTTTGGTTACATTTTTGGTCTATGAAAAAAAGAACAAAAGTTCTAACATGTAAAATTACAAATTTGGTGCGTTTAAATTTACCAATAATTTCATTTTACATTGGAAATATTTTTTTCCCGATTTACCTTTGAAGCAACCGAATTGGCTAACAATTTATTACTGCCGTGTTAGTTCTCAGGAAAAGAAAAACCATTCAATTTGTTGATCTTTTTTTTGTGCCATTATTAATATCACTAATAACTTCAAGAAGCTGACTGTCAATTTGTAACAATCACATTAAATGTTTGTGAGCTGAACGTCTTTAAACTCTTGTTTCCACTGAGTTTTGTGCTCATTTGTTCCTTCTGTACAAGTTTTAGAATTGTTATTACTACAACTTTGGTTTTAAAAACATTATTTTTTTTGAAAGCTTTATCCATGTTATCGTACGCCAAACTCTTCTTACAAGCTGACCTGTCAAATTAGCCAAGTTGTAGTCCATGACAACAAATGCCAATATGGGTAGCCACTAGCCAGGTCCCTTCGTATTGTTTCAACAATTTTTGGGGGTTGAAGACGGTAATTTGTTCTCCCTTTTTGTAGACTTTATTATGCCCTTATTGGAGAACCAGATTGCTCCCAAGCTATGGAACAATATACAGTGGCGCACCTACTTGGAGTGGGTGGGGCTAACAGTGTGGATGGAGGAAGGCGTGGAATCTACTAACCTCTCCCTGTACAATGCTACATGTACATGTACATCATCGGGGAGGTCACTTTTCCAAATCATTTGTGGGTTTTTTTCCCTTTACTTTTTTTTTTTTTTCTTCACGCTACCTGCTGCACCCAATGATTTGTATCTCGCCCCTATTACAATCTGTCTGAGCCACTGCTGATGTGGTGGCAATCTGCCCCTCGGCATCCACAGAAACTGTGGCATCAATATGACACAGGAATATCCAGTCCTGCTTCAATTTCATCCATGGTCAAAGTTTAATTGAAGTTTTCATTAATTCAATGCACTGTACAAATAATAATATACATCCTCATTTGTTACTAAACCCAAAGGTATATGTATATCGAAGGCCACATAAAATAAATTATTAGTTCATCATCCATTTTTTTTTTCAATATTAAAACCTTCGTGATGTAGATACTAGAGCACACTATGTATGCCAAGAGACTGTACAATGAGTACATGTGTGACATGCACACAGTAGCCACAAGGGCAAAGTGTGGATGCTGGGCATGGTCCACCAACTTTCATCAGCAAGAACAATGCCGAACAAAATGCCTTTCTTTTCAGGCACAAATGATCCTGTACCAAATTCACAGGTTACCTAAACAATGTACATGTACAGGCTTTACGTTTGGAGCAACAACAAAAATCAGTCTTTCGACAAGGTGCTAAAAACTGTTTAGTTGCTCAATGATCAATGATAGCAATGCTATTGGCATCATATTGGATGCGGCGTTCATGCCGCACCAATCAGTATTAAGCTGGTTGGCTTCTGCATGCTTCACATGCAAAACTAGTATTACTAATCTGCCTGTAGGTAAAGGCACATATGGTACGTGCGTTACTCTGGCACATAGACTTTAACATGTCTGTTGAGTTTGCGACTAATTGAAAGGGCCTTGCAACATTTTTTTGTGCTTTCATTGTAACCGAACATCTGATGTGGGCTAGGATGTCAAACTAATAATTAATTATATGTGTCCTGATCACGGCACTTTTTGGAGTAAACATGTCTACATTTACAACAGATATTGTACATTTCAAGCTCACATGCAAACATAAGATGGCCCCAAGAAAATTCGCAGTTTTTACAGACGGGTAAAAATGTAAACATGACAACCTGACCATTGAAATGAAAGCGTACCAAAGATGCACAACTTCTGTACTGATATGAATTTTGGCCAAAATTTATGACTAGAATGCTAAGAGAGAAGGCCATAACATCTAAGACACAGATTAACACTTGACTTGACCAACGTACAAAATTTCCAGAATTTTTTCTTCATGTTGGTAAAGAAGGTTCCTTCAATCACGGGTTGTAATGTGCATTTGAATCTATGCGTAATGGTGTACATGCACATGAATGTGCGATTCGCAAAGCATGTTACATGTATAGTCGGACTCCCTATTATCGCGGCAACTCTATTATCGCGGCATCGGAAATATCTCTTTTTTTTGCGTTGCCAAAACTCCTTTGGGTGGTGATTTTTCATCCAGTTCATCAGGCATTAAGGACTTCCTGCTGAGTTGTATAAAAATGACGATTATAAAATGTTGTGTCGGGACTTTTATGATTTAAAATAAATATTCATGTTTTCCAAAACTTGTAAATTTGCCTCACCGTGTCTGCTAAAAAGTACCGTCTATATTTTAACATAAATCTTTAATGGTGGTCTGTCCATGGAAGTTCCATTGTCTGGTTCCCATTCTACAGCTGCAAACGTAAAATGATGCTGAAGGACGATATTTCCACCGCGAAATCGTAAAAACGTTTGCGGGATCAAAATAAGGACAGTGCGGTAACAAAATAAAACGACGCACCGTGTAAAGTGAATGGCGCCCCCAATAGTCAATCAGTAGACTTGTCTCAGTGAATTTTGTCGCCTTCCAGGGGGGACAGGGTGTTAAGAAATCATCCTGCAGGCCTAATCGTCTTTAATCAACTTGAACTTTACAGGGAAAATATCATACTTTATTCAGGGGATGTTTTGGTAAAAAATTAACTATGAATAAAAAAGTTGAGATCATTGTAAAAACCACTTCCCACATACCGCGATAATAGAGTCTTACTCCGCCGAGCAACGACGAGCATGTCTATTTTCACAGGCATCGCATGGGAATAAACCAAACCAACGTCGGATTTTTTTATGTCAGTGTAAAAAAGCAAGAGTTATACAAGACAAAAGACAGGACAATTCGGGAAGGTTGGTGAGCAATCTCTATTCCGATCGGGAAACGTGATAAGTACCGCGATAATACAGCGTCCCATCCTACATGTAATCATTTGCCATTTTTGTGTTAAAATGCAGGCTCATACATGTATCCAAGAAAGTTGCTTAATTTGAATGCAACAACTTTGACAGTTTGCGTGTGGTCCCTGTGACTTTGGAACTTGTTTCTAAGATTGAGCTGCATTCAAATTTCACATTACTTCTGATGGTAATGTTTTTCGGATAATATTCCAGAGTATGCATCTTTATACATGCTTTTTTTTTTGAACTATTAGGGCATTGCTTGAAGAAGATTAAAGGTATGTATCACCTCTTGCAGCAGTCCAAGATACTGGCAATTGGTTATGTGCTTGGGCTTTATTTTTACACTCTGAGTAGTTGAAGTGCATCAAAACATGTCAGGTTAACGACAAACATTTGTTTGGTGAAAGAAAATTTCAAAATGTCCACAATACCAATGACAAAAAAGAGCAAGTCCCAAATCTTAGACAAGCCACTTATTTTGTGTACTTGAAGTATGCAATTTTATTCAGTGAATGTTTATACAAATTTTCCTGGGACCATCTTTGGTGATTTCAACTGACCTTTGACTTTTCTTAAACAGACAGATTGGTACCAGATCCTAATCACTACATTGCAAAGTCATGGTAAATTTTACACCGATACATATATGTTTAAATATTCTTAAACTTCTATATCTATCAGTTGAACTTTTGCTGGAACTGATGACTTAAAGAGTAATATTTGGCTATTTAGGAACTTGTTTAATGCCAAGTGACTCGGTTAAAAAACTAACCTACTGTGAAGATGTTATGAAATCATAATTCTGTAACCAGATCCTACAAAATTAGTAGTTTTCTGCCTGCATTAGAAAGAACACACTTAGCTCTTAATGTTGATATATCATTCAGTTTAAAATCCGTATAAATATGGGCATTATATGGGTGAAAACTTTGAGAGTTCCTGTTGATTTCTTCAGTTGTACTAACACTACAGGCCTGTACTCTAAACTAGCTTTGGCGACTTTTGACTCATTTTGTTGCGTGACTTTATGAAACTCTACATACTTGCAAAAAACCTTCGTACAGAAAAAATTTAGTAAATTTTTTTTTTTACTTTAGTAGTAATTCCCTACTACTCTTAGATCCAAGATTATAATCAGCAAACTTTAATTTGTGTGTTTTTGACGGAAGTCCTCGTAAAAGACACATAGCTAAAATCTAACTTAGCTCCATACATGTACATGCAGCTTAACTCATGAGCTCGAGCCCTCTGAATTTTTTACTATAACAAGAACATCCAATTTAAAATGCCCTTTGTGTATATTTCAGTTATTGATTAAATTATCCTAGTCAGTTTTCCTAGTTTGTTTGAAGATACAAGAAATAATTTGATGCAAGTGAAAATACTATCGAATGTAGATATAACTAGTTAAACTAAACTAAACTTTCCTAAACCATGGGAAAACTAGACATTTAACTGTGATTCTTGACAGCATTGATCATTGGTTGGTAAACACTTCCCAGTGGATGTGTGCAATATAACAAATTTTTTTTAAAGTTTATTTTTCCAAGAAGTTATTATTTCAAAGATAAATTAAGCCGGCATAAAGTTTCAGTGTTTAGAATCTAGTTCAACTAATACTTCACCAAAATAAACTAATTTCCTAATTCAACACCTAAAGAAGGATAACTTTTCAAACGACGTTGAGTTTTAGGTTAACCTTGAACTTTTCAAGATAACTGATGGATAACCAACAAAGAAGAGAACAAAGATTTAATTGCATGGAGCAGGCTAGTCTTCAGTCTTTGGCAATACCGCAAGTGTCCTGAAAGTTCTTCACCATAACTGACAAATGCCAAGGTACACCGGCATACCTTCACCGTTATGCAAAAGTGGCTTTTCATCAAGAGTACGTGCAAATATATGCAGCAATGGACATTTTGTAGTCAATCTAAGAATCGGATGCAATTTTTAAGGCACACATTTGGGACATTGTAAGAATTAGAGCTGGAAATAAAACCCGTTAAATTTACCAGGAATGATGAAATTGGTAATTTGGTTTTGAAAAACTTTCTAGTCTCGATGAAAAAACAAAATTAATGTGAATTGTTTCATTATTAAATTTCAGATTGGGACTCGCACAGAATTGTGACGAGAACTGAAATCATCAAGAATATCAGCTGAATAAGAAGGACATTGGGTGGGGTAGCAATTTCTTCACTGAGTGGTATTGATGCTGCTCGTGTTCTTGGCTCTCATGTGCTATTTGCTGGATTGGAGTCCACCAGCACAAACAAACAAGCCAGTGGTGTTTCATTCCAACTTGAAACATGAAAGCCAGACAAATTCAGCAATGGACAATCTGATCAATTGACTGATGGCTGGGTTCACAGCTATAGGGTTGAGGACAACTCTACCTCATTGAAAGCTGCCGTCTGTATTTAGAGTCTTTTACATGTACTTTCAATCCTTTTCTGAATTACTTTAAAATGTCTTTTGTGGTTTGTTTGACGTATTACTTTAAAATGGATCACAAAAAGGTTCACTTTGGAAAAGGAAGAGAATTACTGAGGTGAAGAAACTTTCAGGACACTTGCAAATGCGAAGAGTCATTTTGTTTTGTTAAATTTGTTGCCTCTGCATAAATTAAAGCGTTCTAAGTAAATTAAGGCATTGACAGCTTCAGCAATTTTTTACAGAAAAATGTACAACCTAAGACTCATTTTCTTGTGGCAAACTGTAACCAGCTTTCAAATGTCTGTGCTAGCAAAGCAGGATTATTTCCAACTATTAATGACAAGTGGCCTTCATGGAGATTCACTCCTGGATTTCAGGGTCTGATTTTCGGCCGTCTTTGTCACTGTAGAAGTTCAATTATTTGACAAGCCAAACACTGACAATTTGATATTTTGACATAGGCTTGTCGTTTACTCCTGAATGGGCAGACTTTGTTGCTGTGAGTGGCAGTGGGATAACACTGCTAGATATGCTTGTCTCCCTTCGTAGGGTTATCTGCATGGGTTGAGAGTCTGCCGAAATTCAGCGCTTCATTGATGACGTTGCCGTCATGTCGTTTCCACACAACTTGACAAGGCAAATATGATTGGCTGAAGTATAGCCTCACCCTTTCTCTCTTTGTTGAGAGTTTGTATCATGTGAGTAGGCATCAGACCGTAAGTCATAAAGAGCTTTTAGAGGACCACAGCTTGCATCCAGCAACTGCCACGAGCAATGGATGAACAAGTTCCTCAAACTTCAATGCTCAAGTGCCCAGCTCTTAACCTTGTTGGTACATTTGTTACCATTGTTACCACTGATTTTCGCTGTCAATGCCCTTCCTTATTTTTTTTCTTCAAGACAATTTCCCTTTTTCAAAGGCTGCTTTCAATACACCAATCCACTGAGCAAAATGTTTGACGTAATGACCAACACCACAGTTGCCATTGTCCGACAAAGGTGTAACAAAAGTGTTGGATGTGTGGGGTATGCGGCTACAATTGGTCAATACATCAAGGTTAGTGTTTAACACAGCAGTCTCTTGATTTCTACGTACGAGCTTCGTGTTGCCAAAGACTGAAGACTATGTACAATACCGTTTCTCGTAATGTAGACATATAGTGTTTACATCTAGCCGTGAGATACACATTATACCTTTGGGTTTAGCAGGTCATGAGGTATACAGTGCATGAATTGATTCTACAAACTCCAATTAAACTCACCATGGATCCATCTGACAGGACTGGCTCCCCGTGTCTGACACCACAGCTTCTTTTTAGGATGCAGAGAGCCCTGTTTCCACCACATCTTCCATCTGACCAGGAAGCAGTATGGTTCTCCAACTTCTGCAATTTCAAGAGTTTGGCTTCTCCCTTTCTTTGTCCTATTTTTTACTTTTTCTTCTTTTAAATTCTCCTTTTTCTTTTATATGATATTAATGATGGCACTGAATAATATTATGTCAGAGTAATCCAAATTAGAATTTCTGCTGTTAGTGTAACAGCATTTTTGCCCAATTTTTAACATTGTTTTAGTCATTTTTTTTCTGACTGACTACTGTGTCCCATTTTGGAAGTTTTGGAATCTTGTACTTTTTCGAAATTAAAAATACTATTACACTGAATGATTGCTTCAAAATTCAAAATTATTTTTCAAAATATTTTTCATTTGCTTGGGAATCAAAACAGTTTTAGGAGAAACTATTTTGCAATGAGAATGAGCGATTCAGATTTAATGCATTTTAAAAACTTGTTGGACTAAGTTACCATCCTCAGTGATTTTTAAGGGTTTGAGAGGGCCGATATTAACTTAGGACCAAGTTCAGTTGTATACTATGCTACTTTTTTCACAAGTAGACTAGTTTGAAAGATTGCTGGATTTGTTTTCCTATCTTGTGGTTTTCATGTACATGTCTGATATTGCAAACTTTCTTGATACAGTATTAACCTAAAGATATTTTCTTTTTAAAGACACCATGGAAGTTACTCTCAAACGGAAGCTGAAGCAGCTGAAAATTGCACAACACTGAAGAACATTAGATCAAGACAAAAAAAAAAAACACCTTTTGTCAGCAGATCATTGTTTTTAGATCAGCATGACGCTATGGAACTTTCAAAATGCCAAGTTGAGACGTCCAGAGTAGATGGTCGAGTTCTCTCTAGATTTGCAATCTCCAGAGTGATAGACGGTACAAATTATCCATAGCAAGACTCAGTAGAAACAGCCAAAACCGCATCTCCTTTGAAGAAATGCAAACGGATTGTCAAAGTTCAAAGGATCCTCACCATGTTACAGTCGACCAAGGCATCCGTGATCACCCAGACCACAAGATCAAGAAGGTCGTACACACCTCGAACAGTTGACCACGCCTCAATGCAGATAGCGGCAACTCACCAGACCGTGCCGGCGTCTGTGGACGGGGAACACCACACGTGCACGCACCACGGGGACCTGTATGCGCTGGGCTTGAGAATTTCTTTTAGGATTCCGGAGACAATGCCTGTTGGTAAATCAAAGTTAATTTCAAATTAGAATTACTTTAAAGCAGTCTTCAACATGTATAACCAGCACTGGAACAGAATTACCAAAGAATTTGTAAATTATAAATTTTGGGATGATTATTTGATACAGAGAGGGCGTACATGTACATGTAATTTCCGAGTGCCCAATATAGTTTTCTTCAAATTTTGCTTGAGAAATACAAGTTGACAAGGTAATGTCTTGGTAAATCATGAAATGCGAAATAATGTGGAATATTCTATAAAAAGCCTTTTTACTTTAACTGGTAAATTGGAAAGTCCTGCTTTCTGCCAGAACTGTGATTTTGTTCTAAGTAATGGTAAAACTATTTCCAGTGTATAATATCAGTATCTGAAGTTAGTTTGTTTCATTTTGGTATGTAAAATAAGCCAGCGCTGGTTATACTCAATACAAATGCTGGGTCTAAGATTGGTATTGTGCAAGAACTTTGGCAAATCACAAATTACAATGCCACAGTTACAGGGATAGTTACAACAATTTCAAAATTTGGAGATCTCTGGATAGCAATAAATTACTATGCTCAGAATTACTATGCTTTTGTTCAACTGGACTGCTGTTTCTTCGAGATTTCAATCAAAGATTTCGGTAGAAAACTCTCCTAACAGAAGTTCATCAATTTTTAAAAAGTGAAACATTTCTTTGGTCTGGTTGTAATATAATTGAGAGAGAGAGAGAGAGAGAAAAGTGAATTAAAAATGTGGAATGTAATTAAATATTACTTTCAAGTCCTTAATACCAACCACAATTTAAAATCTCACACCAAGCCTTCATACACATTACCTTTCAGGCATTGAAACCTTGTTGGTGTAAAATTGTAAGTCTTAGATATACATGTAACCAGCCTTCACAAGAAGTTTGATATGTTTTTGCAATAACATATTGCTGTTTCGTACTAGCTCAGTATTGGAAAGACCTTTTTATACCCAAAAACTACGACAGCGTTTTATGCTTTCTTAACTGCATTCAGAAAGAAACAAGTTTTTTTCAAAGAGTAATTTGGAGATCAATCACATTTTTGTTGCTAATGGCGAGTAAATGACACACTTAACAGTTCGCGTGAAAATGCGTGTGAAGACCAGTTAAAAAAATTCCTCAGAAAATCTGATAACTGGTTTCTGTGAGAGGCTGGTTATGAGTTGATAAACCAAGGAATAATCTCCTTTAAAACCCTCCTATACTTATAACTATCACAGCCTATCAAAATCTCTAAACACCAACTCTGACAGTTTGTGTGTGTTTCAATCTGAAATTTGATAGGTTTTGATCTGTACAGCAGCTGGGTCGATTTTGGCCCTGAGAACAGGAGGGTTAATTAAAAGTATAGCAGGGGAGGTGGAAGGAAATTTTGACTGATTTTGAACTTTTAAAATACATGTACAAGTAGCCCAGTATGGACTCCCTTCGCGTTGCGAGGGAGTCCAGAATATGAAGCTGCTGGAAGTAGTTGAAAAAAATTAGAAACAAAATTACAATATTTTTACCTCACTGTAGACACTAATTTCACGCCAATTATACACATTGTGTCTTTATCTATCCGTCCGTGAGTTTCACGAATTCCTTATGCTTCGCTGGCCGACGTTCTTCAGGAAAATAAACTCAAAAGCAACGTTAAACTTGTAGACTCTTTTCATCAGTTTCAGACCAAGTATACGTACATAAAACGTATGTGTGCGTATAATTACGCGTACACGCAAGCACTAGGCCGCGCGCGCGTGCACGCACAATGCGCATGCGCGATTTGCCTAGTAACTGTCCCCCCTTACGCGGTACGCGCTGGCACAATAACTTGCGTGACGTTCGTGTTCGTACTGAGGATCCTGCTTTGCGATATGCCATATTCCTTCAAAACAACATCGATTACGTCGTCCATAATAACCTCCCAAATTCGTTCTTATTATCTTCTATAGCCCAAAACAGATTTGTAACTTTAAAAGTATCTGTAGACTACACAGAAAACACTTTTCAAGACCGTTCGTACCGCGCAACCAGCCCAAACGGTAGTGCGCATGCGAGTGGTTGCCAGGCAAATCGCGCGTGCACATTGCGCCTGCGCTGCACGCAGCAGCATATCGCACTGGCAGAATTTCGGAGGTCGCGCGCGTATGTGTGCACGCACACACGTGCCCCGTGTACGTCATGTAACTCGGTATGAAACTGATGAAAAGAGTCTACAAGTTTAACGTTGCATTTGAGTTTATTTTCCTGGAAAACGTCGGCCAGCGTATCATATGGAATTCCTGAACCTAACGGACAGATAGATAAGGACACAAAGAGTATGTGTGGGCATGAAATTAGCTTCTACAACGAGGTAAAACGTGAAAAAAATCCTGTTAAAGTTTTGATTTCAATTAATGCGACATCTCGTATCCAGGACGTTAGTCGTAGTGCAATGAAGACATCATCCAACCTGGGCTACATGTACAAGGTATGATATAGCATTGGGAGAGCTGACAACATACATGTAGTCGCAGGCAGTGTTCGTACTTTGTGTGATTCAACAATTAACATGTATATGAAATAACAAACCTGTGACAGTTTGAGCAGTTTTTAAAAGTGATTTTCAGCTCATTCACATGAACTTATTTTGATTGTTAAAATGGAAATAATTAAGCCACAGCTTCTTTGATGTCTTCAGATCCAATTTTCTCAAAGAGGGTAGCATTTCAGACAGAAATATTTCTCCAGTGGATTGGTGTTGGTACCATCTTTATAAACAGTAAAGCTTTCAAATTCAAACTCATCAATTTAGTTTTTGAACACGACCACAGCTATATCATACCTTTAAATACAGAGGCCTCTCCCCGATGTTCACATATTGGTTGGTTCAATATAAATACTTGTGCATTTAGATCATTTTGGATTCTCTAATGAACAAGATCTGCACAGCATGGACATTTTGAATTGAGGAATATTGTTCCAAATGCTGCAGTAGATGAACTTTTTCAAAACTTTGGCAAATGAAGATTTTGAGATTGTATGCAATTTGTCTTTAGCAAATTTCAGTTTGATGTATTGCGGATGACCCACTGTAGCAGTGGGGGTCAAGGAGGTGACCTCTAATGACCTGTGACCTCTGAGAGGAGAGACCTCTACTTCATTGATATCAAGTCCCATTCTCTCTTTCATTGATTGTGCCATTCATTGATTGTGCCACACATTGGTGTGTGCACAGCATTTCAAAGTCTTAAATCAAATAAGTGTGTGGCAATTCAATGTCTTTGATTAGTTCAACGTCGATCAAGATCCTCAGGTGAATTGAATGCGACTTCCGTCAATCTCTGATGATCCTCTGGCAGGACAAAACTCAGGATGAGTTCCTCTGGAATCGGTCAGTTCGAGTCTAGACCCGTGTGGTCAGTCTGATAGTAATCTCATGACTCTGGTCACATGCAGGCAGGAGAGGACACTCTGCTCTTCTTGCACCAGTCAGTTCTTGTACAGGTTTCCTCCATGATCTGTTCAACTCTTGACCTCAGACATGTTAGATGACTTCCACTGTACTTATCTCACATCATTCCTCAGCAGACATCAGTACAGTTCTTGAAGAGTTGCTCTTTTTTGGAGTAGCTCACAGAGCACAGTTCATCAACTACCTTGAGACCTATGATGACATAAAGCCAATAGCAACTGTTGCTTCTGGTATCCTCCAGATGACTGACAAGTTGAAATTGGAACCTCTCAACACTCTAGGAGAGTTCAGCGAGGGAAGACGACACTGGAACTGTGTCCCCAGTCATCCATTCAGAATTCTTGCGACGACATTGATTCTGTTGGCTGGAGTTGCTTGCGTGTCAGAAAATCTGCATGGAAAACACACACATAAAGATCTTTTAAGAAAAGATTCCTACATTCCACTTAAAACTGAAACAGGGCACTGTAATAAAGCTGCAAATGGTGAATAATCTTACAGAAGATTGAAATTGTCTGGTACAACCAAACAGAGCACTGCAGTTGAGAGTGCTACAGCCCTTCATTATTTTTGTTTGTTTTTAAGTTATCATGCAGGGACACCAAAGATACATGAGGAGATATGGTTCATTCTATAAATTTGGGGTCCAAAAGTGTGACATTTTTCCCCCTGTTACACCTGACCTGTGTAATTTCTCATCAAGTATCATTAAAATTGACTTCACGCTATTTTTAAAAACTTGTTTGGCAAGTACTTTGCTTAAATACATAATGTGTCCTGAATTACAAAATCTTATACAAAATGGTGACCCGCTCTACAAAAAAGGGTATTATGTCGCACGATCCGAACACACACACATGGCTGTTTTATTTGGAGCGGGCGAAACAATCTTCACATAAGAGATTTTTTGTTTGTTTTTGGTTTGTTGGCTTCTGTTACATGTTATATGTATATTTTCATAATTTATTTTCAGAAATTAAAGGAAACATGCTTCTCAAACTGGCCGGATAACATTTTATTTCATAAATAAATTCATTTATATGAATTAAATGTGAATTAAAAGCCAAACTGGTTCAAGTGAAGTTTTAGTGTGATTATTTGCCGCCCAAAAATTTACCCCCCTTTTTGGAATTTGTTGACTCAAATTGAGGGCGCTGTTCGTGACGTAGACCAAGGCACCGAAATTCATGGATCGACTTGATAGTCTGGACCCGTAAATGACGCAGTACATCGTATACACACTATGTCTACACGTTCAATTTCGTAAGTTGCAACAACTAACATCGAACTTACCCTGATTTTTTCTTTTACTTTATAGCGAAGGCTCCTCGGGGAATGGGCCGTTTAACTGCTTTTGCCTGTACCTTACTCACATCTGGGAACTTTGTTAAGATGGCAGTGGACTTGAGCATATTTTTAATGGTCATCCCATGATTTGAAAATACCAGTATCGAAACACGACGGCTCAAAGCGGTCGCTACATAACGCTGAAAAGCTGCTGGGGCCGGACCACTTTGCTCTTGTCACCTTCACTTTTGCCGTCCAAATTCTCCGATATTTCGCATCAGTTGGAAATAGATGAAGGCTTACTCCATCCTTCGTTGTTTTGCTGCACCCAGCAGCCACACACCTTGTCGGCATGGCCAAAAAACACTATATTTTGCTTAGATTTTGGACGAAGAATTTTCGCTGTTCTGCACACACACGTACATGTACACTCAATGCATACGCGTGATGAATGGGGCCGGCTCGCGCAGCAGAATCTGTAATGTGCCTCGATCTACGTCACACACTTATGTTAATGAGGGTCCCACTCAGGGGGCGGAGTAGCTTGGACAAACATTTTCAAATTTATTTTTCTCATATGTAATCTGGGAAATAATTGTCTCTGGACACAAAATATCATTGTCAAGATAATACTTTATTGTTTTAAGCAGGAATAATGCAATATAAATCCTAAATCATGTTTCCTGCAATATTGATGAATAAAGATGAAACAAATAAATGTTGATAAAAATTACTTCTATCTTATTTCTTTGCACTTTTTGTGTTTAAAGGCCAATATCTCTAAACGCACTTCCGTTAAATTGGACAATAGGAGTCTACAAATGTCAAGATATCTTGCGAACACAAAATGCAACAGGGGTCAAACCTACACCAAATTAAAGCTTAGGATGTGACAAATTCAACTCATTTTTCAAATTTTGCGACATAATACCCCTTTTTGCAGAGCTGGTCACAACTGGACCCCAACTTCATAGAATGACCCATATCATTGACATTAATTCCTACAATGTACATGTGATGTACATAAAGTTCAACTTCTCAGCTGCAGAGGCTTGCCCATGAGACTCGCGGTTTACTCTGATGCACAGCAATGTTGTGTCATCAAAATAAATAAAAAAAGGGCAATCACAGTAGCAATAGAACATAATGCCCAACACATATGAGTTCCTCTGATGAGAGCCGTGTTGCTACTACACAGGAACCCACTCATTACAGTTTTAGTCAATGAAGCAGGCATCAGCAAAACACAGACAAGTCACTGACACAACTACATGAACTGATGCTCAATTGAACTGAACTGTGATCTTTGGGGGGGGGGGGGGGAGGGGGATGATGGGTTAACTTTGGGTCCGTTTATTCACTGTTGACATCTCTTAAAGTGAAAGGTTCCTTTCGTACTATAATACTTTTACTAATTTAGTCTTTAAATTTGATTGTGGTATTTCGCCTAATTGGTATGCTGGAATGTCTGCCCAATATGCACATAAAATTGCTGATTAATTAAACCTAACTTCCTAGGTGGTGTGAAAAATCATTAAAATTGGAGGATTCAGGACTGTTAGGGTTAATGTTCCCCCTTTTATGCCCTAAGTCATAGTTCAAACATATTACAAAGTTTGTAAACTTTGGGGGTTCTGAATTTGTCTTCTGTACATTTGCCCAAAATGTTTCTCAACATATATTGGTGGCGCCATTTAACCTCCTTGTTTTGTTCTTACACGTACACGCAAAATAAGACCTTTACAGGGTTTTGCTTTTCTTTTCTGGTTTGCTACGGTACCTAGGCGTAGGCCCTTACAAGTAAAAAAAACACGTTGTTTAAATGGCAATGAGCGAGCAGGGGGAGGGGAGGGGTGTTTCGGGGGGGGGGGGGTGTTTCGGGGTGGGGATGTTTCGGGGGGGGGGGGGGGGAAGGTCATCCTAAGCATTAACTGGCACTTTTGATTTGGTATAAAATCAACTTAATTAATTAACCCTCCTATGATTATAATTATCACAGCCTATCAACAACTCTACCCCCAACTCTCACAGTTTGTGTGTGTTTCAACCTGTCACTGGATAGGTTTTGATATATAGGGTAGCTGGCTCTATTTTGGCCTTGAGAACAGGAGGGTTAATGAAACAATTAAAAATGCATGACTTGACCTCAAAAGCATTCGAACATAAAAATAGAGAAATTTAGTTGAAATGAAGAAAATGTTTGCGCATTTGTCAGCAGGTACATGTACATGTATACAGTTGACATGGGTAAGGATGTTAACATCTACATATCGGAGAAAGGTGATTGCTTATGTTGTCATTTTTGGTGAAGGTGTAGCCCTGGAAGGACGCCATGATATGGCGTCCTAGTGCACGAAACTGCACAGCGGGTCTATGCTAAAGGTTAAAAACTCACAGTTTACATGCAAGAATATTCTTGGCATCATCTCCCAAAAGCTAGAAATATTCCTCAAAAAATGTCAAGAAAAGGAGATATTTCCGGCTCAAAATTGTCTCCACGCGACGCTGACTTCACAAACAAGAGGAGTAATACCTTGTAACATCTTGAACGTTCATCAACAGAGGGAGCAATTTACAGGTGGTCATCATACACGGAGCGCGGTGACCGCCTGTAAATTGCACCCTCTGTTGTTGATGAACGTTCAAGACGTGCGGACAAGGTATTACTCCTCTTTGTTTGTGAAGTCAGCGTCGCGTGGAGACGATTTTGAGCCGGAAATATCTCCCTTTCTTGACATTTTTGGAGGAATATTTCTACCCTTCGGGAAAGATGGACTGTTGAACTGTTGGCAGAGATGATGCCAAGAATATTCTTGCAGGTAAACTGAGTTTTTAACCTCAATTCCTAGCATAGACCTGCTGTGCAGTTTCGTGCGCTAGGATGCAATATCATGGCATCCTTCTGGCGATTGTGTAGCGTAGGGCCCCTCTTTAGTTTTGATCAAATTAGAGTCACTGGTATTTTATCTCATTCCAAAATGACCTTTTTAACCTAAAGCAGACTTCTCTTAATTCTATTGACATCATTTTTTTGCAATTTTGAATAGTTTATTGCGGTAGAAAATGCAATTTCTTACGCGCTTTACGGCAGTTGCCATGCGAATCAACACGGTTTTGCGTGTTTACTGTGCGTCGCGGTGATCGTCATCTTTTATTTTCGAGTTACGTTTTGTCGTCTTCATCGCCGCTTTACCCCAAAATTTCTCTCAAAAAATAAAACCCTGCTCTTTATCTACGGCATACCTGTTGGTTTGTAATGTCGCTAACTAGTTTGGCAATTCCAATAACCTAAAAGTGGATTTTTGTTTCCTTATAGGGAACAGGGCCCCACACTACACAATCGCCGAATTTTCAAGCTACATGTAGGCCTAGGCCTATTCAGGAAAACGGAAGATATCAGCACTAAAAAAAAGTATGACAAGTATGACGGGATGCTGTATTATCACGGTACTTATCACGTTTCCCGATAGGAATAGAGATTTTCACCAACCTTCCCAAAATGTCCTGTCTTTTGTGTTTAACTCTTGCTTTTTTACATTGTTATAAAAAAAATCAGACGGTGGTTTAGTTTATTCCTAGTATGCGATGCCTGTGAAAATAGACATGCTCGCTGTTGCTCGGAGTGTAGACTCTATATTATCGCAGTAGGCGGGAAGTGGTTTTTACAATGATCTCAACTTTTTTATTCATAGTAATGTTTGACCAAAACATCCCCTGAATAAAGTCTTATATTTTCCCTTTAAAGTTCAAGTTGATTAGCCCTGCAGGATGATTTCTTAACGCGTCGCGTTGTAGAAGCTGCAGCAATGTTACTTAGATACGTGTAAACGAATGCACTTTAACATCTGGACATGATCTATCGCCAGATCATGTCCAGATGTTAAAAAAGCGATAAGTAAGGTCCTAGTTACTGGGACTACACTCGAAGGAGTTTTGGCAACGCAAGAAAAGAGAAAATTCCGATGCCGCGATAAGCCAATTCGATGTCTCGGGCGTGCACTTTTTTTTAATGTAACTTTATAAATAAAGGGAACGCCAAAAAAAGGCCCAAGCTTCGTACACATGAATTCCAAACTATTATAAACAGGGTGATATAAAAAGAAAATCAGACAAACCAGGTGCACTTAGTCACCAAGTATTTTTATAGATCGAGTACAGAAGCAAAACGATTATTTTGTAACAATCCCGAGACATCTTACGTGGCGGAAACCAGACTGGTACCGTATGCGTATTGTGTGTGGATGCCATAATAAGTCCATTGCCAGACTTAGTCTGGCTCGCGGTACGCGACGCATGTTTCGTGTTGCTGCGTTAATTGTGCAAAGCGAGATTTTGAACAAATTTTGCCCGTGTCTCACGGGCTGAACGTCCGGTGGGCCCGGACAATGTGCGGGGGTTCGGGAAAAATCACATCTTTTTTGTTCTGAGCGATAAAATGACGATTCCAATTTATTTAATGTTTCCTATGATGGCAAACATTTCGACAGGTTTGGAAAATTTAGACTTGTAATATGAAGAAATCCAAGTTGAAATGGAAAAACGCATGTCCAAGACGTGCGTTGCTATCGGGCGGAAAGGTTTGTTTATAAAAAAAAAACGGTCGTCAGGTAGTTGGCGCATGCGCGAGCGAAACATTGAACTGGCTTATAGAGTTGCCGTGATAATAGAGTTGCCGCGATAATAGGAAGTCCGACTATACCTCCAGCTTTAGAGCCTAGAGCTGGAATTATCAAACTAACGTTAGTGAAAGTGTCGAGCGCAATTTGAGTTTAAACTCGTGTGCGGGATCAATTTCCTTGCTGCAAACTGCGCGCGCAAGTTTAATCAGTCGGCTTTGAATCGAAATCAAGTTTTGGCGGCAAATGGCGGCAGTAGTCAACTTCGAGTTGTTTTCTGAGTTTTGCGACTCAAAATTTCCAATTGGAGGGGTCACCACAATTTCCACAATAAGAAGGGAAAAGGGTAACTCTATTGTTAAATATCTGAAGGGGGTGAATGAAGAGCAGCCATCTAAAACGTTCACAAAGTGGGTGAAAAAACCAGGTTTTCAGATTGCTTAGCACAAAATGTCCTTAGTAAAAACAGGTTAACTAATTAACACCCAGTTGCAAATTAGAAAATATAAGGTCACAGTAAAATAGAAACATACACACATGAACAAAATCAGGAAGCCACCCCACTTCACCCCGGAAAGAGTTCCATATCCGGACATCACTTATTTTCCCTTAATATGACTTAAAAACTACCAAAAAGTGTAAATCTGTTAAAGAAACACGAATTTAGGAGGGAAACATTTTCAACTTTTTCTTTGAAAATACTTTGACTTTTTCTGTCATGGCCCATAGACTTTGTGCACCGAGGTCCAAGTGATGGCCGGATATGGAACTCTTTCCGAAAAATTTTCAAAAAAATATAAACATCAATATTTGCATTGTGAAAATTATCAGACAACGCACGTACAATCCCGACAAGGATGGTGAAACTGCGAGCGCAATTTGAGTCCTGTGAACTGTGAAAATATTCCCGAAGCCCCCTCCGATCCCCCTCCCCTGGCTGAATTGCCTACAGTACTACAAATGTTGCAAGATACTACATATTTAAAACGTAATTACAATGTATATGTATTCCCTTAGTTTTGGAACTGGAAGGTTTTAATACATGTATAAAGGAAGAACCAAATGCTAACGTCATGAAAATGTTGCTGACTATGCATAAATGACAGCAAAATTGGCCAAAGGTTTTCAATGTGCGATCGATTTCCTTTGCTGAAGACTTTGCGCAAATTTAAATGGTGCAGTGAAATTTGCGCTCGACAAATGTATTAAAAAACCGGTTTGTCATGTTTGTCCGGAAACCGGGCGACCAGCAACATAACAGTACACGTTAGTCATGTTAGTAAAGACAACAAGCTTAAGACTAAACGTGAATCAAAATAAGGTCAAGAATATTAGTATGGAACTCACCTCTATTGTTTTGTGAAAAAACGTCGCCAAATACCACAAAAATCAAGTTGAAAATTAAACTTAAAGTTCCCGCGACAACTGCAGCAAATAAAAAATGGCGAAGGTATTTGACTGTTTGTGCACCTTCATGCACAAAAGCAACCTTGGCATTTTCATTCCTCCACTAAATTTAGGCAGGCGGTGTCGTGATAGCGCCCTCATTTGAAGCAGGTAACCGGTTGCGGGTTGATTGGTTGGTTGGCATTAGTCTTGGTTCCAAGACGTCCTTAGCGCGGTGCGACGTACAGCGCGCACGGCAGCGCCCTCTAGCTACACCACACACACACGCCAAGGCGTGTGTGTGTGTAGCGAGAGGGCGCTGTCGGCCGGGCCGGGCCGGGACGTCTTGGAACCAAGACTAGGTTAGCATTAGCCTTTTAAAGGTTGGCGGACACAATAGGAGGGCGCTATTTGATTTGGGTATACCTTTTGTGCCATACAAAAGGTTTACCCAAATCAAATAGCGCCCTCCTATTGTGTCCGCCATACCTCTAAAAGGCTAATGATGTTGATTCTTTGGGTAGTTTGTTGAATTGATTGTTCGGGGAGGATATGGAATTTTTCTGTCATTCGGTCGATTCATAAAGCAATTTTATTTTCCATTTTAGAGGATAAGAAAAAAATGTGGCGAACAAAAGGGGAGGGGCAGGCTCCCAACATTGTGTGAAACTCATATCTTCAATACAACAATGCACGTTTCAAATGGGAGTATCGCTGCAAATGCACAATCGAGCTTTAGAAATCAGACAACATATCTATCTTGTTTTGTTTGTCGCGATAAACAATTTTCAGATTTTGTTCCATTTCTACCACTATTTGATGGGTAAACTGTGAGTGTGATATGCAGCATACGGATGGACAAACCTGTGAAAAGAAAACGCGTATTTTGTTTCATCAGTTGGCCTTTTGCCCTAATTTATAACATCACGCTGCACTTGTGCAATGCAACCACCAACATTGAGCTTCAGACGTCTGACTGCTTATAGTTATGTATCTCTCATTTTTAGACTCTCTCCACCACCCCCCCAAAAAAAATTACACTATTCTATTTTAGGCTCTCTCTTTCTCCTCCCCCCCCCCAAAAAAAAATAGGGAGTGTTTAATTATGACAGGAGTCTACACTATGAGAAAGCTAATTCCCTACTACTACCTTCCCATATTACACATCTCCGACAGTGGTTAAGAAAGCACCTTTTCTGACCGTTTTTATTTCACTTCGCACCCTTTAGTTCCGCTTTGAATGGAAATTGGCCCTATATGTTTGTACAGGATATGGTGCCCCAGGGGTGGGGATTTGGTCACGTCTGAGATGAGGCAACCTGAGTTTACAGAGAATGTGGTGGTAATTTCTTTTACACAGCAAAACCAATGGGTACATCTGGAAACATTTGGGAAAACAAAATCAAAGATAACACAACAATTAATGAACCAACGATAAGTTCTTTGTTTTTTTCTTACAGATTACATTTTAGTAATTTTTTATTATTAAACAATTTTTAAAACACATGTAACAATTCATATTAACATATTACAAACCCCGCCCTTAGCCCCGCCCCCTCATTACCATCACAGCCACTGAGTATTGCATCATGCCTTTGCATGAATTTGCATGAATTTGCATGAATTTACATGAATTTACATTAATTTACATTCATTAATTCATCATTGACCAGCCAATGGTGCAATGAGTAGCCAGCCCCAGGAAGAAAAAAAAACCACATAGAGCACCAATAAAAAATTAATACAACACACTATAGTATTCATTATAATAAAACATTATTCACGCAATACAAAATATTTGTTTTGTATTTAAAACAATTTTCCATTCCCATTAATGGTAAAAAAAAGTTATTAGTTTTACATGTTTCATATGATATATAAGACATCTATAATGTACCACATAGCCACTGATATAAAATGCTTATGCTGACCATTTTTCAATCCAGAGACAATTAGCTGTCATGGGAACAGAGTGTAATTACCGTTTTAAGCTGCATCATATTTTTGTTCCATTTATCACAATATTTAATATATAATAATACTTTCAGTGAAACCATACACTGGTATATGTGTAGTTCACTTGCACACATCTTGTGCACATTAAATACAGCTTTTGTTACCTTGATACAAGTAGGTTGTGGCACCAAGTTAGAGTTGGTGCTTACTTCAAGCAGAAATTTGTGTGCTTATATGAAAGTATTTCACGAGTCAGGTCGGAATTTCTTTTACTTGTAATTGTGTGCTTACATACTTCACAACCCAGGCCTCTGGGTTGGTGATGTTTCCACTGTGCTCCTATTGTTTGCTTGCAGTAAATTTACTTAGAGATAGAAAAGAATTGTACATGTAAATAAAAGCATTTTTTGTTGAACCATAATTGTTTGACAAGATGCCAAAGTCAGGCCCACTTGTACATCATTTGGTCACTGTTTGATCAATGCAAATAGTGAAGCCCATTTGTCCTTTCTCCTATGGTCCCCCCCCCCCCCCCCCCCATCCAGGATAAACATTCAATACTTTACAACGGGCAATAAAGTTGTGGAGAAAACTAACCCATGTTAAACTTAAAATTGGAAAAAAGATGATCTGACCTTAAACCTAACAACCCGCATTGATTGTGTTTCTGTTATTTGATTATTCGGTATTATCTTAAGAAGTATGTCCAGGGATAAATATAAAAGAAACGTTTACGTCCCTAAGTTCAATCGTCATGTTCACTGCAGCATGCAGCATGCAGCCTGCTGCATGACAGTTCTGGTACACGTTTTTTGTGTGTTTTTTGGCATGTTAACAGCATTGTATGTTATGTTATATACACATGTATGCCAATGTAAAGGATAATGCAGGCAGCTGCTAGCTCAACATGATGACATGCTGAACAGAGTTAGAAATGAAGTCTTTTAAAGTCGTATTTCTCAAGATTTGCAAAAAACTTAACAGATATGTGGCTTGTTAACTTACACAGGGCATAGCAACCAGATGGCAAAATTTCATACCACTACGGTTTTGAGAATGTTTATCTGCAATTATATTTTCCATTGTTTTGATATAGAAGTGTACGTAGATATGCGCTAATGTAAATGGAAGTTTACGTATAAAGATAATTTGACTCTTGGGAATCAAGAACCAATATTTTGCATTAAGTTTTGCTTATCGACACAAAGCTTGTAACAGTGGTTCAAACCAGTTGAGACAATATCAAATAACATGTCTGGGAAAACAACGGAATTAGGATGGAAGAGGCAACTTGAATGGTCCTAAAAAAAAATGACATGCTTTGTTTGCACACAAATTTTATAATATGCCTTGCTCCTATATGACCTCACACCATGATGCAAGTGAAATGTAGCAAAATTTGAACATTTACATTATGGTATTTCCTGAAAGTAGTGGTTATGAGCTTTTAATGGATGTATTGTGTGTTACTATAGATCATTCCTAGCCCACGCTACAGCATATTGAAGTTTCAGAATCATTGGCTCCTTGTTTCGGGAAAATGAAGATCAAAGTTGAACAGTGCACAGAACATCATCCCTACACCCACTATGTACCTTTTCTTGTTATAAAATCTGGGATATGATGTAAAAATATTAAAATCCCCAATTGACTACCCAGTGGAAGAATTGTAACTCAAAATGCCTTTAGAGTGACTGTAACCTCATTTCAACTGCATGTCACATACAAATATGTGAACCATGCATGTAAAAAAACAACAAAGCGTGACATCATTACGTCTCAGGTCTACACAACGCAAACACAACTTCATCTACTGTTTCGTCAAACGAGCTGATCTACCAAAAGAACAAGACTGTACCACAGTCATTCATTTGGAATTCTCAACGGTCTCTCACACTGTACAGGGAATATCAGAGTGCGGAGCTTCCAATCAAAGTACATTCATTGCCAGTACTGCAGCAAGAGAAATGTTGGATTCTTTGTTCTCCTACTAACATTTAGGGCTTATGCTGCATTCCAATCCCGTCATGTTTCCCGTGTTCATAAATGGGTTACACCAACACACACATGCACGGAGCGTCAAGCAAGTTGTGAACTCGAAAAGAAAATTTCACGACTGGTGAATACGATAACAACACTACTGATGAACTTGTGACAGGGATAATACGACGTGATTGGAATGAGCATTTGCTCGCCTTGGTAACGATAGATACTGAACATGTACGAAAGGAAAATTGCATTACGCACAAGGATCTCTCTACATTAACACAAATGCACCAGTGTGTACATTAATAGTCATGCTAAACTACACGTAAACCATTGATCAACCTAAAGTGCATAAAACTCTGGGTTAATTCTTCTACAACATGAAACCTCTGTGTCTGTGCAACAACAACATATTGGAAAATACCAAAGGTCACTGCAGAAAATGTGTAGAATTTCTAGAGAAAAATGTGTATGTTCAGCTCAATACTAGGGGTCCTTAGGCAATTTTGAGAGGCTACTCCTTTCAACTTTTAGGTAACAGAAAAAAAGTGCAGTTGTAATATTTTTTTAAAAGTATTTATTCACGAGGTGCTTTGAATAAAATACTTTTTTAAAAACTTGTTTCCACATTTTGTTCCCTAGGCCTTTCCGGAAAGTTTCCTACGAATATTTTAGTACTGTGCTGACAACGTGCAGCACTATAATGCAAATTATGACACGACAAAAACACATGCAATCCATAAAATATCATCCCATATGATATTGTTGCACTGACGACTATCATGATTATTTTGTATCAAAACAATTTTAAAATGTAACATTTTGCTTGGTGGAGAAGGCAATGCATTTTAAGCATTAATTTGAATATACATAAATAGACGTAACCAGTTATGCATTTGCCGAGTATAAGCATTATAACCAGCTGTAGTTAACACCAATTGATGCTAGTTTCAGTTTGATTGTTGCTACTTTAAGTTTGACAAGTTTAAGAGTGCATCAATGTGTACAAGTGTATAATGTTTTGATACCACTATCAATCATGCCAAAGAACTTACTGACACAAACTTTATCTAAACAAAACGCTTTATCCATAACTGTCAACACTTCAGATTTGTACAAAACAAAATACAACAGAAAAACAAATGTGCTACTGAGTACATGAGGTATATATCTTAACTCCATCCTGTTCAAAATCACATCAGTCCTTTACCTTCACAACCTTGGCAGTGATACGCTGGCTGTGAGTAACTAGTTACAGTGTAGTGAGTAACGGTAACTAGTTTGTGCTTAAACCAGTTTAAAGTATACAAAACTTCACAGCAGTCTATATGTTAAACACTACGTTTAAAGAAATCCTCTCGCTCTCATAAACTTACAGAACGGTGTGAAACATTTTGGAAATTTTTTGAAGTTTGCTTTTCTCACTCGGCATTTCTCATTATCTCTCTCCTCATTCAATCATTCAACCCACACCGTGGCACCATTCGCATGACCTTTTGTTTTGTTTTTTCTCTGTTTCACTAGATAATCGTGCGATTGTTGCCTTCGACCTTTCACTTTCAATCAATTACTGTTCTTGTGTTCAAAATCGAGTGAAAACTCATTGTTATCTCTCCGAACAAAAATTCAGTGAACATTTGAGTTTTTTTTTAATTGAAAGAGAACATCTTAAGGTGAAATGCAGACAGGTAACTTGAGGTTTAACCTCGTGGTAATGTGGCATTTTTTAAGGGTATGTCATGGTGCACGGCACTGCAACCTGAAAAACCTTGAGAGTAACCTCGAGTTACCCCTTCTATAACTATGCATTTCTCCCTTTTACTTTCCCAGATATGATTATGAACCCCAGATACAATAAAAGCTTCAAGAATCCATCACTGTTAACAATGATCAATGATCAAAACCTGAGTTTACAAGTCATTAATTACAAATTTTGAATAGGTGTGATCTGTTAAAATGTAATTTCAAGATGCAAAGTTGGCAATCACAGATGATTCACAAAACGCACCGTTTGAGGCAATTTCTTATGTGCCATGTTTGCTCAATGAAATGCAAATGGTTTTTAATACGCAGCAATTTTATAGACACAATTTGCACATCATGAACTGTTGAAAATCAAATCACCAATATGTTATAAATGTTGTATGTTGTATCGGTATGCTTAAGTTTTTAAGGTTTTAATTATGCAGTATTTACAAAAGATATTTACAGTGAACGGAATCCCATCTTGGTTTGTACATACAAGGGCAGCGAATTTGAGACAAGCAATTTTGGATCTTGTAATAAGAAACTCACACAAAATGGTGACCGAAGAATAAAGCAGTCACGACCAGCTAATATATAGGGTCTGGGTGCAGCCAAAAAAAAACCACTTAATGTGGACATCTTTAAACTTAAATGACGTGGTATTTGTTTTAGGAGGGCATCTATGTTACACCAGGGTTTCTCATAGGAGGCTATGGGCCAGGAAGGAGCTGTGGGTTATGAAGCCCCTTCTTAAAGATGTATTGACCATTCTCTTCAACCGGAAAAATATTTTTTCTCAATTGCTATTTTTCTAGCAATACAAACATTATTCACTTTTAAAACAGACATTGAAGGAAAAAATAAAAAATCTGCCGAAGTTGAATTATCAAATTAATACTTCACAAATATCAAATATGTAAAGGGCGCAAAAGCAACCCAGAATATAAGCCTTTTGGTTGGGGGTTGCAGACTCCCAAAATAGTATTTTGTTTCTGTTAAAATAAGAGACATTCTGAACACCTGTCTGAAGGAAAAAAAAAGAGTAATTTGTTGAAGATGGAAGACAACATCTTTAAGGAATTAGCTTCGAGTACAGTGATATTAGTGGTCACAAATTTTCACCTCACTATGATAATCCAGGTTAGAGCTACAATGCCCATTTGCTGTTAAAGATGTCATTTATTTTGGGGTTATTATTTTCAAATGTTGGCATGTGTCGGTTTATAGAAAATTCATCAAGAATCCACACAAAGGGTCATCATACAGAAATTCTTAAAGGTCTGCCTCACTCCATATACACACAGGCACTACCGATGACTTGCATTGATTTTCACTCATTGACCATGCATAGATCTGGCCGAGGTCAGCAGCATACATGGTATTCAAAATAGCAAATAATACAATGACAGACACAGATTTGAATTTCTCGCAGTTATGCCGATTCTAAACCAGGGATGTGGTTCAGAAGTGTGCAACAAATGCAGCTGGTGATGAGCACTGTAAGCGTTTTAAAGATGTGAAGTGCAGTTACATCAAAAAGTAAAGTAGACTGCCTTAATTAGGTATAGCGCCCTCTTGTGTTCATGTTGCTGGGACCTGACGGGACATTCGAAGCAGGAACACCTTGATACAACACCAAACCTCACGGGAGAGCAGTTCCGCATTTGACAACAAATGAGTCTTGTCTTGGTTGAATGCGGCAATGTCCATCATGTGAAGCACAACTCCTGTGACTCGTGTTCAACAAGACGGCTTGACGGAGAAAAAACAAAATCGATTTCTCCAGAGTTTTGGGCCAATCTTGTACAAGAGTATGTACACATGCCTCCAACATTCCTCGCTGTACACGAAAGGGATGGTGACCTTAATAAAGTTGCCCCTCAATGCCTTTTCATGTGCAAGGAGAGATGGTCCGAACGGGAGAAGGCTCGTTCACACTGGGGGCATTTGAAGGGCTTGTCCCCCGTGTGCTTCCGGTAGTGCCTGGTGAGCTCGTCTGAACGGGCAAAACTCCAGCCGCATCCTTCCCATGTGCACTTGTAGGGTTTCTCTCCTGGTGATAACACAAACAGCTGAGATTACTGGATAAATTCATAGAAAGGATAATTTATAATTATTTTCTCTGTGTTCTGTGCTCTTACTGTCCGTGCTCTTCAAGGAATTGGATTTTCGTTTTTTTTCTAATTATCAAATTGTGTGTTTTATTTTAACTAAAAGACTTTTAATTTTATTTTGGGCAAACCTCCCCAAAAAAGAGACTTTTATTCTTGGGTGGTCAGGCTGCAGATAATTTGACATTTGTAACGTAATTATTCGACGACTCAACGTGGGCAGATTGTTTCATGTTCGATGTCTCATTCACAAGTGAATAACTTTTGTATTACTGGAAAAATGACAATTTCAAAAACAAAATCATTTTCATGGTGAAATGTGAAAAGAGCACAATTAACACACTGCAATCGTCAATGTTATCACATTTTCGTAACGCATTGTTACAAATAGTAACAATTACAAGAAAAACATAATACAAGTTAGTTTGGGGGAGGGGTCAATTCTCAAGTTGGAATTCTCCACACCGGAGAAGCTGAAAAGACGACACAAATAAAGAACAACTGGAACACTGAGTCAGTCACCCTCCCTGCCTCACTCGCCTGAATAAGTCACCTGGCTTATTTTAGTCATGCGCTCTGACTGATTTCAAGAAGTTCCTGTGGGCAAGGGCCTACACCTTGGCCTCTGTACTTATTACCTCTTAAAGGGGGTCTTCTTGATAACTGCCTCAGAAACCCAAATTCTTGATAATAACTGATCAATCCACGGGTAAAAGAGTTTTGACATACTCCTGTTTTGTATGTTTTGGTGCGCAGTTTGAAAAGAATAGAACAAAATTACACAGTCTGTTCTTCATCCAGCAAACACAGATTTCAATTTGTGTGGAATGGTGTGTGATGCTACATTTTGCAGGTTTCCTAGTTGAATGCATCACAGAGGTTGGCTTGAAGTAAACAATATTCACGTTTCCCAATTGCATTGGGGAAATCGTCTGCACTTGAGTGGTGGTTTTACTGTGTTTACAAAGTGTTGAGTTTGCTTGGAAAATATTGTGTGTCCTGGTCTCTTTTTAGCCAACTCAAACTGTTTCACTCTCAAACTTATCCAAGGTACTTCAGTGAGAATAACAGAAGAGAATGATTATGTAGAAACTCAGGGAGCTTGTAGCAATGGCTCTCAAAGTGGGTGTCAACAGCAGAGTGAAAATACAAGAAGAACTACTCCTTTAACAGTGTCACCAATATGCACTCCCCTGTTCAATTCCTACAGGGGGGTACAGATTGGTGGTTGGGGGGGGGGGGGGGGGGGAGTACTTTGGAGTGCCAAGGGAGGGCAGTTTGGACAAGCAATCAGAAAGTGACGGATAGGCGCTGGGCCATTGAGAACTAGAGGTGTTAAGCCGCTTCCGTTTTTTAAATGCTCTCCACAAGACCGAAGGTGTTAGACAAATGTGCCCTTTCACGGCTCGGTACCAACAGCCTAGGGGTCTAGGGTCAATTTTTATAAGGGGTAAAACTGGGAAGCGACGATGTCAGGGGCCGTGCTGGCTTTCTGGGGGTTTCTGGGGGATGATTGTTATGAAGGCGAAGGGATATTCTCGGACAGTATGTCAAGTCTGTAAATGTAAGTTGTGCTTCGCCCAAAAAATCCCCAAAACCCGATGAGATCTGGCCCCAATTTCATAGGGTATCTAAGCACATAATTGTCTGCTAACGGAACCACCATCCATTCATAGAGACCATTAGTTTGAAGTACAGGAAAGAGCTCGCTAACTTCAGAGGCAGAACTTGCTTAAAATAGTGACGCAACAATAGGAATTTCTGAGAACGCGCAGGCTTTAGCATGACTTGGCCGTGAAATAGCCCTTAACCCCTTGCGTACGGATGCCACAAATGTGCGCAAAAAAAACAGTGCCACCAGGCCGGATGACGCAATTGTCCGCCGTTTGTGCAGTTTCAATCCATTGTTGGATTATTGTGTATAGGTTACGCTTGACTGCACAAACACATTGTAGCGGTTCGCTTGGGTGCCATAACCGCCTTGGCACCCCAACGTCTCCCGCAAAATACCGTACTCAAGGGGTTAAGCTAACAAACTTCCTCTGCACATTTTTCCTGTGTACCATTAACCAACCCTCTCAAATTGGGCCAGGATTTTTAAACCGTGAATCGATGGCCGATATCATAATCCATGCATCAGAGAAAAGAATGCTAGCATACGATTAAACTAAAAGTTAAGGAAGTAGATAATCCACTTAGCACGAGATCACTCAATAATCTAGATCAACGTCTATGATGGAGGAAAGCCTTGACCTGTCATGCATGGGGGGAGGGGGGGGGGTTAGATTTGTCAAATTGTAATGATGCATTTGTTCAGTCGTCGTCACGATAATTCACCAGTCTTCCTGCCCGACGGATATTGTACAGCATACACGTACGTTTGCAGTCCGCTGAAACCGTTGACGCTAATCTTACATAATTGTATCTAGCACCTGAATGCTCAGCACATGACATATTCACCTGTGTGAGTTCTCATGTGAGCTTTGAGGTGGGAACTTTTCGTGTAGACCTTGTTGCAGCCCTGGAACGTACAGCGGTGGACCCGGCGCCGCTTGCCGTTGTCTAGTACGAGTTCGGTGGCCACCCTGGTGCCCCGCAGGCTGGTTTCCGAGGAGGAGGTTCGCCTTGGCCGGCCCGCGTGCCAAGGGCCTATGTGCCTGTAGTCTACACTCAGGGGACTGTATTCAGAAGAGAGAAACATTAAATGACCCAAAAGTTCCATTCATTCAACATTACAAATGGATTATTTTTGTCTGGGGTGATCTGTCATCATAAGCACATTTTTTTCTCCATAGTAACTTATGCGGATGTAAGATTCTTGTACAGTACATGTACTTAAAGCAAGCCTGCTAACACATGTTCAGAGCCCAATATTAAAAATATGCAAAAAGCCTGTTGCCTTAAAACTGACATCCATGCTAATATAAAGACACATTTCCGTAACATCTTCAAATTCTTACAAAATGTCAACACCCGCAAGACAGTTCTAAAACAAGTTTATATCTTTTGCATCTTTCATCTTTGTTAAGCAACAAATTTCTGTTGCTTAGTTCAAAACAAAGTCGAGCTGTTTAACTCTGAAGATCCTGTGTACCCTCTTGCCCCACACGCAAACCACTCCCATAATTCATTCAAATCTCCTTGTGGAAAGATGACATTATGCACAACACACTGCCTTCATTCAGTAGCTCCTCAACAAATCTAAAAATAATTTCCTTCAAAACTGGCAGACCCAACAGGGAACTGCCTCTTCTTTTGATGCTGTGCTCACAGTCATTTCCAGAGTCTACATTTTCCCCCACTTAGTCCATGGCCCACCTCATCATCCCAACACACAGCGCCAAAGAAACCACAGTACACCGGTTTCCCCCTCCTACGGATTACTTGCAGATGCCATGGTCGGACTCAACAACACATCTCCAATTAGTCACAGCTTCATTGAAAATGCAACATGACACGACCCTGGTATGCTTGTACTTTTTCTGGCCACTTTGGGAGGCTTATCTTTTCAATGAATGGTGTAAGTTTACATCAATCCCAACATCTTTAAAAAATTAGCTGTTTTTGTGTTGTCCCGAGGATGACAAGGTTTCACGGGGCCGTTGGATATGGCCTGATTTTTTTAATGGACCTACGAAGAAATGACGTCATGGTGTGTTTTACCACGTTTGCCAAGTGGGGACGTGTAGAAAGATTACCATGCTGTATCGTAAACATCCTCCGATGAATGTAATTTGTACGTATATGCTTATTTTGAGGATTATTTTGACTTCATATGAATTGGAAAAATGAAGTCTTGGTGCCTATCATTAAAACAGGCAAAAATTGACATGATCCTAACTTGTATTATGTACTAAAATGCGTGCTATAATACCACATCATGCTGCTCTGTCCCCACCTGGCTGCAACAAAGTAAACACAATAGGACATCATTTCTTCGCAGGTATTTTTTTTTTTATTAATGCAAATCGCCCATCACAAGCCTTAGGGCATTCGAGGTGTGGGCTACCGAGGAAAGTGTGGAAGAACCAGCCCCTCGCACTGAAACAAGACAAGATAATCTGATCTCTTCACAGTATGAATAGGGTCGGGATGGGTAACTATAGTCCACTGCAAGGCATTAAATATGCCTCTACCCATATTAAGCGTAGAAGTGCTATAGCCCAGGGCTGGGCTTGAACCCACAACCTGCAGAATTACCCGCAGACCACAAATTCAATGCTCCAAACCACTAGGCCACGGCACTTCCACGAAAAGGTATATTTGTGACAGGGGCCTATGAAAGCAAGAAGACGCCAATGTACTCCTCTTCCTACCCCACCCAACCCCCTTCTCCTACCCCACCCCACCGCACCCCTTTCTTGAGGGCGAGGTACTGGAAGACTTTTGGTAAAGTGGGGTTGATGAGTGGCAGCTAAATTACTGGTCAATGCTGTGCAATCTCAATTAGTAACTTCCTTCATAAGCAATGGAACCTTGAAGTGTCCACAGAGCAGGAATAAAGGCCGGTTCGTACTTCACGCAAATTTGAGGTCAAAACAACAGTTGCTGACATCACAAAATTCACTTCGTTTTCTCATCTGAAATGACCTTAACTGCTTGTTTGATGTCTCTTACAAACATCCGCAAATTCAAGGAACAATTTTCAAATGTACACTTCGACTGCAACTGTAAAAATTTCAACTTTCAATTGAAAAGTGGTAGTTTCGGCTGGCAACTCAGAATGCCATGTAGTGACTTTCTGCACTTTTTAAAATGCCACATCACATTAAAACACTGGTTCTCAATCTACAAATAGTGCAAGTCAGTGAGCCTTCTCAAACTTACTCTGCTGCCTGTGCGACTTTGATGAGTGCCCCCGCCCCACTTTGCGTGATGCTCTCTAGCGTCACCGTTGGCCGGTCATCTTCCTCTCTGCCTGGCCTTCGTAGGACCGGTGACAAAGAGCCTTCAATGGTACTGCTTCTCTTTTTTAGATCAACTGGGCTGTCATCTACAGAGAGGAAAAGGAAACAGGTGTCAAGTCAGACCAAAAAAGGAGCACGGAGGAGTAAAGTGAATGTAGATATTGCACCTAAAGTCAATTTCATGGGCTTTGAGACTTTACATGGTGGAGAGTAAGGGAGCACTGCCTAACCCATGGTCAGGCCAGGCCCTTGAAAAGCCCGGCCACGCCCGGGTCTTTTGTCTTTTAGTCTTGCTATTGTGAGCCACAAATCACCTAACAAAAGAGCATCTACTAATTGATAAAGCCCGGCCTCTGCCAGGCAAGGCTGGGCTGTGGTCCCTCCCACATGAATCTGTAGTGATTGCTTTTGTTGTCATTCCATTCACAGGCCCGAGATCAAGTCTGGGTAAACAATGGGAGCATTAGTTGGCAGTTTATTGTGCACAGCCAGAGGATTATAAAAGCCCGAAGGCCTGGGCGTTCCCAGGGCTTGGCCAGGTTTTTCAACGGCCTGGCCCAACCATGGGTTAGGCAGTGCTCCCTAAACTAGAGAGAAATTTTGTGGATACACCATGTCAGTAAAGTGACTAGTAACTCTAAAAAGAGAAGTGTGGTTCTTTGAGGAACCAGAGGTATACAGTACCAAAGTGATGACACCACCGTTTAACATGAACCAGTTTACATAATAGATCTTCATGCCAATGTTTGCATGACTGGTCATTAACAAAGGAACGTTTTCAAAATCGCTTCATGTTGACAAAAGACAACCATTTTCCCAATGCCCAAACTCAGCAAACTTTTGATGGAAGTTCACAGAACCAGTTTTCATGCCAACTGACGTCACATTATGGTAATTTATTAACCCGACAGTCAGTACGCTCTGATAATTTTGCAGAGCACAGGGCTAGGAAAAGTGAAACATTACTCCTCAATGGGCTTTAGGAGTAATGTTTCTTAACCATAACCATCTCAAATCTGCCAAAATCCAACACCATGTTGTGTTGTATTTTGATGGGTTCAGGACTGTAGAGCCTTGGCACCATTACTCTACATGGAGCTATGATGCCTCAATTTGTCTAAGTACAAAAAATGTGCCATAGGTATACTGCACAGTCTTGTACTGCACTTCCTAGTAAAAGTGCCACAGGGTTTTGGGCTCAGTAAAGTCTTAAGTAAAGACAAAAAAAGGAAGCAACACCGTTGACTTCTGCACATCCATACAACGAAAGGGATGTTTTTGGTCAAATTATGAGAATTTCCCCCAACCCAAACCAAACATGCATGTGCTTTCCCGTCAGACGTCCTACCCATGTCCGATGCATCAGTTGACCTCTTGCCACTGCCATGACCCCTCGTTCCATTCATCGAGAGGTCGACTGGTTCTGTCTGGTACTCCTCCTCTTGTTGTAATGATGATGATAAATATGGCTGAGGAAGAGAAAACACAGTACAGCTTGACGAGCGGGTTCACTCATGACTTGGGCATTCATTGTGATAGCATGCTTTTTATACTTGTATTTCAGCCTGTTGAAATGATTGACAAACTGGCTATACCGGATAGCACAGCGACTGACTTCAAGCACATCCTCTCCAAATGGTAAGCCATTTGGAGAGGCTGAAAGTTACACGCGAGGGATTATAAATTACATTATGTTTACAGTCACTATTAATTTTAGGGTATCTTTGTGAGTCAGCTGCATTTCTTGGAAATCTTGGAAACTTAATCTGGAGTTCTTGAGCGAGACAGACTTGTAGGAAGTACAGAAAATAGACTGTCCAATTCTCTTGCTGGGACCATGAATCATTTGCTGTTATCTAATATATAGATGGACACGTGTAGTCCTCAGTCTTAAGATAGTTTGTATCGTACTGTGGACACAGGTTCGAAATTTGATAACAACTTCTACAATTTAAATATTCAGGAGCAATGAGCATTCTCTTTAGCCTTTCAGAAAGCTACTGCTGGGATAAAAATGTCAGGCCCTCGTAACTTCTCTCAATTACATGTACATGTAATTCCAGTCATTCCGGTTAGCAAACGGTTTGTAGAAGTCCATTTAAAAACTGAAATATTCAAAGAATTTTGGGGCCAGGCAAGTCGCCGATGTCTATGGACCATGAACACGTTGTCTTGCATGTAAATAGTCACAAGAGAAGAAAATGTTTGCCAGAAAGAGATGGGGCTGCTATAATGAACAGTAAAAACATTGGGCCATAACTTTACATTTAAATGCTTTGGCAGGACAGTTTTGAAGCTTAAAGGTATGATATACATGGTAATGATCAAAACTAAAATTGATTAGTTTCAATCTGAAAGCTTACTGTTTATAAAGGTGGTACCGATCCTTCTGAGCAATATTTCTCTCTGAAATGCTGTCATCTTTGAGAAAACTGTATCTTGAGACCTTGTAGCTTCTTTCAATATCAACAATTGAAATAGAACATATAGGAACGTGCACAAAATCACTGTTCAAATAGTTTCACTATTTTCTCATGACCGACAGCGGATCGAGCTCAAATTTTCGAACGTTTATTATTTCACGTATATGTTGAATCACTAAACAGAATGATGACTGCCTGCAACTCTGTTGCGGCGTTACCAATGCTAAATCACAAACTTGAAACAGATCTTGAGGCAAATGTATACAATGTGTTCCAATGACTCGCCAATCAGGCCAAACTTTACCTACACCTTCAAGGCACTGATGTGGTGGGGGGAACAGAACAAGGTTACATACTCTTGGACATCCTGCGCTGGGAGGGGTGTGTGACGCACGCCCAAGTGAATATTTCCTGTCGGAGGAATTGACTCTGTTTGTCACCAGATCTATAAATGTTCCATGCATGAATGTCTCCAGCCCCCCCAGGGGCAAGTTGTTCCCCCCCCCCCTCACAATGCGCAGTGCATGAGAGGCACAGGTACTAAATCCCCGGGGAAGGATCTATCCCCATTTTTTGATGGGGGGGGGGGGGGGTGAAGGTCCATAACCCCCTCCCCAAAATTCCAATACTGTGCAAGAAATGTAACCCTATTTATAACAGAAAACTGCACATTTAAAAATACAGTAACTTAAATCCTATGTTCATTGTGTACATGAACACAACGGAATAGGTATTCCCTCATTCCAACCTATCCTACCCCCCCCCCCCCCCCCCGCCACTTTCAAAATAATTTTCAGGACACTTTTTGAGGTCACTTTTTGAGGATGGTTTTTGAAACAAAATTCTTGATCATCCCCCATTCAGACAGTGATTTACACGACTTCTTTGTGGACAAACTTCTCCCACCACAAACAAATAATTGCATGAACAAAAACCCCAGAACAAGAACAAACATTCCCTACCAAGGAAGAAAAAAAAAATATCACCACATAGTTAACACCAATCAAAGCCAACAGAGCCAATTAAGAGAAGCTAAAGTGGCCATTTGCTGACACCATGTGCTCATATCTCTTTCCTTCTGATATACAACCCATTCCAGCATCTTGAGAATCCGAGGGAGGTAGACAGATGAACCAACTCAGTCAAGTCACCATAACACCAGTCACATTTTGAATGTCTGTTGCTCCAAACTACCATTGACAGCTTCCGACTAGTTTGTTAGGCCCCAGTCACAACTGACCGGCCTTCGCATGCGGGTACACCGACAAACAGGTGCGGGGTGGTCTAGATCTCTCTAGCATTATACAGACTGTGTAATTGGCAATCAGGCCACCAGCCCTTATCTTGCTGAAACATGCTCCCATTGTAAACCTGTTCCCATCTGCCACATGTCTAATTCAAGAGCAAACCAGCCCAACTAAAGTATTCCACAGCCCAAAATTGCCACTGTTCGCTCATGATGTTAGAATGCTGGTATGGATATTCGTGCATACATGTATAGCTTGCATGTGCAACACTTTATGACATGACTTGGCCTGACCTGGGAACATACGTTCAAGGATACCAAGGTCAGCTCATGTAACGGTTCATGTAACTATGCGCTGGATGGAATGGTGAATGCTCAGCGCGTCCTCAGTTTAATGCTTCCAAAATGTCAAAGTGTTTTTTGGGAATATATGTGCGTAGTGCATACCCAGTGGGCTTGAAATTTCAAAGGATGACATATGACCTGACCTGGGATGCTATGGACACGTGCCACGGATACGTGCTATGACCGGTCCTGATGCGATCTATGTCCAGGTAAAGTCAGGTTGTGTTATGTTATGTATGCACAATGCACATTTGGATGATAGAAAGGTGAACGCTCTGCGTCTGGTTTGTGCGTGCCCTCATTCAACTTCTAGGGATCTATTTTTAGCTCATTTGGCTAATAACGAACAGTGCTATTACCGGTAGTTAAGTTTTACATGGAGCTAAAATTGTAACTATTTTGGACCAGTAGTACTGCAGAACTTCACTATAATGAACACCGCTATACCAGCTTCGAGTACAAGGTAGTAAGCACAGCTCAACTTAGAGTACTCCACAAGCAAAAAATGCCATACTAAATTTGCAAGTGAAACTTGGGTAATGATTGACCACCTCAGTGAACATTCTTTGTGGATCATGCATGTACATGTACATGCATGATGTTTGTTAAAACCCATTCTATTTCAACTAACAGGATTTTTCAGTCAAGGTATAATGGTAGCAATGAACAACTTGGAGACACACATGCCTCAGGTTTATAAACGACTAACTCAATCTACCCCCAGCTTTCCGTGAACTTGTTAAGTGCTAATGTCAGCCATAATATGTGGGTGACCCTTTCATCCACTGGGATCAATCCAGACAGTGAGATTGAATGTTGAGTTGACATCAGCAACTTCTGCACATCTTAAAAAGTCCCGCACGCACGTGTGCCGCGTGTGATTAAATCAAGATGCCCGACCCGACCTTGACAACCATGGCAAAAGCTCCGCAGCCCTGCACTTTGCAAAGGAAAAACAGACTTGTAGCATTTCAGGACACGGCAAATTCAACGTGGGGGGCTTCAGCGGGTGAGAAGAGTCCCCGTAATTAACACCAGACCAGATCCTCCCTCGAGATGAAGAAGATGAAAGATGCAGATAAACAAATTAGTCCCTCCCCCTCCTCACGAGAGAAAGAAAAAGGGCAAAATCATCTTGATTTCCTGCACCAACCGGTTGATAATCCGCGCTCACCCCTTTCGAGTTTGGCGGTGGCGTCAGCGAGCGGCTGGTGCCCCGCCGTTAGGAAGAGAAAGATTTGGGAGATTAAGCCGACTGGGGGGGGGGGGGGGGGGGGAGTGGGTTGGCAAGATGTCAGGTAAAGGGATGATTGGGCCAGCTTGGTAATGTGATAGCTTGTTTGAGATGTGTTTTGAGCTTGTTTGACTTTATACGGCAGTCAAAACATAAAAAGTCTCCTTCACTTCAGCTCATCCAGATATGCAGTTAATCAAAAAACAACTCCTCAAATTTTGAACACGTCGCTAAAACCAATCTCATTTACATGGATGTCAGAAAAACAGTGTGAACAAATTTATCAACTCCATTTCTATGGTTTGCTTGGTTTGACAGCACGTTGTAGGTATCTACGACCACCACTTTAAGATCACACTTTTAAATTTCCTTCCGAGAAAAGGGAGGCATTTAGCACCACACCCGGTTAGTTGTGTGCACCTGCGTGTTGCTGATGAGATCGACTTCGTGATATCAGCCAGGTTGCAGGAAATGTATGTTAAGGTGTCAATGACTTGTTACCCCAACACTCCTACGCTTGTACACGATATCCTTTTTCCTGGGAGCCCTGAGGCTGTGCGGCGTGTCGCATCCAGAAACACACATTTCAGCTTGGGTTTCTGGCTGTACAACCGCTCGCAAATGCATGCACGTGCATACTATCCACAGATTTGTACGTGAACCAATTTGCACAATTTGGTCGATTCGCCACACAGTGCGCCACCAAGAGTTTGTCATGGAGAGGCCGCTTTTCGCACCAAGCATTTCAGAAGGCTGAAATGTCTATGTAAACCGTGTATTTTTTGCACTACACGAGTAAAAACTGGCAGGGCGATCCTTTTTAGTAATTTGACATTTTTGTCAGCTGGCTGTTGCTTGTAATTACCGGGCTTTCAAATGCTTTTTGATACTACAATGATCCAGAAATAACCTGAGAAATACCCTTGGATCAACGAGGTGGTATGGATAACTTGTTGACTGATTAGTTTGAAACTAGCCTCTCTGGTACAACCACTTGGTGGCACACTACAATGTGAACTGCCCTATTTCTACTTCATCCCCCAAAACGTGTCTTGCCACACCATAGGTGTTACAGACTGCAAGTCAAGAAATCAGACAGAAAATGACTGATGATGATGCGACAACCCTGAACTTTTGCTGGGGCATCAGTTGCTACTCCCTATTTCGAACTCAATCCGTCTTCATTTGCTTTTTACCACCTGCCCTATATTTCGCCTTCTGACACGTGATTTTTCAAAAGGATGGGTTTATATTGCAATGTTGGGTGAAAACTGTTGCAGAAACATTCACTGACAGCAAAACGTGCTACTGAATGATCAATCAATATAAACTATTAAGAAAAGTATGCAAACACAGGAGATTACCATTTACATGCATGTCATCGGACTTAAAAAGCATGCAACCTTAATGAATTGAAAGCTTCCAGATATAGTCCCGCTTTTTAACTCAGTTTAACTTGCAGAAACTCCAGTGAAAGTCATCAAGTTTTCCAAGTGTAGATCTTATATGTATCCCTGCTGAATCCAACAGAATCCAATGACAGAAAATCATGAAGCACGATTTTAAAAACCAAAACCAATTTCAATGGTAATTTATTTCACTCAAGTGCAAGTACCTGAACTTGCGTATTCCCCTCTGACAGGGAATCCTAGTTTACAACCCAATCACAAAATACACCTGTATGTACATGAATATATGCTGTCTGGTGACAGACTAGATAAGAACAGCCAAACATGTGCGTGTCTCTGGCCACTGGCTGAGGTCTTGATTGACCAAAGTAGATGTTGTTGCATGTTGCAAGCTGAGGTATCTGTTGCTTTCTTTGGATATGGTCGACTGAACCATGATATATAATGACCCCTATCGCTACAGTACAAAAGCTAATGTACACTTGTTGATTGTCACAAGTTCACAGCATTAAGATGGTGGCACCCACAAAAATGACAGTCATTTTCTTCTTTAAAACCCTAACCCTGCCAGACGCAGCACAGTGCATCCGTGGTAACAGCTTGACCTTGCTGCACTCTGCACACAAGTCAATGTGACAAAGTATGCAATCTGATGCGTCTGGCAGGGTTTCTAGCCAAAATACCCTGGAGGGTTAGGGTTTTAACCCAGACTGCCATATCTGTCCTGGATTAAGGAAAAAAACGGCCCAAGAAGCTTTGATGAATGCAATGAATCTGATTGTGACTTCTCGGAGGGAACTTCTGACAAGTAAAAGGTCGCTGCTTAGGCAAGCATCTGGCTAGAGGGCCCGGGGGAATCCTCCCTGGGCTGGGCTTCTGTCAACATTCATGAGTAAATGAAGATATTTCATCTGTTTCAGTTTTGTGGTATGAAAACTGTCTGCTGCTTCCTTCCTCCTGGGATTCAAACCTTGCCTTAAGACAATTATCGAAAAAATAACGCTCAAGATAAGAAACCTGTCACAGACAGCTGTGAACTTGTGACAATCACAAGTGTACACGCAGAGTGAAAAGTATGGCAGATTTAGACCAGCTCACAGAGAATAGAACTCAACAGTTTGAATAACTTTAAACCATTTAGCTATTCTGCAAGGAACAAAATGCCATGTCCCAACCATATATCAATCATATATTTCAGGTGATTCCAATTGGAAAGCAGTTTTTGCAGCAGTATATCATTAATTCATCATCAAATGAACCACAACAAGGCAAACTGACTAGATAACTTTGATGAAATTTCAAAGTGAAAAAAGAAAAAGTTTCAGGAGTTGGCTTTGAACCATCAGCCTGCAGATTACCGGTGCTCTACCAACTGAGCTGTCTTGCCCTATGTCATTATTATTTCATTTTTCCATGCAAAGTGCAGCATCCCATTTTGAAAGAACTTTGCATGCAATTTCTGAACTCCAGTAACCGAACATGCAGTTTGATGCGTCAAGTTTGACGTATGCACCGTGAAATATTGCATACGTCAGGTTCAGTTACATGTACAGCCACTGACGACTGTTCGGGTTAATTGAGACGTTATTTCTTTACCTTGTGTTTTTCTCTTGTGATTCCTCTGTACACTATGACCCCATCGTGCTTGCCCGATGATGATAATGAGTTGTTCACATCATCTTTGTATTGCTGCAATGACACACAAGTATTAAAACACTTGATATTTAAATCTCCTCCGAGCCAATTAATAGCCCCTTCTAATTCCATGCATTATACTCACTGTGCTACATGTGCTTGAAGACTAGTTTATATTGACCTATCGCGGTCGAATCGCGTCAACACAGCTTGTGAGTTATTGTCCAATCACATCAATTATAATTCCACGTGGAACGCGCAAAATCTAACACAAACAAAAATTACCACACAAAATTCCCATAGGGTTGTCTAAGGGGCGTGGTTAACTCGTAAACGGTGATAGGTCAATTAGGCACTTTGGGTCAGATTGTGATACTTTTGCTCGAAACGTTTTGAAGTCTTTTTTGAAGTTCAGCATTAATGTTGGCAAGTTGAGCAAAAGAGAACTGTTGCTGAACGAACTTGTATGACAGAACTACATGTATCTGAGGACAATGTCCGAGGACTTTGAAACAACATTGTGGAATACCATCCCTGCTGGTTGCCATACAGTCATTACAATTGCAGACAGCATCTTTGAAGAGTCCCTAACAGCAATGCCGACATTTGGAACCCTTCGTTGGGACCGACACAAATAGGGATGGAGATAGTCAGCAAAGTTACAGCAAGTTAAACTGTTTCATCTATCTGCATCATCAAGTGTAGGGGATAGGCCCGCCCATACCAATATGCATGCCATGCATTTAACAATGCCCGTCACTGTTCGTACCACAAATTTGGCTCAATTTCTCCTTTGGACTGGCAAAAAAAGACCACAAATGACGACAAAATACCTTACCATAATTGCAACCTATCAAAGGGAAGCATCTATTAAGCTATCAGATACATTTAAGTTATAACCTCCCAAAAGTTACATTTTTAATGAAATTTGTTTTGGGAAAACTTGGATGACATTATTTTCATTTTTTGTCACATACATGAACTGTCTTTGCCCAGGCAGTCTGCAGCTTGACCTCTTGCGTGTTGTCGGAGTTCATCGACACCACGTGGAAATAAGGCTTTAGAAATAATCAGTCAAACGTTTTCTGCTGTAAGATCCAGTTGTCAATAAGAATAGTTATGGGCAATTCCAATATGGAAAATGAGTTCAATGACTAATTTTAAAGTTGATCAAATCACCATTAAATTAGATGTCCAGAGTGGCTAAATGCATGCTTACATGTAGCAAGGAACAAAAAAAAACATTTGGGAATATCTTTATTGGTTATATAGATTTCATAGAATTTTATTTGGAAATTAAGGTAAACAAATTCCAAAATTTTCTGACGTAATTCTGTTACCGACACATTTTTGCCCTTGGATCTTTCCACAAGTAGGAAATTTCAATTTTTTAAATGTTGATATGATAGCAAGTGTTTGTAATCAGGCCATAAGACTAATCCACAGCATGTAAAAATAAAGCCCAAATTCTTCTGAAATTTTATTACCGTTACCGCGGAATTGCCCTTTTATCTTTTCAAAGTTCAGTGAATCTGGGACAGCAAGAATTCTGTGATTTTTGTGTCTTTGATGAAGTCCACGGCGCAACTTTTCAGATGTTCTACTGCACAGGGAAAAAAAAGGCGATCTAACCTCACCTACTTTTTTATACGGGACCATTTCTTGAGAACAGAGGGCATGACATTAGAACTGAACCACAACGAATGGTTGTCCTTTACTGACCTTTAAACACTTTGCACTAATCTCAAGGGGAAAAAGTAATCGCCCCTTTTTTTGTCCAGAGATCTCAACGCCCCTTTTTTTGTCCAGAGATCTCAAGACGGCCGTCCGAGAGGCCCATTTCAAAGATCAGACAATTCTCTTGATAATTTTGTCCAGTTGCAAACTCATTACCATCTGACAGCCATTCTCAAGCTAATACTAACCACTTCCTAATTTACCTAACAGAGAGTGTGAACAGGGGCTTGATAACATCAACAAGTCAGGGACGTGTAAATGTGTTAAAGAACCGATGTCTGTACGATGTCACTCTTATCGTAAAACGCCACATGGTGCCACTGAGTTCAATGCGTGAGGCATAATAACAATACTAACGCATGCACAATCTCCACGTGCGTGCCGCTTGAGAACTCTATTTTTGAACACGGCATGACTTTCCATTTCACAAACAGAAGATTACTGTAACGTCACTATTTTGTGGAAAGTCTGTAGACGAAAGCCGTGTTTGCACTGTACTGTACCATGAGAATGACAAACATTCCACTGGTTTAATCCCACCAATATTTGCACAAGTACTTTTGACTTGGCAAAATTGTTTACCAAGACCACGGTAATAGTAACTGATCTGGCAATAATGCATTCGTCATCCTTTCTATGTTTGTGAAACACACGACCTTATGGAACACTGTTAACTAACATCAGTCAATACTGCACTGTTACAAAGTATCCTGAAATTTTTTATTGGTATCCATAATATCTACCATGACTGCCATCAAAAACGAGTTTGTCATTTCTTTATGCATGCAGAAATGACAAACTGGCTATTCCAAAGAAATCATGCATAGTGTATGTACTCTGTGCCTGTCAAGTGTGACCTTCATGCTTACTACCAGATGTACAGCTTTCCTGTACAGCTTCAAAGAATCTCCTAGCTCACTGGACTCTTTCTCAGTAAAATTAACCTGGTCAGTTCTATTAGGCAGAGATTGGTGGCTCAGTGGTGCATCCTGTATGCAATCGCAACCAAGGTGCCAAGGACACCGCTCTGAGTTTCATCGGTCCGGACTTTTCTGAACCAAACTGGTGTCCCCCCAAATGATTTTCGTCAATGATTTTCAGACAACCGGCACATTTTCAAGGGACGGCTATGTACATCATTATATTCTACTTTTGAATGACCTTTCCAACCACAGCAATTTTAGGACGAACGCTTTGTAAAGCCCAACTGGTGGGCAGCCTTCAAAGCAAATGTGTCCCTTTAACAACAATATATAAAACAAATTCTACAAATTGGGTTTCAAGGAGCAATGCAGTTTTTGCAACAGGACATTACCAAATGAAAATCACTGAATTCAGCTAAATGTACAGTGGTGTGCACAATTATTCGAACACTTGACATATCTGAAGAAATGGATATTTAATGCCTTACAATGCCTGGTTTACATTTTTCACCTGTATTAAATAGAAAAGGTAATTGTTGTGAGCATACATGTAGCTCACATTAGCATCTGCCAGTCCTACCATCTTTTTTTATCAAACTTTACTCTAATATTTGGTGTGACCACCCTTGGCAGCAATCCCTGCGGCACATCTTTCGGGCATAGTGTCTATATATTTCCTGAGAGTTTCTACATACACTAATGCTGTTCCAAGTCTTCTGAAGTTCATTCCAGAGGGTTTCATTTCAATGTACATTGGTATATTGATTGCCATTTCATCACAAACAACTAAAGTACCTAAAATATGCCAAGTGCTCGAATAATTTTGCACACCACTGTAATTCACTTTAAAGACTCATCCTTGATGCCTGTAATGGGCAAAACACCTCACATTTGGGATCACTCTTCAATCTCTATTTTAAGTTTGGTACATGCACATGATTCAGCACAGTAGATTTCCTTAACAAAAATAACTGTTACATTTAGAGACTTGTCAATCTTGATCTGGAAGATTTTCTTTCACCAAAGGCAAATACGAGTCTCGACAACTGGAGTGCAATGAAACATAAGCTCAAGTTGGCTGGTGTTTGAATTCTACTTTATCTAGAATGAGGAACCTCTAAATGACAACACAGCTGGCCTAAAACAACGGACTGTCTGCCTACTGCATCAGGGGCAGTAACGGCAGGAACTGCCAAATCAGTAGAAACGACATGTACAGCCTGTAATAAACTAAGCTGACTTACCTTTAGCAATAGTTTGGAGGTCCGACATCATACATGTATGCCAACTATGAATAGTTTGAAATATTACAGATTACAACATGCAAAGTGTTGCACAGATAACAGCCTTACTTAATGAAGGGCATCAGCATTTTCTCTTTCCTGTACTCACCAGTGAGGTCTGCTCAACACTGCACTGCTCTGCTGCCAACTTGGAACAGGTGAGCTTACACAGTCTCTGGTAGTGCAGGCTGAGACAACAACCGACATCGGCAGTGGAGCCATAGGCCGTGCGTCCCGCGCCAGGAAACGCACCCCACGATCCCGGGTACCATGACCAACCAGCATGCCACATAGCTGACTAATGCCACATGCAACGGGGACCATTGCAAAGAACCTGCCGACTCACAATTTCTCTTGTTTTTATAAATAGACAGCGAGGGGGGAAGAAGCGTTGACAGTAGCCACCATTATATTTTTTCCTCTTCTCGGGTCGTTCATCCGTTGAACGTGACTATACAGATTACAGCTTTAGTTTACAGACTATGGCTTATTGGATACAGACTACGGCCAGAGCTCTAGATCTAGATGCGCTGCGGCTGGACCAACGTTTGATATTTGAGGATTTCAGTGGATTCTGGGCAATTCTGCCAGCCTGGCTTGTTGGCGCAGGGCATGCCTTGGAGGTTAATCAGACAGTGGGGGTAAGAGAGGGGCTATTACTCAACAACGTGCACCTCATAAGGGCTCCGTGGTTTGGCCAATCAGGAAAGCCTTGAACAACTTTACCTTTTAAGGTACGGCACCCATCTGCGAGCCGTGTACAAGTACGCCCGTAGTTGACGCCGGGGTGCAATATTGGATCTGACAGCAGTCAACTTTAACCAGCACTGGGTACTCTCCATTTTGGTGACAACTTCACAGTTAGAAAGTACTTTTCCTCTACCCATTCCTGGAAGAATTATTCACTGACGCACACAGGATATCACTGACGATCGAAAATTGTTAGTTTTTTCTTTAACATCTGTACGATCTCACTGACACACACGTATGATTTTAAAAAGGCACATTTACGGCTCAAATCTTAATGACGATCAAAACATGATGCCCCTTCCTTGTTGCGAGATATAGACCGACACATACATGTAGCATATCTATCCTGGAATGTTGAAATTTCAAGGTTATCAGAATATACTACAATCATGAAATTGGCAATGATCCAACACTAGAATTTTGTTTCCACAGGGATCGAAGAACAACCGTGACAAAGGCTATACATGTATTCCACATGTATTACTACATACCACCCTCTTTTTTCTCACAAAATCAGTCCTTATGGATATGTTCGATTATTTGTATTGTAAAAAAAAAACAGAACAAAAAACTAGCTATTTAATTGTTCAAGAATGCAACAAACGGCACAACAATTCAAGAAACATCCTGACGATCAATCAGCGCAGGCAATGAATGACTTTACATAATTTGGGTGATTCTAAATAGAGTATGTCACCAAGTGTTTGTCAAAGAGAGGCCATTTACTTGTCTAAACAGTCTGAGCCAGTTTACACGATGCGAAAAAAAAACTGGTACTATGATACGCACAAACTTTAAGTAGTTTGACATTTCTGTAGGTTGGTTATTGCTCATGATGTTCAATACTACCATCCATCCTAAAAATATTTAACGAAATACTATTGGATCAGTGAGGTGGTACGGATTTATAACTTGAAAATGGCCTCTCTGGTGCATCCAATTTGTGGTGCACTATAAGTAATCGCCCCAATTAATAATACATCCAGCTGACCAATCAGCATGTTCTAATTTCCAACATAGCGACACCCTGGGCTTCCTGTACAAAGGCTACAAAAGCTTACTTGTACAAGTAATGAGTGTGTTTCAGGAATTTTCAGAGTCTGTTGCCGATAGGAGAGAAAACAACGAAATACAAGTGTTGAAAATTGCGCTGATCATCAGGCAAAGCAACGTGTCTGCACTTTGCAACAGGAAAGGTCTCACAAATTAATTGCAGATGCCGTCAAAAAAGACTGTAGCATTTCCAAACATATAAATTAAATGACGATCTCTGTAAAAACCACCAACTAATTTTATGCCAAGGCAGACGGGGACACCAGGATGCAATCGTTTTGAGGCCCGCAAATATTACTAATCGACAAGGAAGAAGAATTTGAGACACAGATTTCAAACTAACAATGTCAATGTTTTACACGGGTGAAATACATACAGATGTATGTATTTTTCTAAAATACATCAATTTTAAGATTTCGGAACTTTTGAACATAAATATAACATCTATCCATTGTAACAGAAGCCATAGTCCCAATTTTCTTTCTCTTTTCCAAAAGTGCACTTTTTCTCAAAATTAATCAAATGGATGGAGCTTTTTAAAAATGACCTTGTTACAAATGACGCCCTTGACGCTTAACACTCGCCCTGATGTTTAAATACTAGTTTTTCACATTGACTGATTTGTGTACATGAAAAACCTCTCTGAGATTTTATTTTTCTTATTACGAATGTGTTTGATCGATCCCTGACAAATCTGCCAGATGTAAAAAGGTGTATTCCATATGTGTACTGTATGCACTTCAGTACCACTTTAGCCCATATTATCTTAACTTGTATACAAAAAACATAGAAATTTAAAGGTAATGATCCAAAAGAGATTCGTTTCAATCTGCAAGTTTACTGTTGATAAAGATGATGGCAGTTCCAATCCCCCTGAGAAATATTTCCATCTGAAATGCTGTCATTTTTGCGAAAATTGTATCTGCTTTCAAAGTGAACAAAGAAAACTGGCAGGAGCAGGATTCAAACCTGCGACCTCCGGAATACCGTACCGGCGCTCTACCAACTGAGCTATCTTGCTCTGTGTTAGTGGTCTCCTAAATTGTCAGTGTCTTTGTTCAGTGGGCGCTAATTGTATCTAAAATACCTTCATAACCACTAAGGCTTATTTCTATTACAACAATCGGAATGAGCGGATAGGAATGTGCTCAAAATCAGTTCAAACAGTCTACAGAACAGTTTTTACAATTTTCTTGTGACCCAAATGATGGATTGAAGCTTTGGCCTGTGAAAGATTGAACTTTCACAGGTTTGTTATTTCAGGTACACACAAAGTATGAACACTGCCTGCAACTACACTGTCATCTCTGCCAATCATGTATCATACCTTTAAGAGCCCACCCCTTCTGCTTCAACAGATTTATAACACTCTAAATGAAAAGAGGAATTAAGTTTGCTAATGGAGGTCATTCAAAAATAACCCAATTCTGAAATCCAAATCAAAGTGAAGAGACACATAGTGCCCCATTGATCAATCACAGGAAATATGATTATCGTCTGCATTCCATTATGATGGTATTCAGGCCACTGGATCATCCAAATACTGATCAAAGATAGCTTGTTATTATTAGATAACGCAGGAAGTAGAGTGGCCGATCAGGCCAAGGTCATGTAATACTGTTGTATTTAAATCTACGTAATGGGAGCAAGTTGAAAAGATACTGTCAAATCAATTTGGATTTCAGTACAGACACTTGTGATCCTCATGTACATTGCCCACCAACTGCGTTAGCTTGCAAAACTGCTTGCGCCAGCTTGCGAAGCCAAAAATAGCGCAAGTAGCGCAGTAGTGGGTAAGCGTTTTTAAGCGTTTTTGCTTGCAAAATGGCTTCGCAAGCTGTTTTGAACCTGCCCTTTCGCAATGCATCACAATGCATCGCAAGCAGTGTACAGGCCTAACGCAAGCATGCGCAACGAGCGCAACGAGCGCAATGCAGCGCAAGGCAGCACAATCTGCGATTTGTTGCGAATTCTTGCACTCGTTGCGCCAGTGGGAAACAGCATTTTGCCAAAAAAGCACAACAAATTGCTAAATTTGCAAATAGCGCAATATATCATAAATTTTTGGGGAAAACAAATTGGCGCAAAAATTCACAAGATAACGCAAGCTAAAGCAGTTCGTGGGCAAGTAGCATAAGAAGGCTTCAGTGACTCCCAAAATTTCAGGAGTAGTCTCCAATTCCAATCAGGAATTGCAATTTCTTTCGGAATCGACTCCATATTATGCACAAAATGGGCATCTGCAGCATGTGCTTTAAATTCACATGTTGTCATGATTGATTTAATGGCTGAAACAGTTATAGTGAAGTGCTGTGTGTGGTCTTTTCAGGCAATCTGCATTTGTTGAATCCTTTTTGTATGTTTGCGAGTTTCAGAATCGTTAGCGGTCTCCAAATTTGTCAATATCTTTGTTAAGTGGACGCTGGTATAAAAACCCGTAATGCCGTGAAACTTGGGATGATGCCCAACTTTACGATACAACCTGGGACACGGCTGTGTAGGAAACCCTCAATGAAAAGACGACTTTTTATCTTGTGATATCATCAACCAAACCGCTAGGGAAACTGACCGGGTAATTCAATCAATATTTAAAGTGAGTTATAGTGAAGTGCTGTGTGGTCTTTTCAGGCAATCTGCATTTGTTGAATCCTTTTTGTATGTTTGCGAGTTTCAGAATCGTTAGCGGTCTCCAAATTTGTCAATATCTTTGTTAAGTGGACGCTGGTATAAAAACCCGTAATGCCGTGAAACTTGGGATGATGCCCAACTTTACGATACAACCTGGGACACGGCTGTGTAGGAAACCCTCAATGAAAAGACAACTTTTTATCTTGTGATATCATCAACCAAACCGCTAGGGAAACTGACCGGGTAATTCAATCAATATTTAAAGTGAATTAAGATATGAATCTGTGACCTTCAAATGACAGTACCAGCACTGATACATTATAGTACTGGTACAGTCATTCAGAGGTTATGGGTTCAAGTCCAGCTCTGTTCTCTCTAAAACTGAGTAACCTGGTTGGTTTTGCTTGTGGTCTGGTAAATGATAAATTATTTTCAATTTTTAAGGGCTATCTTAAAAAAATAATTGCGGATATTTTTATCCAAATGAATAAAAAATATTAATAAATGCTATGTGTGATGAAATTAACGTTCTAAATTCATGGAAGTGGTCTTTTTGCATTATGACTCATTAAGGTTCTAAAACTCAAACCTCAGCTTCTAACAAATTTCTTCCCAAAATTTCAGCTGTTAACCACAATCTGAACTGTTTGGTGTTTAGGGAGCTTAAGTATACAATGCGAGTTGCAATTAAAACAGCCTTCTTACTCTCTAGGGAAATTAGACCAATCCTGCCGGGGGTATGGACAGGAAAACCCTGCAGGGGTTTGAGGACGGTTTGAAGGGGGATAAGAAGGGGCTCCCGCCCGGTACCCGTTGACACTTCAATTACTATCGGTAATCACTTCAAATGTAATAACCTGCCCTATTTGGGCAGCACAAACAGGTGTTAAGTATGATGGATGCTTTGCTTTGACGAGGGCAGAAATGGGACAAAAGTTGAAAAACATCAAAATGCCAAAAGTTAATACAGAGTCTTTGGTAACTAAGGCGTATCCGTTTTGAAGGATGGGCCCCTCCGTCTTTACATGGATGATAACCGTGTCTAAGCTTCACAGCAATGCTGCAATAAGTGACAAATCAAGTTGCAAAATGCATGTAGATTATGTTGTAGTACAGTGTATAGATGTACATTTGTAGTGGGGTCGTCTAACGTGGCGCACTTTTGACTTTTTTCCTGACTTACGTTGGACAGTTTTAAAATTTTTTTTTTTTTTTACAAACTTCTTATTTGATGAGCTTTAAACTCATTCAGTTGAATATTGACACACTTACCTTTATAAAATTTGTTTCATGAATCATGTGACGATTCCAGCATCTTGAAATTTAGTCCAGAAGTCGGAAATTGGGCAATTTACTTTCTGGCACATTTTAAAAGGGTTCACCGCAAATAAAATCAGGACATCGTGTCAAAATAACATTTTGCTCATAACTTTAAAACGGGTCAGTAAACTATGATTTATCAGCAGATACTCTAAACTCGCCAGAATTTCACTTTCTGTGTAATTCAGAGTAAAACTGTTATACAGGCAAGGGTGCTAGAGAGAAAAACTCAACAACGTGCCACATAACACGCCATCAATACTTCAGACATGCACTGAAGGAGACACCACTCATGCAACATCAGGAATGGCTCAGCCTTAGTTCATGGACTCTCACATTAGGTACTGATCCACCTTATAGCTCATGAAAGATTGCACCTACAATCACACGCTGAAGACACCGGTAAAAGTTGACACAATCTACTTCTGCACCCTAGCAGAGCACCTGTCTCGGAAATGTTTCAAGTACAAGTCTTCGGCAGGTGAACAAAATGTCACTTCCTTTACACCTGCCCCCAAAACAAAAATGATCCCCTTCTATTAAAGAAAGACCCACATCGCACGTACTTCAACAAGGTATCACACAGGGCACAGTCAACGCTGCCACCCTGGGCTCAAAACCAGCCATGGACTATGACTTGTCACTGCCAATAAGCAGCCTTGTTAGCAAACTGGGATTATCTGCCTTCAAATACGCTGCCTTATCTCCCTTCCAGAGTGTACTAGAAGCTATCCGGTCTCAATTCCAGTGATTTATGAAGCTTGGGAACATGTGCAACTACAACCAGCGTCAGCCTTCTTGTAATCTGTGATTAGTGGGGTCGGCTGTTTGTAGTTTTCATACAGGATGCATTGAATATCCCTCCCCGCTTATCCGCGGCCAACGAAAAATCTGCTCACAAACAACGCATGAAAATGCAAAGTGAATTTTGGTGTCATCATCTGCTACGTGCTGGGACCAATATTTCTCAGGCTCTGGAATCTCAAGCTCAACAGCTCGAAACAAATTGGGTCAGCTACATTTGTACATGTACATCTGTTACTAAACGCATACAATCAAACAAGCAAATCCAGGAAAGAAAAAAAAGTCAGAAAAGCAGCCGTCAAAAAAATATACACTTTTCTGGGGGTCAAAACATCAAGCACAATCTTGAGACAAACATACCATACGGATTATGTATAACTTCCTGATGTGTCAGTTATCCACTAAGTCATTAATGAAAACCTGGTGATTGGAATTTCCTTTTCTGGCAAGGGTGGAGGTATGTAGGCAGGGCACCGACATGGTAAACAGCATGAGATTTATCTGCAGTTGACGGGTGCAGCGCCACACACACGCACATCGATACCCCTGGCTCATGAAGCCCCCGACAAGAATTGTCTGTGACGACTGCCAAGATCCCCAATTTGGTGCCCCTTCCTCTCGGGGAGGAAGACACCCCTAAAAACAGAATCCAGCACAGGGTCCCTGCAAATTGCACCAGGTGGCCATGGGGCAAACTATGTGCATCACGGGGGTTGACCAGAAATGGTGGGTGGCAGGCGTTACCTGTTATTGGGCCCGCTTGGTACCTATGGCACGCAACACTCGATGTACCAGATGATTCACGATATCCTCTCTTTATTTAATTGGAGGGGCGCGGGGTTCACAAATATGAGGGGGCTGCACACACCACTGATGCTAAAATTAAGTTTTCCCATATGGTAAAGATAAGAAAATTTCACAGATTTGATGGTAGGGGGTAAAAGAAATTTGAGCCAGCCCAGTTGGCCTAATGCTCGTTAGTGCATAGCCAATTGCCAATTTCTTTAAAGGAACACACATTGAACTTTACAGACACAGCTATTTCGACAATGAAAGCGATCACTATGTGGGGCAGATTCAGATGCCTGTTTTGTACATGAGCTAATTCCAAATGCAATCGTGATTTCTGTTCAGAGTCGGAATCGCCCAAGCCTAGTGCGGTAGAAATTTGTTTGGTAAAAGTAATTGAACTTACTAATGAGTAGATTCTTCCGTTCATTTGAATATGGTCAGTACAATGCAATGAGGTTTGCTCTTACTTGTTTCACTATACACATTAAGCTTCTTAAGACATGTGTAATATAGACAGCCAGCTAATTTTAGATATGCATCGCCAACTCCTAAAACTTTGCATAAAATACAAAACAGAGGTTTTTTATTATTACGGTTCAAGTGCAGACAGATACGTGGAAAAACCACAACCACAGACACTGACATACTGTCACTATAACTTTGCCTGATAATTCAAAGGAAATAGCCTTGTCTCCTGAACACGAAGAAAAAGTGCACCAATTTGAGCGAGAAGAAACGTGCGAGAATTCAGAAGTACGGTGAAATCTAAATTTAAAATGATCAAAATGAGAAGGACAAAAAAAGAGTGCTGGCTAGAGACATGATTGGCTGGTTGTTTGACGAGGGGCTGTTTTCAAGACATGTGTATTGGCTTTGCAAACAGTGTACACAGAGGTACTTTAACCGTACCAAAATTCTACAACATTCCTGGAAATTGATTTCAACTTCCAAAGACAGGATACATTATGATCAGGCCAATCAAAGGTAACTGACTTGCATGAATGTCTTACTGTGTATATTAGCCCCTCCTTTCTGGGGAAGCTGACCAATCATACATGGTCTTACTAAGAACTTGGCCTCTGTCTATCTCTCACTGGCTCTCACTGGCTCCCATTGGCCCCTTTGCACAGTAATTGGTATCAGGTGTGTTAGTCTAGGCTCGCTGCTCTGAGCGTTTACCTGTCTTCCTCTCGGCCTGCCTCTTGGCACTTTGTTTTCCTTTCAGAGTATCAGGTTACGCTCTGCTCTACATGGCTAAGCCCGTGACAAAATGACCCCAAGCAAAGAAAAGAGACTGCTGGGAATCTCTAGGCATTAAGATAAAAAAAATATGGAAGAGATTACAAATACATTTTGGCTTGTGCGTGGGGCAGTGGCATGCAATATGGCTGGCCACTTCATGTTGAAAAGCAGATATTAATCTCATCTCCAATAAACTCTTTTGTATGCATCTTTTAGCAGACTGTAAACCATTAATTTTTGTTTATGTTGTTTATAAACAAACTATCATGGCTAAGTATCTTTTCCATGGGATGGGGGGGGGGATTACCCCCACCAGGATCTACAAATCTTAAAGTTGGGATTATTTCTCATCCTTCAGTTGAAGATTTATCCTCTATTTAGATCGGAACCCAGGAAAATCACAGGGGTGGTAGTTTTAGCACACACACCATCTTTGCAGGTAGCTCTTTGCATAGAGTGGCTCATAACTTGTCTCATAACTGGAGACTTCCATTAAAATTTGAAAGCATGTGTCCAGTAAAGTAATAACTGCTCGTCAACTAAAATGACCTGAAATATATAACTGGTACAAGTTTAGGAGAGCCCGATTCTTTTTGTTTATCCCAGCAGAATCTTTCTAAAAGCTGAAAGCTAAATAGCCTTTTAAGAAATCTTCTGCTGCATCGAAATGCAAGGCTTGCCTATAAACTTTCATCAAACGTATGTGTGCGTTAGGGGAGGGGTTTGTAATGTAGGACACTTGTGCACCCTACCAAACTGTGAGTTATGAAATCATTCTGGATTCTGTTATATCCTGCACAGCGTTATCAATGGCACGTGCAGATTATGTCATCATTCAACAGTCCAAATCTAAGTGAATCAGCCGAATGTTCTGATAGGACGAGATACATCTGGGCCAATAGCCCTTCACCTGGGGGACCAGACCGGTGCCCCTTTCAGCATTAATTTCATCACTTTGGGCGTCTGGTACATGTTCACGTCCAAATTGCTAGCCACGCTTGAGTCAAAAACCCACCCAAAACTGACCCTGTTTCTCAGTTGAGATATCAAGCGATTTGCTGAATGAGAGAATCCAATACAGAGTGGAGTGATTTGTCCAACGTCTAACTTTGCTTGGGTGGTGTTTTACAACACAAAAAGATGATCAGAAGCGATTTTTGCCCCTGCCGATGTAGTGTGTTAAACACTTTACGCTCAGTGCTTTCTGAGAGCATGTGGGAAAACATTCATCAGTTTATTTGGGCGGGAATCGAACCCATGACCTCCTCCTTACTAGTGCAGACGTCTTAACTACTTGACCACCGAGCTTACCAGGGTTGGATGCCTGATTCGAATCCGATGCAGCAACGGATACCACACAATCAATCTGAAGATGGAATTCGATTGCATGGTACCCACAATTCTTATGTGAATTCTCAGAAAGCACTGAGCATAGTGTTTAATACACTACATCAGGAAAGGCAAACAAAAACTCTTTTAATCATCTCCGACACAAATTCAATCTTTAGAATGAAAAGATGACCTTTAAACATTTTTCAAGTTATTACAGTTAAGCAGTATCTAAAAAGTAAAAACATTCGGAAGCCTTGCAGAATTAATGCAACTGTTAACTAAGATTTCCAACAACAAGAAAGTTTGCAAGTCCACCACGCACGACGCTGCCAAGTTTTGCTTGCAGTACAATGTCATACATAGTGGTTTGGCCGATGTCGTCCTTTTCCTGTTAAACAATGTGAAAAAGTCCCTCTGGGGCAAACGACTGGAGGTGTCTTGCACTGTGAATTACCCAAATTGGGACAGGTGCTCTGAATCGATCCGGTGCGACCATTCGATCACTGACCTTTTTATGTTTTGAAGCTTCAATATCAAACTTTAACCAAGAACTTTAGTCACGCCAAACTCAAAGCAGACTTGCAATTCTTATGACTATCCAACGACCCAGGTTGTAAGTTAGACAACGGTTGATATCAGGTGAGAGACTACCTGTAAGCGCAAAGTGGAAAATCAATACAGCATGAGGTTCAGGACCTCTTCAATGGAGCTTTTGGAAAGCATTTTGGTTCTATGTTTCCCCATGGTGCACTCTCAACATTTTCTTGGTTACTTTAGATATTTTTATGGGCAAAAACAATTGCAATCTTCTGTTGAAATGTACATGTAAATCTTTCTGATAATCTTGCATGAAACTTTCCCCCAAATATTTTCACTCAAATTAACTGACGGTTTGGAGAACCAATTGATGTTGGAATCTAGTGCCAGCTACACGTAGGACCCACTGCTGCTGACAAGCATAGCTACAACCCTACCGACAATCCCCCAAAACAAGTGAAAATTATTTCTTCTTTATGAGGAAGACAGTTACAGGTACTGTGTACCAGTGTCTGGTTCAAAGACACAAAAACTACCATTACCATTTATTTATCATTATGGTTTGATCCCAGATCGCCAAGGCACAACCACTATAACATAAAATGGGCCAACCGCTCACTCGACAACCGAAAAGATAAGAAATGAGTTGGATGATTAATTTCCATTCACAAAGTCTGAAAAGGAAACTTCAAGACGATCATGCCCAACTGACAAGACAAATGCCTATGCAATGTCTGAGCTCAAGTCAAATACAGATTACATACTACCGTTTCTGTCTTTATGATTTCCTTGCGTCTGGAGACTCTTTAATTTGGGAACTACAACAACACAAGGTCACATCTAAAATATTTCCAATAAACTTGCCTCTCTTATACCGTTTTTTTAACAACTCTCAACTTTACGACCCTCGACAAGGAAGCGTCACAAAATTTCTAGGTAAGTTAGATTAGAAACTGGCCTTGAAACAAGCCTGTGAACTTGTGGTTAAAAGTGTCTAGTCACTGCAATGCTTGTTAGCATGTCTGAATATTAAGTGCTAACATCACCTGACAGGGAATCTTTAAAGATGGGTTAATTTGTAAACCCCCCCATCCGCTGCATGTAGACCCTGCTCGGGGTTGATACCGTCCAAGTTCCACTCATATACGTCAGCCCAAGGTGGAATTTTCAGGCTTTAGAACGAGCTTGTCTGGACGCGTGCACGCAATTACCCCAGATATTGTTGTTTTTCAGCATAAATGCTTCGAGACATACTGCCCACGCTCTGTGTGAGTTTCACCCCACAAATTAATTTGCTTCTTTTTATGTTGCCATTTTTGTAGCAAAACCGCAGTTATTCACTTTTGAATGAGATGTCTTAATTGCTTTACAAATGTTGAATCATTTGCGGCCAGAGAATAATTTGGGTGTATCTTTTTCTGCATTAAGTGTGCAAAAGAAACTTCATAGAATAAAGGCTTTTTTGATAGGTTGCAAATGCCCAAAACAGAAAAAAAGTAATAATTTCATTAAGATAAAGTATATTAAATTAAAATATTTAGAATAAAAAAAATACCAAATATTTCGAAGAGCACGGACAGCATCTTTCACATTTGGTCAAATGTGCACCTACCCCGAACACCAACAAATGCTTGGGGTTTCAATGTGCAAAGTTTAAGGCGTGGACCTGAAACCAAGAATACACTACACGCTCACGTCACTTTAAAAATGATTCAACCAAGACTTTCACAATCACACAAACTGACCGGTATCACTGCATTATTGCTGTAGCTCCAGTGGTTAAGCTTGGCAAGTGAAACTGAAACTGAAACTTTGTGATGTATCTGAACAGGTTGAAACCAGAGGGACAAAACAAGGTACTTGCTATGCTCAAAGTGCTTGCTGTAGTGCATTTCTAGGCCCACTACAACCTGTTGAAAGTCGTCAGAGTCTGGACCCTTTGTTTTGAGAATATATCAATTTTTCCACGACTTTCCAAGATACTTCAATTCCAGGATTTCCAATGGCTGTGCGAACCCTGCTCCTGGTAACTCAGAAAGCCATATTGCAACTGCCAGATCACAAATATTTGTTGATGTACAACACAGCTGTTAGATTCTGTGGGATGCAGCAGCCTTCGCACTCCACTAATTGTTGGATATTATTGGATCCAGTATGGCCTCACAGAAACAAATTTACAGGAGGGTTACGGTTAAGCTAAGAGCTGAATATCAATTAATAATTTAAATAGTCTTGGGATATATGTGAAGTTAGAGCTTACAGTACTTTCACACCGACCTCCTGGTCGTGGTAGCGGGAGGCTTTCCTCCTGAACAAATTGACCTTTAAGCTCCAATACCAAGTTGAAATTGGTCTTTCCAATGACATTGTTGAAATAAACAAAATTTCATCAATTACAGAATCCCCGTGACCTTTTCTGTTTCTTGCAAATGATTTTTTTCCCCCACTAACTTGGACCAAAATGGTGTTTGTATTTTTAGCCGACAAACCCTGACTCACATATGAGGGATTGGAGGATTAAATGGGGCAGGGGGGGGGGGGGGGGGGGGGGGGGACGGACTATAATTAAAGTGTTATACCGTGGATAACTTTGAAGAGCATGACTCGACAGCTTCAGAGATCAGCATACTTGCCTCCATCAGATTATACAGACAGAATGGAAAAAAGAAGCATTCCTTAAAGGTCAACAGAAATCAAATTAGGAAAAAAAAGGCTACAAAAAGTTTGGAAACAATGACGAATTCATGAGAAGTAACAATTTTGATGCATTTGTGCGTTTTAATACTTTATCAAGACCAGACAGAAATCATGGGGTGTGCCCCCACCCAACTATATACCCCTTTCAGTCTGTGACATTGGCCGGAATTTTTTTTTTTCATTTATTAAACAAATATTCCTTACCAGGCCCCCTGCATATATAATGTACACCTTGATTTTTGTAATCGACAGTGGACACCAGTGGTGTGCCAAGCAATGTTTTTACTGTCGTTGACGTCACAGTCACAGAGCGATATTTTTTTTGTGGGGCACACCTTAAAATTTCTCCTAGCCCAAGTCCCAATCAATTCCTAAAACAGAAAATTCATCAAAAATCTTTATTAGCATTACTAGCATTTTTCTTTAAAATTCTACGAACCTTCAGCAGCAACCTTCTATTCTAAACCATGCAAGAAGCACCACTCCCCCAGACTCTCAACTTTATCAATGAGTCTATACAACTCCCTCATTCATGGAAAGGTACTCAAATAATGCCATTCTTGAAATCAATATCGAAATATGCACAATGTCTGATTCATCTGAAAGCACTGTTTTGGTTTTAAGCCCCTAAAACAACAAAATCATATGCACGATGTACATGTGGCAAAATTACTACCTCAGTGGTCAAAAAAAAAATCAGTGTGAGCCTTCTTTTTTTTTTTTTTTGCAGACCAAGTTTCCCCTACTTCACAGCAAAACTTGAGGTGTTAATTTCGATGGGCCACCCCTTCCTGAACCTCCGCTCCAGAGTCCCCTACTCCGGCTCCGGAGGGTTCCCAAGAGGAACCATGAAAACACAGTGGTTCCTGTTCCAATCTGCGTCATTTGGCCCATGAGGGAGGCACAGCGTGGTGTGAAGTAACACAGCCTTTGCTGGTTCCCTGCTACCCCACTTCTGTTTCATGTCAACATCTTTCCGTCATGTGCAGAAATGCACCATATGCACCACTGTTCACCCAAATTCAAACTGAATGTGGGAATCAGGTTGGTGTATCGGTACTTTCCTCGCCTTCCGACACTGTGACCCCCGGTTCGAATCCCGGCTTTGGCCGATATGTGGATTGGGTTTTCAGTCCCAACCTGATTCTGTGGGTTTTCTCCAGAATTATTCTCTGGGGCTTTCCTCCCACGTCTAAAACTGTAACTTCCTTCCTCATCTTCTATCATGGGATCCCACTGGAAATAAGTCGAAAGACTTTCGTGGGCTATCCCGGCAGCTTGCCAAATAATAATAACCATGTCACTACATGTATGCATAGTAGCCATTACGTGCAGCATCCATCTTAGAGGATAATGCCTGTTACCCTTGGACAGCATTGGTAGACCTTTTGTGCTTAAAAAATGTGAATGAAACAACAAAAACCTTGAAGATGACCGATATGCATAAGTTCCATTTCACAACAATATCATCAATGCGAGTGTAAACAGACGTATCTCCATATTTGACCTGGCACCATAAAAGGGGTGGAATGTAACCAAACTGGCAAATAGAGATTAAAATAGAGATTAAAAGTATAAGCTTTCATTTAATTAATTGCGTGTTACTGTATCTCATTCCTAGCCTATGCTATAACCTTTTGATAGGGCCACTTGTTTTGTCCTTGTCTTTGTTTAAGGAGGAATTAGTCAGAAGCCATAAGCACATCATAGCCAGGGATCACGCCCCATTTAAACGATACAACCTGGAAAGTGGCAGTGTGGGCATCACTCCACGGGGAAAAGGAAACAAGATTTAAAAAAGGAGAAGGTACATTGTACCTCAACGTGCCTTGCCTTGCACTTACACGAGATGCTAATCTAAAGAAAGGAAACATCCAGAGCTGAGTAAGGCAAACAGATGTGGTGTGGGGAAGGAAAACATTACCCATTCACATGCTTCTTTGAAGTGATTAATCACAGCGATTTATACAGTTAAATGTCCGGCCGTACAAATTAATCCCGCTTTTTAATCTCCAAGAGTTTGGCGCAACTGGAAATGAATCATTTGGAGGGAAAAAAAATACAAATATGTTGCAGCTGGACATTGCGCGCCGCCAAGAGGAAACAGAGTTCAACCTACTGAGTGATGAAGTACACGTTGGCAATAGTCGGCATGAGTGCCTCACTATTTTATGCCATCAATGAAATCACAAGTTTTATGCATCTGGTCAAAACATTTAAAAATGATTTAATTTACAATGCAATGCAATTTACAATGTACTTTTTCAATAAGAAGAAGTTTGCTCATATTTCTAGTGCACAGTAGCTTACTTGACTACTTGACTATATCCTCATCGCTTACATTTTCTATGATAACGCATGATGTTATAGTAAGGATATCTAAGACCCATCCAAGACACAGACCTTGTGGACCGAGACCGAGACTGAGACCTGTTCGTCTGAGACCAAGACCTGGTGGTCCGAGACTGAGATCTGGTTGTCTGAGACCGAGACCGAGACCAAGACCTTGTAGTCCGACACCAAGATTGAGACCTGGTCGCCTGAGACCGAGACCTGGTCGCCTGAGACCGAGACCTGGTCGCCTGAGACCGAGACCTGGTCGCCTGAGACCGAGACCTGGTCGCCTGAGACCGAGACCTGGAGGTCCGAGACCAAGACCTGGAGGTCTGAGACCGAGACCTGGAGGTCCGAGACCAAGACCTTGTGGTCCGAGAAAGAGACTGAGACCCGGTTGTCCAAGACCGAGACCTGCTTGTCTTTAGACCAAGACTTGTGGTCCGAGACTGAGATCTTGAGACCCTGTGTGTGTGAATTACACACTAAAAAAATGTAAACTGAAAAGAATTATAATGACATGTGTGAAATCTTTTTAGGGACACAGAAATAAACTGCGGCACTTACAAATGCATGAGAAGAAAATCGGAAGATCTAATAGTGTGGGCTGTGTGCAATTACCAATTCACACAAAGTAGAAGAGGACAATGCACAATTGCTGCAAGGAATTATGATGCATCAGGCCCACAACCCACAAAAATGGTGAACAAATCCACACTTGTCTGCATGTACTTGCCAAACTTGCCAAATGATTATCACTAAGAACGATCCTAAAGAAACAGTGTGAAAGATTCTATGCTTCATATGTACATTTTGTATGTAATAGGTGGTCTCGCTCTCGAGAACAGAAACTGTTCGAGACTTAAACTGTCCGAGTCCAAGACCCAGACTGAAGACTGAGAATGAGGCTGGTTGTCTCCAGACCTACAACACAATAATCCCACGAGTGCTTACATCTCGGGGAGGATGTCCAGGGAAATACGCTAGGCAGAAGAGTTCCTCGAAAGTAACGAGAACTGTGCAGTACAACTCGAAGACGAAACACTGTTACGTTGCCCCATATCCCTACCGTACAAAAGTACACTGTGACATTTAGGCTGGGACAATCGGGAATTCAAGTCAAACACTAGATTAGTACAGCATGATAAGCGTCTGGTTCAGAGTAAGGTCACAGAATAAGTTGAATGCCTTTTAATATATCAGTTTAACACACCAAAAACCAGAGAATTGAAGCCCATTCTGTGGAATCTTTCCCCTCACAGATGCACTGTAATTTCTGATCTGCTAGCAGCAAACAGATACAGAATTTAAAAGCTAACTGCAAGCCTGATTCTGTCAACTAGCGACTCTAACAAACCATGATTCAAGTCGCAAGATTCATGCCAAATCCAAACACGAAACAGTCGTATGACTAAGGCAAGATGGGGCTTTGACTTGTGACAAAGTCATGCTGATTGGTAGCATTAGCCCCAGCCCCTACCAAACAACAACAGTCTGGCCCTCTCTCCGCTCCCTGCAACATTGTCATCATGCGTAAAACTGCGTAACATGACAAGGGACAGGAGGGGCGCAACGGTTGACTCTTTGAACCATGGTGTGGCAGCTGATACTTCTTGCCACAATTTCTTGTGACACTGCTGAGCCCCGAGTCTTCCCCCCCAACCCGTGGCTTGACACTGTACGGCAAATGACTGGTGTCATTTCTGAGTGATTTCTGGATGGTGTCTATCATGATGGCTTGCACTACACTGACTGTCACGGAGAGGTTCATCCAACAATGCAGAAATCTAGGGTCTCCCTTCTGCAAAAGAATCTCAAAGAAGTTTGAAACATCTTTCCTCTACATTTTAAAATTTAGATAGCAACAGCAACAATGTACACAAATATCTTTGTGTTCTTGGAATGCTCATCCATAACAATATCAGAGCTTGAATTTCATACATATATCGACTTAGACCATCACTTGCAGTCATCCACTAGACCCAAGTTTCTATCAAAATTCACTAAGGGAACTTTGTGCTGTGTCCTGTTAACTATATTTTACAATTGTGTCCAACTCCTTAATAATTGAAAATTTGTTGAGTGGATGAAAATAAACTAGACAGACTTCATTCATTCAAAGAGTGAAATCCGAGATTCACAAAAAAAAATTTTTAATTAAGACCTGAATACTACAAGCTACAAGCACTTGTTTGCTTAATTTGTTTGAACATACATCACTGTATTTTAAATAAAAAGACTTTTCTAAAATTTTTAAATAGTAATTACAGAGATGCACAATATGACCTCCTCTGTGGAATTCTTTGGAATTTTGTGCGGTCACTTTTTTTGGTCTAAGATTGCATGTTTTCCCTTTCAAATGATACTTGATGTGTTTGGACACTTTGTCAAGATGTTTTCAAGTGATTCTACCATGGTAGACCAATAGGGGGGATTCACAACAGTGCGCCACCAAGAGTTTGTAATGGAGAAGCCATTGTACGTACTGAGCATTTGAAAAGGTTGACAAGTCCAGACGTGTCGACCCTCAGTACAATGGCACACTGAGTTCAGAGATGTAGTCGAGTCCATCACAAGCCCTCCAGTCCTAATCCCAATCACAAGCTATTCAAATGAGCTTGACAAAGGCATTCCTTTGTCATTGTTCATCCAGTTACTTGTGACTGGCTTTATGAAAGGACTTCTGACTGGGCTTGCGAAAGTACTTGTGAAAGGACTTGCAGGGACTCGACTCCAACTCGGACGAGTTTAATGGCCTCTGATCTCCGTTTGTAAGCTATCGGTGGTGCACTCTTGTCAATCAAGTCCAACTCAAAACCTACATGTATGTACATTGTATTTTGATTATTTCAAAACATTAGGCTACTTTTAACCTCAGAACATCATTTCCTATAGAATGTCAGCTTTTTGTTTAAATCTGGGTTTCAAAGTGATGAACTTCTCGCAAAGTATTAAAAACAACTGAGCATCCGAGTTCAAAGAAGCCCCTTCTTGCGTTTTACCCCTAAAAACATATTTTGATTCAATTACAACAAGCCAGATTAGTTGGATTTCAAAAGGATGGTGACTCAAACTTGGCGTCACCTTGCTCCTCGCAGGGCCCCACACTTAGCCCCACACTTAGCCCCCCCCCCCAGCAATTCTTAAGCCAGTTCAAAATCACTCTGGCGGAATATTTGCGAAAGCCAGGAAAAATTTGGTAAGGGTGGTATGTGAGTACCGGTGTGCCTGTGGGGCTGTCAAGGAGAAAGGGGGGAGAGGAGGGGAACCTGTAGGCCCCAGGCCAGGAACCATTTAGCAAACACGAGCCTTCCTCGGCAACAGGGCAGATTATCCAGAGAATCAGACGGATTAGGTGGCATTTCTTGTGGCAGAAGGAGCTGCTACCGGGCATCACGATCAGAAGCCGCGGTAATCCGTGGCTGGGAAACTGAGCTTCCTGCCTTATTATTTTGGTCTTGCAAAGTTTGTTCACCAAAGAAAAATTCCCAAACTCTCAGGAGGGAAAGAGAGTTTAATCATTCGGGGAGCATTCATTTGCAGCTGTGGAAATAACAAGTAGGTGACGAGGCAACTAATCAGGGTTTTCTCTTAATTGGCTACTTGGAAGTAAACAGGACACTCAACAGACTCGGTGGTCATCACATGTCACCTTTTTCATTCTGCGAGTTTCAACATGCTCTGACTAAAAATCTGTTACACTGAAAAGTTGCCAAAATAATACTTGAAGTTCATAATTTAAAGAGAGGTAAGCCAGTTATCTGTATTTATTTCAGAAGAATTTCTAGCCTACTGCTCCAGAAATCTGTTTATTTCTCACGACACAAGAACGGAACCTGACTAGGTTAAAGCATACAACTACATGTTAATCTGCACAAGCCACTGGCCAGTGGTTACGAGAATACATGTACAACTTGGATTTTCTGGCTCAGTGCTGCGCCGTCCTCAACTACGTGTTTCATGTCACTGGGATAAATGACCATTAGCATAAGAGGAAGTAGCAGCCAGAGTGTTTTCATCGCTTGTTTCCTCCAATTAGGTAGGCCCTCTGTCTGGCTGAACTAGATCCCTTTTTTTTGCAACCTGGCTAACCAAGTAACTTTTTGTTCATTAAAAAACAAAAATGCACATGTAGATGAAATTTTCAATGAAGATCTTATGCTAAACAGGGATCAGCTAAGCAAATTTTCTTGCCAAGCACGAATCAGCTGGGAAGCAGTCACAAGTGATACATACTGCATGACATTTTGGCTGGTAGCCTGTTCTTGCTAAGCAAAAAAATTGGGTGCTGAGCAGATCCATGAAATTTACCTATTGCAGAGGCGCGCAAACGCAGCTTGGGAAATACTGTTCCAATCGCATTAGTTACAGTTTTGATGCAAAATGTGCAAAATCTGCGACAGACAAAAATTAGTGCATAAAATCCTGGAGTGCTGTCCAAGGGGCGTGTTTAACTCGCAAACGATGATAAGTCATTTGGCCCTTGTCAGAGTTCCTGGTTCATATGTGAAATCATGTTTAAGCAAGAGTATGCACACTCACACATGTAAAAGTACCTTAGGTGAAACTGTGTGCCACCGACTTTAAACCAGAACAGGCACCGCAAAACAGGTGGAATGTGACAACATTTAAAAGCTGTGATTAAGATTTCCCTAAAAGTACAGGCTATAAGCTTCAATTTGATGCACGTGCATCGTGTGTTGCTGCAGCCTATTCCAAGTCAATGCCTAAATTTGACAACAAAGTTGGTAGAGTTCCGACCCTTTTAATTGAGAAAATAAAGCTCAAGGTCAGTTTACAATGCAAACTATACTATATAGCACAACAAATACAGAGTTCCAACCATTTTATGAAAACAAAATTCCCTGATTTTTTCCTGATGAATTTTCAAAATTCCAGGATAATTATTTCGACCTATATCCAGTTTGACACGTCTTGTTTTAGGTCATGCACCACAGCCACCTGGCTAAATAGAGATAAAGTGGGATTTCCACACTAAAAAAGCCACCACAGCCAATCATCCAGTGGATATGCTGTTTGGCGTTTTCTCTTTTGGGCCAATCAAATTCCCTAGGCATTTTTTCCTCAAATTCCCTGACTTTTCCCCGACTGGAAAAAGCGAAACTCATTTTCCAGGTTTTCCCTGATTTCAAGGATGCGGTGGGAACCCTGAAATGTAACACCCTCGAAAACAAATTGTTTTTTCTCTCTTTTTTCTTCTATTTCTAAAACTCTGACATTTGACAAAAAAGGTTTTTCGATGTAAACAAATGTTAGAATCCCAAAATCGTCGTTTCTGCTTGTAACTAGGAATGCCACGGAGTCACTTTCCATTCATTTCATTACGCCACATCACTTGGCTCTCAAGTGGTGGAAAATGTTACAAATTCCTTGTCTGTATCCATAGCAACTAAAGCATAACTACAATGAAAAAGGTCAGGGTTCCGATATGAATTATTACTAGGAAAAAGAAGGTATACTCTACTGGAAACTAGGAACCTATTCAACCGTGCCCACTATCAGACCAACCTATTTAGTGGCAAACTATGATCATGGTTGACAGGAGCCAGTCATCAATGTATTATAACAATGCCTCCTACACTTTGACCTCATCCCCCACAGAGTACCAGAACACTCGTTTCCTCTGGTTGGTTTCACTATGCCACAGACAATGACAGTGACCTACGGTCTATTGGAAATGTGCACGCCGCCAAGGAAAACAATGTTATGCCCACCACATCCTTTACAGATCTAAAACTTCCTGAATGCTGGACATGACGCTGGCTGGGTCCGTTATTTTCATACTGTGGCTTTTCAAATTAGTGGAAATAAACCGGTTGGCTGTCCTATAAAAGTATTGGGTATCCATGCATAGGTGATTGAAATCTTACTTTCATTTGCTGATCTGTATTTATCTATTTACCAAGGGAAATGCTAGAGATCAGGGGCCGAACAACCCGACTGACCAAAACATTTCATGAGGTTACTAAGCATACCTGAAAAATATTCCAGTGGTATAGCTAAAAAGAGGGCCTTGGATATGTTTTCTCTCCCTGATTAAAAAAAACTGAAATTATTTAGGTAAAATAAACAAAATATTCAACATCTTTACCCACTTCCTTGTTTAACCCTTTGAGTACGGATGACATCTGTGGATGCACAAAAAAAAAGTGGCACCAGGCCGGATGACGCCATTGGCCGCCGTTTGTGCAGTTTCAATCCATTGTTGGATTATTGTGTATTTCAAGCTTGACTGCACAAACTCATTGTAGCGGTTCGATTTGGCTGCCAGAACCGCTGCAACACCCCGACGTCTCCCGTAAAATACCGTGCCCAAGGGGTTAAGGCTACATCTTTTTTTTTTTCCTTTTTTTTTCTTTGGATAATCTGCAAAAAATGCAAAAAATGCAAAAGGAAGAGAGGAAATACCTCAAAGTCGATCTACTGTGGGAATTTTGCTTTTATGGGTTCCGCTGCTAGCAAAAAAAGGGGTGGCCATATTTAAAATACAGCTTGGCAGAATCTCAAATTGGAGGGTAAAAAAGGGGCCCTTTCCTTATTTAAAAAAAAAAAAAAAAAGACACTGAACATTTTTTTTTATTTTGCCTCAATGTTCCCAGCCAATGTCTATACCAGAAATTTGGAAAAAAGGGAAAAAGGAATGTGAACATATTCCAGATGAGTTCCCCAAATGCCAGTGTACCCCTTATGGCCCCCTATCAAAATCCTCCTTGCATGACTCGCTACTGGGTTCAAGAACATGTACCCCCAAAACTAGTACGGGTCATAAGGAATCCCTGCTTGAGAAATGATGGGTTATAACAAGTGAATATCGAGTGCCAAAAATACTTCAACAACAAGCAAATGGTTTGGACACTGCCAAAGTGTGAAAATGAAGCCCTGATGGTGGGGGCCCTGCTGGCTAATATCCTGGAAGTTAATAGCCCTTTTGCTCCTTAATCTCTACAAGTGCAGCTCGCAAGGCAATGACCGATGCCTGAAACTCACTATCTGTCCCCATCAAAAGTGGCCAGTCCACTCTGAGATTTGGGTAGCAAACAGCTGCATTATCCTCCAGAAAGAGGTTGAAGAAACGGAAACAACCTTGTCACGCCATCTTCAGTTTGTTCCCCACTAAAAGGTTTTTGCTGGAACACTGATGCCCTTAATGACTGAGGTAGTATTTCAGCTACATGACAACTGACCAGCCACAAAATGAAAGAAATATTTCAGTAAGAGCCTTGCGCGTAGCACCATGGAAATTCTCTTGAGTAATGTTAGATCTGAAAAGAACTGAAATTGTTACTTGACGTTTCGGCCGGTATGCTCTGGCCATCTTCAGGAGAATCCCAGACTCTCTAACATAAATATTTGCCAGGATTCATTTTAATTAAGTTCGAAGAATACACTGACCTCCCTCGCATCCCGTTTTCCTTCAACTCTCAAGGATGCTATAATCTCTGTATGATTGATAGCATCTAATGTGGTGCGTCATCTAACTGCACTTGCGGCTTTTTCATCAAGCACCTAATTCACAGAAAGTGAATTTCTGGCGACTTTAAAATATCCCTGCTTTTTATTTTGTTTACCCATTTTCAGAGTTATGAGTTTTCTAGCTTTCCAGATTTTATTATATGAAGCCTTTTAAAACTGGAAAAAAAAAAATTAAAAGAAAAAATAAAAGAAAAAAACAACATGAAGTTGGGTATGCAAATGATAATAATGGTTAATCATAATCAGTCAAATTCAAGCAAATCTTATTGGTGTTGAGTTGGGATTTTTTTTTTGTTTAAGTATGCCATGTTAGATTTTGTCCCCAATTTCCTGACAGCATCCGCAAAGCAAATTCTGGTTATTTTACTTATTTTCTACTGAATGAGTTTGAAGGTTATAAAAAAAAGCAAAAGTACTTGACGAAAGTCGGGGAAACCCCAAGTGCACCATGTAAGACATAATATTACAAAATATTACAAATCATTACACAGGCCATACATAATGTTTGCCATGTTATCACTTGCATCCTGCATTTATTCAACTAATTCATGATGACCCTATCTAACATTTGTCAGAGTTTTAACCCTAACGTCACCGAATACTACAAAATACTACTAGTAGTAAAATGTAGTATGCAGTACTCTCAACTACTTGTGTGCAATGCCTGTAGTAATTTTTAGTATTTGGTACTTCACCCCAAATAGTGTACGTAGTAATATGTAGTACTAAGGTTGCTGGGTTTAGAGGAAAAATGTTTATCATCTAAGGCGGAAACACAGTATGAATTACTGGTTTTCAGAGATAATACATTCTTTTAAAATTTGGGTTGGTACCTGTAATACTACAATGTACATCCTATTATTTAGTAAATGGTAGTAGTCAGTAACTTACCTGTATTACCACTATTACATGTACATACATAGTATTTTGTAGTTACCAGTATCTACTGCTGTCATTACACACCTATTCATCAGTCACAGAGAGACTCAGTGCTACAAAATACTAAGTAGTATTCTGCAGTACTCAGTTCTTTATACCAAAGTAATGCCTAGGACGTTAGGGTTAATGGTCTACAAGCACAGCTGTTAAGCTTGTCGGAAACGTACATTCTTCTGAATGTACTCGACATTAAAAAGGGTGGATCATTCTATTCTCTGTATTGCAACTTCCAGAGTTGTACAATGTACGTGGGGCTTAAAATTGATGCCTTAATGCCACCATACCTGTGAGTGTGTTGAGGGCGGGGTTCAAAAGGGAGGGGCTACTCATGAGAGGGTAGGCGACATTCCCCAAGTGGAAGGGTGGTGCTTGTCGGTTAATAAGCAAGGTATTAGGCAGGAAATGACAATATACGCGTCTACTAGTTTTGTGGTTTGAAATGCAGGGCATTCAATGTGCAGTTGGTACAGCAATATCCCAAGTGTGTACATTTACCCTGCACCACACGGACGCCTGGATCAATGCTCAAATTCCTTGATACCTTCAGAAATCTGGGAAGGATTTACATGAAATCTAGGGTAAGCAAATGGACAACCATATTCAAGTCACACAAGAAGATCAAATGCTTGCCCACATCACGAGCACAAGGATGGTCTTATCTTACCCACAGTGGAAACGGAATATGAAGAAAAATGTTCAATGTCGCCACGGGAACAATCTCTAAATATCCGATCTTGAATATCCTACAATAGCCACTACATTGTAGATCATCAGGCTAGGAGTACAAGTGGTCTATTAGACCGCAGTCATTTATCCAACGCCAGTGTCCATTACAAAATTTACCCATGACAGTCTTTGCAGGTGTTTGCCAACAGTATTTATAACTGGAGCCCCGACTTGGTCACAATTGGAAATGTGTCATGTGAATGACAATAAATACAGGCAGACTTCATTGATCCAGGGTATTGAAGAAAATGTAATATTATTTGAAAGAAAAATAAGCACTTCGAGACTTCGAGCCATGAGTATGCATGGTTTGGAGAAGAACCATTGGTTTAACTTGATACTTTGAACAGCATTCTTTGCCCTCATGTGAGAACAGGCAAAGCAAAACTGAAATGTCAAGTTAACACACCACTGGTTCTACTCAGGACTGCACATCACTCCAGAGATCATTTACACGGTTCCGACTGCAAATCGTCTAACAAGCTTGATATAAAACCAAGAGAAGTTCCCAAGCGGCAATTTCCTTCTTATGACCATGAACTTACTTCCTGATGAGTTGACCCCTTCCCCCGCATCTTGCTTCTGGATACCTGCACCGGAGAATGGATGGATACCAAAAATTACTTCACAAAAGGCATCAAGAATGGCAGAAAATGAATGCTAAGTAGGAAATATCGCTTAGCAAATAAAAACCAGAAGGGAACTAGATAAAGCAATATACACTGCCATTTTTATTAAGCCAAATTCTTCTGCACTTAGCAAATTTGGGTGCTTAGCACAGGCTTTCAAGCAGACCCAGCTGGAAAAGTAGGAGAATAGTAGAATCAAAATTAAAAAAAAAAGGACAAAAGTAGGACTTTGGAGGACATAATCAGGGATAACGCTGGCAGCCATTTTCCTAGACTTGCCAATGGGGCAGGTCTCCCATAACATCTGGTCTAGCAAAATTTGATCAGCCGCACAGCAATTCACTATTTTTACATCCAAATCAAGCCAGAGGGATGACAGTCTAATATATTCTTTCACTCTTTTGAGCCTTTGCCAAAATTCACAATACGCGTCTATTTTCCTTACTCACAACGAAAATAGATTCTCCGAAACTAAAATCCATTCACCATGCCAATTCAAAGGATATGAATCAGTATAGATGTACAAAGAACATTTAAGGGTCAGTTAGCTCCATAAATAAAAATCAGTTTAAGGGTGGCATTTCCATGGCAGCCAAAAACCGGCAATCCAAACAGCATGCACACCAGCTAAATCATTACTATAAAATAATTCTTCCTTCCTATTTGTAGCTTTCTCAAAGATTTTCATAGAGGATAGTTGATTGACCTGAACTCCCTAGAACTTTACCTTAAACTGTTAGTTTTAAATTGCATTGAGTATACATACATACATTTACAATGCAGTTTTATGTCGGATTAAGTTAACCATATTCAATCAAAAATTTTACGGTCATAATCGTCTTATAAGTGTACATGTGATTGATTTTAATGTTTTTAATTGTATGCAAGCTTTAAATTACCCATGTGGGATAAATAAAGATTGACTTGACTTTTGAAAAAAACAAATTGAAATTGGAAGATTCCGGACTGTTAGGGTTAAAACTTGATGTTTGAAATTCCATGACTTTTATAGGATTTTTTAGGACAAAATTAGGATTTTCAATGACCAATTATAACGGTTATTTTTTTACTTCCGAAAAAGTTAAAGTACAAACAAAAGAGGGACAATAGGGAGTTCGCGATTGCCGGTATTTACACACTTGTGTGCGTTTGAGTTTATTTTTGCATTCAATAGGGGACCTTTAACAATAGAGGACAATAGGGTCCCCGATTGAAAAAGGTCCGTTTGAAAAAAGTATGAACAATAGGACAATAGGAAGTCCCCGATTGCAGGCGTTTACACTAGGCCTGTTCCGGGTATCCGGGTACCCGGATACCCGAATGCCGGCGTCAATATCCGGTTCCATTTTTCCGGTTCGGGTACCCGAAACTTACGGTGAAAAATTTAATGTAAGGTTTCATACCAAAAATAAATAAATAAATACAGAGAATTCGATCTATTTCAAACTCTGTTCCGACTCGAAAGACCCGAACCGTCCGGCGGTGTTTTGAAAACAATGCGTCAACAAAAATGCAGTGAATGGAAAGTATCAATAATGTGGTCGGCCAACGCTGTTTGTATCTTATCTATAGCTATCTTGTTGCTTATTATAGTCTGTCAATGGAAGTGAACTGCGGTTTACGCTGGGGCTAAACTAGCTCCGCGGTATGATCAAAGAGCGGGCGGGAGTAATATTGATCTTGAGAGAGTGAACGTTGCTCAGACACTGGGGCAGCGGGAATGGGAAGCGCTCTCCGTATTAGGCCTACGGGTATACGTTAAAACAAAAACAATAAAAGGCTTTGCTTGGAGGAGGCTTTGCTTGGAGTATTAAATTTGTTTTATGGTGTGTGATTATTTTGGTGTCCGACTACATGTACATGTGCCCTGTCAACTCGTACCCGAGTCAACTTGTACCCAGGTTAACTCGTACCCAGGTTAACTCGTACCCAGGTTAACTCGTACCCAGGTTAACTCGTACCCAGGTTAACGCGTACTCTGTGGATAATTTAATATTTAACCCCTTGCGTACGGAAGACGCCAAAATGGCGCAAAAAACAAAAAAACAGTACCACCAGGCCGGATGACGCCATTTGCCGCTATTTGTGCAATTTCAATCCATTGTTAGATTATTGTGTATGTTACGCTTGACTGCACAAGCACATTGTGGCCGTTTCGCTTGGCTGCAAAGGCCGGCGCGACACCCTGGCACCTCCTGTAAATAACCGTACTCGAGGTCTTTTTAAATATCTGAACCTTCTAAATGATATTTTTATAGAGACTGGACGACAGGTAATGACTGCAGCTGTGAAAACGTCTTCAATGGAGAATGTCTTATATAATAGGTCAAATTTAACATAATTAATGTTTAACTTCAAAGGTCCTGGTGTCCCCGAAATAATTGAAATCAGTAATAAACACAAAGCCAAGATCGTAACTTTGCCTTAATAAGGCGGTTACACTACATGACCCCCCATTTTTCTTCTTGTGCTGGATATTTTTCGCCGTCCCTGCGACAGAAGAACCGCCCCAGTATTAAATCGCTTTGGACAAGGCTTTACCTCTCTTTTTTACCAAGAAGATAGTGGCACGCTCCGTGCAGTTGCCCAATCACAGGCTATTACGAACGTTGTGATATCTGGCCGGCGCCGAACAACCAATAATTCCATATGAAGAGCCATAGTAGACCAATCACGCAGTTCAGTGAGTCCACCTCGCACACGTGCCGTCCAATCAGCACACGGCACTCGCTCCCCCTGTGTGCAGTGCACGTGCGGCATGCAGTGCATGCATAGACTGGTTGCCGCATTTCCATCATGCCTTCTTTGGCACTTAGTGGGCGGCGCGGCGGGAACCAGTACAGCGTTGCTGCATTGAGCATGACACACGTGTTTTCATCACGGTGATAGGAAATCACGCACCGAAAGGAACTTATAATTGCGAAGGGAACTTGTAAAAACAACGGAGGTTTCTTTTAAAAAAATAGCGAATGTAAGTAGGCAAACAAATTACAAGCGTTTTTGACGGAAATATGTTATTGAGAGGCGTTTTGTGAAGACGGAAAATACAACAGGATTATTTTTTTATTGATTTTTTAATGTTTTGTTTTTACTTGCCGATAAAACTTTTAGGGTCGCAGCCGTAAAATTAGGGTAGATCGGGTAACCGGAAGCAAAACTATTTTTGCGGGGGCCTTTTAGCGGCTGCACGGTGCACACAAGGACATTACAAACCTTGCTCTATAATTAGAAAGTGTTTTTTAACACTTCCGGGTACCCGAGAACCGAACCAGTGTGGCGTTCGGGTACCCGGATCCAAAATTACCCGTGAACGCACAGCCCTAGTTTACACACTTGTGTGAGTATGTAAATAACAGCAATCATGGACTAGGGACAAAAGGGTTAGGGCATAGACAAAGGATCCACGATTGACCGAACGTCCACGATTGAAAATCGTGTACAAAACATATGGGAGGCCTTCCGAAAAAAGTACAAACAAAAGAGGGACAATAGGGAGTCCACTATTGCCGGTATTAACACACTTGTGTGTGTGTGTTGGGGGGATTGTGGCTTCATGGCATAAATTTCAAGTTCCAGGAAAGCAGAAATGCTAAAATAATCTGCAGTACTGCAAATGCCAATGAAAGTTGCATTCTGTTGTCTTCCAAAAAGCACACTTTCATTTTTGGGCTGTACAACCAACAACTGTGTCCCTCTGTTTTTCTGCAGCTAAGGCCAACAAAATTCGGTTTGCCCGATAGACTTACTTGTGTATTTGGTCCTATGTGAAAGCATGGATGTTCGTTACTCGCAACGTGCTTGTCACTGCAGGGAAAAATCAAAAAGGAGAAAATAATCATTAATCATTTAAAGTGCTGCTATTATGAAGGTTAAATTCAGCAAATTACAGCTGTATGGTAGAACAGACTGTACTGAATTCAGATTTAAGAAAATAGTAAGGAATATTTAATTTTTCATGATGGAATATTACATTTTTCATGATGAAAAAAGAAAAGGCAACAAACGCCCACTTGCTTTGCCGGAAATTCAGCCAAAACGAAGTGTGACACAATAATGTATTCATTGACCTTGGACACGCCACAGTTTGGAGTCAGAGTTGTGGCAACGCGTGCATTAATGTGGGCGGCCTTGTGTGTAGAGTACAAGTACCCCCAACGTACAGGTACACTCTGTGACGTTTTTTTTCTTCAGTTTCTTGACAAATAGGCTCCAGAGAAAAAGACAATTTTGATGGTTTTCTGAATCTTTAAACCAGATATCAGTGTTGAAGTAGCATTTAATGCGTTATTTAACAAGTAACCTGAAAAGATGCGATCTGTGCAGGAGGTTAGAGGCGGCCTTTAGCAATGAGGTGTCAAGACAAAATGAGGATACAGATTCCTTCTGCAAAAACAAAAAAAATTGCAGAGAAAGTTCTCTAACTTTCAATGTGCAACTGCTGAATAAGTGTCGTGGAATACATAGAGATGGTTCGACTTTGAACTTAACTTCCTGTTCTTTTTTTCAAAAGTTTTTGTTAAAAAATAGCCACGGATACAACGGAGATCATGCGTGCCCATATTGTACATTTCTTTGTCATGTTGTTCACTGTGCCACAAAGTCAGCTATGTGTAGCTTGAAGGTACTTCCTTAAACAAAAGGAAATGCAACACAATAAAAGGAACGGAAAAGACATGTATGTTGTATACACACACACACACACACGTAATCTACACATACACAGTCATACTTTCCCAATACGTGCGAGGACAATGCTTTGTGTTTCCTATTGTTCCTTTAATATAACCCAACCCCATAGACTAAGCACGTACTTCTACATGCAAGGACAGATTTCAACAAAAGACTTGACGTGCGAGGACTGAAAGGTTTCTTTGTATTTCCTTTCTCCTCTTGTCCTCGTAAGTATATACAGAACTTGTACAATTTTGCCAATGGTGTGACACACTGACACGACTGATTCGGGAATACAAGATTTTCTTCATCAATTTCTTGGTAAAGTTCCTCTGATACGAAGGAGTGCATGAATCAAATTGTGGAAAACGAACATTAACATTAACAGGGAATTACGTCATGGGCGTCTATAGAACCATGCCTATGTGTAGTTTTCAATACTTTGACACTGGTTATCTCCCTGCAACTGTTTTCCCCACCGTTTGAAAACTTTATGTTATAGATTCACAGAGAACAGGCATAGGCCTCTTCACACTACACAAGTCTCAGGGTTGACGCAGGGTTGAAAACAAGTGACACTTCACACTTGACAATTTTCATCCCCACACCAACCCAAGTCAAACCCGAGACTGGTTTCTGCCCAAGTTGAACTCAAGCCTTCTCCAGACCAGGGTTGAATCTCTCGCCTGGACTAAAAATGGTAGTGTGAAAAGAGCAGGACTCAAAACAAGTGTGAAACATTTTTTTTATTGAAATCACCCAACACAAGGCTAAAGGTAAGGGGTTACAGTCAGAGGTTTTGCTGGGCCCAGATGTAAGAAGAGGATAATTCTTCCACAGATTCCTGAGAAATTATCCCAATTTTCAGATCTATAGACCCAGGTGGGGTAACTTCCACTGTCGGTGAGACAAACTCACGTCCCTCTCACCCAACCCAAAACCCCAATGCAGGGTCGAATGCAGGGTTAAAAACTGGAAACTCCGCCTTACGTTTGTAGATAGATTCCATATGTGGGCTAACCTGGAATCAGTGTTCCTCAACAAATTCTATCTTGTATGTGCAGGATTTGAATGAAGAGCTTGCTAAACAGCAAAATGTTGTTTTAACGAGTCTTCCTAAAAAAAAATGGGTGAGGAGGGTGAGGAGGGTGGGGAGGGGGGGGGAGGGTGGGGGTGGGGGGTTTGGAGGGGGAGGAGATTTGTTTGGGGCTCCAGATTTGTTTAAGGCAGAACATTTTTGAAGTCTTTTCCTTCTTTTTTCCTCCGGTTTTCCTCCTGTTTGGTTAAACTCATGAAATAACAAGAAGCCCAAGCACCTGGTTTCTTTAAAAAAAAGAAACATAGAAGGGGACGAAAAAAATAGGGCAATGGATTAAGTCATTCTCAATGTATGTACACACGCCCTGGATTCAATTGTGCTTTTCATTTTTATGAAAAAGTTTGTGTAAACAAATTTCCAAATGTTGTACGGCTCGTTAAATCTTATTCATAAAAGGAAAACAACATTTTCAAAACAAGCCGAGGAGAATTCAAAGGGCATCTATGCACTTTCTTGGCACTTTGTTTGGTGAGGCTCAAGTTTATATAAACATGCAGGGGATACGTTTATTTGAAAAGAACTTATTCCATTTCTTAACGGTAGTGTACATGATTGGTCATTGTTGCAATTTTCAGAAATTGACGGATTTGGGGGTTAGTATTTTATAGGAAATATTGTTCCACTGACCTGTTCAAAGTTTTAGTTTTCAACCGTCGGGTGGTAAGCTCACTGGGATCGTTTTCAATTGGTCACATAACATGTACAGAGGCCGAGCAGTACATACGTTGTGCAGCGAACGGCCAACAACACGTCGTTTTGGCACACTACACGTACGCCCGTATTCGGATTGTTAACCCATTTTAGACACAATGCGGACTAACTACATTCGGCCAATAGAGGGCAGTATTTAAACAAATCTGTTATTTTTTCCAACGATTATTCGGCCGAACAATCGATGGTGCCATCATTTCACAGGATGAATGCGACTACTATTTACTTACAGTCTAGTAAGGTATTTGGTAATCATTCAGTGAAAAAAAATGGGAGGATTACCAAACGGGGGAATTCACCAAATGATAGTTACTTTGTTCGTTTTGTGTTCATATTTTATGACAGTTGTATACATGTATGGATACCATGAGAAATCTTTGTTTTATTTCCTAATAGTACATTATTCACTGATATTTGTGAATGGCGTTCTATAAAGTTGTGTGATACAACTAATAAGGATGAGATGGAGATGCATATATATATTTCTAGCTCAGTCAATGTATGATCAAGGTCAAATTTTCTCCAAGTGCGAACACCAGTAAACTTTAACCATTAAAATGTTCACCATCATCACAGTAAAAGTTCCAAAATATAAGTCAAGTACAAACACAGCTTTACTGATCAATCTTAACAATGTGTAAATTCATAATTATTTTGGCAGGACGTAAAAACACAACCCAAAACACAGCAAAACAAATCCAACCCCTCCCCCCCCCCCCCCCCAAAAAAAGAAAAAAAACAGAAAAAGAGAAATGAATGTGTATGGGCTACTGAAGTAAATTCCTCCGGGGTAGAAAATCCATAGATATTGTTTCACTCGGACCATGCTCGGACATACAACAACCTGAACAGATAGGAGGTGGTGGGATAGTCACTGTGTATGCAATTTCACATAAAATTGTCATAAATCTCCATGCATGCCCACAATTGTCAAGCATCCAGAACATATACTAGCATTTGAAACATTTTAAAATGCTGCACAAAGCACTTCGCCACACACACTCACATTATTCATAAACCCTACATACCTGTAAGAATACCCCTGTGCATGTTTAAAGAGGGGCTGCACTGGATAATAATGCTTCCACATAAAACCACCGTACATGAAATAGTCCATTTGGTCTGTAATGCAAGTACTGCAGTACATTGTGTACCAGAGCCCTCACACATCCTCCACAGCCCCTCCCTTGACACTGTTATAGGTACAGACGCCTACAGCCACGGTTACGATTTCCAGCTTATCAAGGAAATCACTGAAGTATATGTTATGTTCCCGGACTTGAATTTCAAAGAATATTTCAGTTTTTGGTCGAGTTCACTTCAATGGGGGAACCAGCCTTTTTTTAGGTTCATCAAAAGTATTGTTTGTCTGGTCATGCCAGCAACAAATAAAACCTGAAAGGAAACTTCTGTTGGCTATCTTTGTATCTCGTGGCCCTTATAAAAATAAACAAATCAAACTCCAGATTTTTGAAGACAATGTCTGCCATGATATTGACTGACACTGTCAGAATCTATGACCAACAGGCTTTCCTGACACTTGAATTTGTTATATTTCGGGTCATTCTTGTTACAAAGCACTTTGAAGCAATTGGTTACTTTTGTCATTAATATATGCGAGGCTGTAGAGCTAAATTAATCAAATAACACTAATATAAAGCAATGTTACTCTTAAACATATTCATAAATATCTAAGACAGTCTACCAGTTCTTATTGGCCGAGAGCCCGTCATGTGGGTGGTTTTAAACGGCCGATAAAACACCAACCGGTTTTAACCAGTTCACGCCGGGATTATTTGTCACGAGCCTGGGTGCCAGACGGGTTCAGGCCTTTATCTGCAGGTAGCACACCCTGGCCTCGCTCACTGTGAGCCGGTCGCAGACAGATATTTCCGCTGGACCCTTGACTCGCTGAGTGCGTGTATACACGTCATCCGACGCGAACTGGTTAAACACTTTTTCCGGTGCCACATGAAATTTAGACTCCTATGAAATCTGGTTCCTTTTAATTTGGTTGAACACTTGCGCGACCAGTCACTCTCCCAATTACGCAAGCGCAATACTGCCATTGCGTCTGTATTTAGAGTCCATGATTTCACACTACACCGGCACTGCTGCGTTTTGCACCACATTATGCCAAATGTCACGTGCGTCAATTTCCATATAAGGACATTTTTAGAACTACTCGCGTGAGGCACGGACCATTAAAAAACTAAAGGGGTGTTTTACAAACCAAGGTAAAAAACATTGAACAAAATCATTGGAAATATAATTTTCGGAGGTTTTTACTGAAATTAAACGAAAAAATATTTTATGAACGGGAATAAATATGTGCTGGGCCGGTTTTAAACAAGTACGTTTAAAACCGCCTTGGGGCCTGGACACTGATAATGACCTCGTCTTCGGCTCGGGTCATTATCAAGCGCCCAGGCCCCAAGGCGGTTTTAAACATACATTTATTCATATCTATTCCCTTAGTACTATACAGTTTGTATGCATGTAGAGCATGTACAATGTATTCCCAAAGTGTTAAAAAGCTCCTTCAGTACATTCAAAATACCCACAGATTAAAAATCAGAACAATCAACAAAACTGAAACCTATATGTACCCTGCCGGCCCACACAACCTGGTATAGGTTTTGAGTGGCCCAATTACAATGCTACCCAACCCTAAACCTATCTGTCAAGGGTGGTGCTTTGTTGTCACAAACACACCCTAGCCCGGGACCCCCAAATGTAAAAAGACCGACAGAACAATCCCAACAAACGTGGCCCACAAGTCTGCATTCATCAGTTGTGAGTTGTGTTTGAATCAGGTTAAAGTTAAATCCACCGTATTGCATGTGATGAAAGTGTGGTATGACTTGGGTACGTGGCCGCCACACTTTGTCTGCTACGATCAATGGACCTTTTTTTGCGGTAGAAATGTTTAGCACAAAGTCTGCAGTTTTACTCTTTTTTGGGGGGGCATGATTGTGAGAGAAAAGAAAAGTCACAAAAGGAAATCGTAGCAAGTCAAAAAGGTTAGTTCCAGAGAGTACTTTACACAATGATCGATGAGTAAAAAGGCACCAAGATCTTTTGGTAAAGCCTGGGGATGTACATGTAAGGTTGGGGTGGGGTAAGCAGGACTACATGTAAATGCAATGGTTGTCTATAAACAACCCCTACTCTTCTTTTTTCAAATTTATAGAACACGGTGAACAGCTACAGGTACATGTAAGGCCCCGACTGGGGCTGGGGATGAGGATGAGTTTGGCATAGCGGAACTTTACTCGCCTTCCACCGCCGTGACCCCGGTTCGAATCCCGGCAGGGGCCAACATGTGGATCGGATTTTCAGTCCTTACATGACTTTATGGGTTTTCACCAGAATTCTTCTCTGGTGATTTCCTCCCATACCTATAAAGCTGTAATTAACTTCATCTTCTACCAAGGGATCCCACCGGAAATAAGTCAAATGATAACATGTAAATTAAAATGTTCCCACATGTACATATGGTGCTAAACAGCAGAAGAGTTAACAGCGGAAAGAGTTAAAACCATTGGAAATTTTACCTGGTAAAACTGAAGGAAAAAGTCACAATTTGTCCATCAAATCTATGTGACTTATTATTGCTTTGCCATGCAAGTACACGTGTATTTGCTGGGTGTTGACAAAATGATGGTATGTGGAAGGCTGGGGCCCAGGCCAGACCAATACAGGCCAGTAACAAAGAAGGTCGAATTCCGAATTCATCCAAGATAGGATGCTGCACTTGTAGATGAAGCTACTATGCAATGCGTTCAGGAATACTGTATTCTAGCAAAAGTCAAGGGTTCTATTGCAGCTTACATGCCAATTAACCTATCACGGTCGAATCGCATCAACGCAGCTTGTGAATTATTTATTGTCCAATCACATCAATTACAATCCCACGTGGAACACGCAAATTCTGAGACAAACAAAAATTACCACACAAAATTCCCATAGGGTTGTCTAAGGGGCGTGGTTAACTCGTAAACGGCGATAGGTCAATTAACCCTAACCTCCCAAACACTTCTGCAGGGGAGAATTCCTGAATCCTTCAAAATCCACCATTGTGCAGTATCCCAATGGTATATTCTTTATAATCAAAGAATCAATGTGCATATTGGCTCTACTGCCCTCATTCCTGCAAAATCCTTGAAACCTCCCGGGGATTCCAAAGTATCTGGGGGTTTAGGCTTAACTGTATACAAGTTTGTTTTGGACACAGCATAAAATAACTATATCAGTGCATATAGTACAACTTTCAACATATTGGGAGTTGGAAAAAAATTAAAGGTGGAAAGGAGGAGCTCAGCCCTGCTCAGGGGGTCATGAAAGATTAGCCAAAGAGGTACATGCAGTGTGACTCACGCCCAAATTAGCACAAATATTATTGCAAAATGTCAACGCTTGCAAAACAGTTACCCTAAAGAGCAAACAATTCCAAGGAGAACAACTTTAGTAGGGAGATACATTTGAGGTATGTGTTGATCCTGCAAAGTGGGATGTCAACCGAATTACTCAGCGAGGGGAAGAGGTGGTATTAATCAGCGTATCCTTCCCACAGAGGTAGTGACGGGGTAGGGCACTTTTTTTTGTTCTGCGAAGGACATGCATGCACTGTTACATCTACATGGCGCTGGATCATTTCATGGGGCTGGGCAACGGGAAATCAACTCCATCATAACATATACAGGTATTGATCACACAGGAAGGCCAGACAGCTGTGGGAGCAACTTTTGTAGTTTATGTGATGATTTACTCAGGCATGCAACTTGGAATTAACAAAAAAAACGAGGAAACTCCAATCTTTACAAGACTCTGTACAGTGTTTTTCAATTTTCAATGGCACAAGTGTGAACTGAAAAACGAGGAAATCAGCTGATCCGAGGAAAAGTTGCATGCCTGAGTACTGAGGTATTTTTCACTAGCTGTGAAGGAATATAAGCAGGACCCAGATGCCATGCATGAAGGGAAGAAAGAGTTCCACAAATTTGAGGAATCTATTAATGGGGACAGGGTGGCGTACAGTTGTTCTTTACCTGCTTTCCACTTCTGGTGACCAGGTTTGATCCAAGTCCAGGGGCCGATTTCACGAAACGCTAAGACGCGTCTTAGGAAGAGTAACTCGTCTTAACTCGCGACTCGTCCTAGGATCGATTTCACCAAAGTTAGGACGCGTTCAACACGTCCTAACTTCCTTAGCAACGCGGCTGAACTCGTCTTAACTTAAGATCGGTCTGGGGGTCGTCTTATCTATATGCGAACACGTACAATTTACTGAAAAGCAACAATGGCGCTTATGCTTCTCGCTGATTACAAAGCTCGGCGGGCAATTAGGAGAGAGAGAGGATATTCCGAGATAGAAGAAATCCACTAGATAATCTAAATGACGAGGAAATCCTCAAGAGATATAGGTTCAAAGGCAGGGAATATTCCAAGGGTTGGAGATGAATTGGAGCCCGATAACGGGTGAGTGTAATATTAATAAAGGGATAAAAGTGTGATGACCCGGTCTTTACCACGTCAATAATAACCGAGGAGGGGCGACCCTTACGAAAAATGCAAAAACCTCCCGTAAAAAGGTCAAAAAAAGCGCAAAGCTTTTTCTCCCCACTTTTTCTCCCATTTGCTCAGTACAAAACACATGCGTACGTACGTATCGGACTTGTGAGCGCGTGAAGGCACTCCGCGCCTGTCTGTCGCATGCGCGTACACACACACACAAATGCAGCGTTTTATACGCGTGCATTAGCGTTGTCTTACACTACATATTGTGCGCTCACCTACTACGCTCCCTGTTGCGTATCGGCTGAGAACAGTTGGTTATGACGCACCGTGTTAAACAACCGTTTTTAACAGCCATTTTAGAAAGGGTTTTTAACAGCCGTTTTTAACAACCGTTTTTAACAGCCGTACGTGTTTAAACAACCGTTTAAACACACCCACGTGACAGGCTCTCGACCAAAAGGGATAGTGAAACTCGCTGAGGTAGGCCTATTTATGAATCAGCATTCAAATGTTTCATCCAAAACAATCACCAATCAATCAATCTTGAATTTACTGCATGCGCGTACACATCCGACGGCTGTTACGCGAAAGTGCCAAATTGAACACGATATAGCCGTTGCATGCGAAAGGTCATCCTCGTCCAATAATTAGCGGTTCGTTTATCTGTATTTCGGATGCGTCTTGCTTAAGAAGGGTTTAGTGAAATCAATCTCAGGACGCGTCTTAGCTAAGATCGATCTTAGAGCAGGAACTCGTCTTAAGTCCTAAGATGAGTCATAAGTTAAGAAGAGTTTCGTGAAATCGGCCCCAGGTGCACAATGTGGATTGGGTTTTCAGACCCTATTGTACCTGATACATGTAAGCATGAGTTTTTCCCAGTAGGCTTGGGCAACTCCGGGAGTCAACTCTAATTGACTTCAAAATTTGAATCGGAATCACGATTCCAATATTTTGTCAACTCTTTGAGATAGCCTGCTCCATTCAAGTCAACTCCAGGCAGTGCCAAACAGATCATAGCATGGTTTAAAAAGAAAGAAAGAGGCAAGTTCGGCTGTCACATGACGCCCTATTTTGGCTGCATGCATTGCAATAACAATGCGACGTGACTGCAGTGTGCAATCCTTGAATTAATAGCCAAAACCATGCATGCTGCAGCTATCCCCTTGAAATCATGGACACAAAAGGGAGGAATCAAGCAATTATGTACATTGGCAAGACAATTTTCACCCTACAACATGTACGTAAGTTGTCCATCAGTGCCATGCTCGCAAGTGGGTTTAGACTTCAGAAATCTCGAACAATATTTTGTAGTAAAAAATAAATAGATTTGCAATGGGTATAACACTGCACAAATGAATGAGGTCGGTCCCAAAGCTTCGCGTAATGCATGACAAGTGTTACTGTTACTTGAGGATTTTTTTTTTTTTTTTTTTAATAAATAATTTATTTCTATGAAATTTTCAGCACATATACTGCGTAAGCACACCCACGTTCCAAATACGGGTGCACAAAGCTGGTAGCTGCTTTGTTTGTTTTCAAATGTTTATTGGCAACCATGCTTTCAAGTCTCAGTGAATACAACTACTGTAGCTTGAATCCACAACACAAGACCTCATTCATTGAAGAACAGTAGGGGGCACAGTCTGATTTGGGACTGCTGTCTCTTCTCTGTTGCACTCACAACGTACATGTACAATCAATGTACTTTATCAAGAAAAATTGTTGAGTGAGCTTTGCTTTGGCAGTTGTGAATTAGTCAAGTCAAGATGTAGCTTGAGTTAGTTAAGGGTATTCCAGTCAGATTCTGGGTCCGATGATGTGAAGAATTTCATAAACAATTTTTTTCATGTACATTAGTCGCCACAGAACTGACTTGAATGCATTGCCCAGTCATCCAGAACTTAGTGCAATGGTATGGGGCAACCCAAAACTCAAGTCCAGCTTGGTCGAACAACAAACAAACACACAACAATGCTGTCCCTTAATATGTGGGTCAGAGGGGTGGAGCCTGTGAAGTGGCGGCACACGCTAGGCCTTCAACTTGCCTTTGTGACTGATGGATCAGACTTTTTGTGGCCTGTGTGCTATGGTATCCATTTTCTGTGTTTGTCTGCACTGATAAGCTGTCATTTACCAGCTCTCTTTAGTACAGTGGAATAAAGAGTGTGTGGGTGCTTAGACAAGAGTTAATGGGCGTGGATTGGGAACAATCTAGTGTTTTCACAGGGGGAAAAAACAACTGCCACCATGTTCAAGGGTGCAGTAGTATAAAAGCTGTTTCGTGGATACTGACACCTTTGAATGAGACTAGGGTCATGTGATTGCTGCAAGGGCAATATAATAGATGACCTGGATCTTTAAAAACTTTTTTTATTGAAAGGGGAACAGATATTCAATGCAGAGTTGGGAAAAATTGTACATGTATAGACCTTGATTTGTCCATGACTTGTGTAGCAGCCCGGAAAAAATATTGCTGGTCATGTGATCCATCAAAGGAAAAAAGAATTAATCAGATTTCCCGGATATCAAAGTTGTTATTAAATCAATGAAGATCTAGAGGCCTAAGAGTGATACGTGTATCTTGATAAATGCCCTTTCTTTTGGATTTGCAACCCAGAAAAAAGAAATCAAGAAACAGCAGTGTGATAGATTAGTCATTTGTTGAGAGAATCGTTTACGCCCACCAGATCTCCATTTGACAGCCACAGACAGCACAATGATCGCGTTTGTCAATTTGAGAATAAAGAGATTTTTCAGAGTAGTTCTTAGCCTCTGTGCCTTTTACAAAATATTTACATGCGGGACATTCATATTCATCTCGTTACCATGGCAATCACGTGACCCCCAATCTCAATCAAAGATGGCAGTATGCATGAAACAGCCAAAATGCACAGTTTGTTAAAACAGTTATCTTTAGTCAGAATAGTACATGTACCCTACGGAATTTAGTTCTCCTGAGTGGAACAAAAAGAGGAAACAAAGTTTACAAAAATCAATGAATAATTTTTTGTCAAGTCTTCCAGCAAAACGAATTTCCTTTGTTAAGATTTTAGGAGAGCATCAGAAATTTAGCCAACTATCCCATGCTACCGCGAACTGTACCAGCTTGACCCGTCCTCGTTTTGTGACCCAAAGATTAGCAGAGGATAGGGGCACATGGGAAAGGGGGGCATGGGGGAAAAGGGGGGGGGGGGTTATAAGATGGGGTTTAGTGAGGGGTCAAACCACAGTGCCTCCGTTTGGTTAATAAGGATGAAAGGTGATGAGTGAGCCAAGTGTCACACTTCTTGAGAAGCTTCAGAGGGTGACTTCCTGACAGCGACCTTTCACTCGTTTTGGAACCAGCTTAAAAAAACACACAGGGCTCCAAAGCAGAGGGGAAAAAACAGCCTCAACATAGCACCAGTGCTCATCACGGGGGCCTTGAGAGAGTCAATTTCCGGCCAGCGTCATCGAAAGTGTTTGCAAATTCATCCTTATAAACAATAACTTATTTTGAGAATCATGAATGGCATCCCCGCATTTTGTACCACAGCGATAATGGCGTTTTATTTCAGTGACTCGACCATCATTATTAAAAGTTCAACAAATCTTGTGTGGTAACTCATTGGATGACTTCGTCAACCTGACAGTTTCCGGCAAGTGTCAAGACAATGACCCTGAACCCATCAGTGGTCAAACTTGAATGTGTGAGTGAAATTAAATGCCGGGGTACCAGGTTCTGTTAGCAGATTTAATGAACTGGTGAAAGGCGTTTATGTACATGTGGGAGGACGCAGTCATGGCATCTGAAATGTGCTGCATCCTGACTGGCTGTGCTCAAAATAATTCAACGTTGGATTCAAGGGGTTTCAGAACCTAAAATGACCTTGACGAGAGCCAATGAGTTTCGCTCTTTAAAGGAAACATGATTTAGGATTTATATTGCATTATTCCTGCTTAAAACAATAAAGTATTATCTTGAAAATGAAATTTTGTGTCCAGAGACAATTATTTCCCAGATTAAATATGAGAAAACAATTTTTGAATATGTTTGTCCAAGCTACTCCGCCCCCTGAGTGGGACCCTCATTAACATAAGTGTGTGACGTAGATCGAGACACATTACCCATTCATCACGGGTATGCATTGTGTGTACATTGTATGGCGAAAATTCTTCGTCCAAAATCTAAGCAAAATAGTGTTTTTCGGCCATGCCGACAAGGTGTGTGGCTGCTGGGTGCAGCAAAACAACGACGGGTGGAGTAAGCCTTCATTTATTTCCAACTGAAGCGAAATATCAGTGACAAGAGCAAAGAGGTCCGGCCCCAGCAGCTTTTCAGCATTATGTAGCGAACACTTTGAGCCGTCGTGTTTCGATACTGGTATTTTCAAATCCTTTGGGATGACTATTAAATATATACTCAAGTCCACTGCCATCCCAACAAAGTTCCCAGATGTGAGTAAGATAAAGGTGAAAGCAGTTAAACGGCCCATTCCCCAAGAGCCTTCGATAAAAGGGAGAAAATCAGGGTAAGTTCGATGTTAGTTGCAACTTACGAAATTGCACGTGTAGACCTAGTGTGTGTATACGGGCCGGGTCCAGACTATCGAGTCGATTCATGAATTTCGGTGCCTCGGTCTACGTCACGAACAGCGCCCTCAATTTGGGTCTCAACAAATTTCAAAAAGGGGAGGTAAATTTTTGAGCGGCAAATAACACACTAAAACTTCGCTTGAACCAGTTTGGCTTTTAATTCACATTTAATAAATATAAATGAATTTATTTATGAAATAAAATGTGATCCTGTCAATTTGAGAAGCATGGTTCCTTTAAGAGCCACATAATTAAAAACACTGCTGTATTTTTAAAGCATTATAAAGGGCCTTCTTGTGAAACTACAATGAGTGCAGGCTGAGATTTACTCATTTTTTTTTTAGGCACAAAACAGTCCATGTCGTGGTTTTAACCAGTTCACGCCGGGATTATTTTTCACGAGCCTAGGTGCCAGACGGGTTCAGGTCTTTATCTGCGGGTAGCACACCCTGGCCTCGCTCACTGCGAGCCGGTCGCTGACAGATATTTTCGCTGGACCCTTGCCTCGCTGAGTGCGTGTATACACGTCATCCGACGCGAACTGGTTAAGCAAGAACTTTTCAAATGAAATCAGGTGGTCCTGCTGCTAAGCGCATAGCTAGTCTACGTACTTTGTTAAGCGCACAGGAGCACAAAATGCTACAGGATGCTGTCAAGCATAAATTAAGACCCTCTGCGTTGCTGGAGTGTACATGCAGATGGAGCGGACAGTCTCTGCTTAACAAAACCTGTTGGTCACTTTAATACAAATGTAGCTCCTAAGTCGTTATGACATGACCCCAAATTGGTCTTCCTACCTTTTCTACAGCCATCTGGTTTGCGTAAATGTATTTTTCTAATAAGACTGATGGAGGCCACGGTACAAGCAGTGTGATTTTTGTTCATCATGTTGCACTGATATCTTACTCAATCAAACTAGTCACTTTCAATTTGGCTCAAACAAACCATGTTCAGCACACCTAATGAAAGTAGGCACGGGGAGCTGCAAAAAAAAAACACAGAAAAAAATCAAGGAAACTTCAGCTCCGAGATCCTTGTTTCCTTTCATGTATTTCATCGCCGCAGTTTTAATTTTGGGTGCCATGTTTAAGGCGCATAATTTAATTTCAAGCACATACTCAAAGTGCCTCCGGGGTTTTCAAAGAGTCGCTTGACAGTAATTACCGTGGATGGGTGACGGTACCCCAAAGCACCAGGCCAAACTCAAACCAGGCATTGGATCTGTAGGCAGTGGACACCTGGGACTGTTGGGCGAGGTCAGGCGTCGGTCAGATGGTAGGCATCGCAGGAAAGTGGCGTTTGCTAGTGAAATGACTAGTGAGCAGCCACGTATACTGCAAGGATACCCATTGGGAATAGGGCGGAATATGTATCAGTGGAGCGGCAGTCTCCCAACAACTGGCCTGTCAGGAGACTTGCTAGCGGGGGAAACATGGAGTTTTTAATTGAGAGCTTGACGAATCCCGTCTCGGTTTCCTTCCTGAGTGCACCAGGTCCCTCCGTGGACCACTCAGTGCCCCCCTCCTCATCACCCCGTGATGAACACACACAGGGGACCAAGGCACGCAATCTTTGTTGCGTGTGGCGCCATGCCAACAGACAAGGGCGGGGGCCAGCCACTTGCGGCGGTGTGTTTGTTTTTGTGGGGGGCTGGGGAGGGGTAAAGGAAGTTGGGGCGCTCGCAGCAGAGCGTGCTCGGTAATTAAAAGGAACTTGAGCAAGGACATATTGTGGCACAGTGTCTCACATGGTTTCTGTTTGCGCAACAGAACATCATGTTATCTACTTCAGTACGCACAGGGGTATGTACCGTACTAGCTTATAGCTGGCATTATGTGCTATTCAGTTATGAGGTTTTATGTTCAGGAAGGAACGTAATTGATGGGGCAAATCAACTCAGTATGACTGACAGCTGATTAAAGGGAAAGTTAATAAGGTCTAGGATTCTAAAGAAAGGTGATGGGTAACCGTCTGGACAATTATATGGAAAATGCTCATGTGAGGAATTATTTGTTCAGTCTTCCTAGTTTAAAGGCAGTGTACACTATTGGTCATTGTTGCAATTTTCAGAAATGGGCAGATTTGGGGGTTAGTATTTTATAGGAAATATCATTCCACTGACCTGTTCAAAGTTTTGCATTGTTAGGTGGCGAAAAAAATGAGAGAAAAACGGCGCTCGTTTTCAACTGTCGGGCGAATGATAGCCTTTAGTCAAGGCGTGCGTGGCTATCTGGGCGCATGACGCGCCCCGAATGCCAGCATGTCCGTGGCGCGCCATAGCCACGCGCGCCTTGACTAAAGGCTACAAGGCAGTTTTCAAACGATTTCCAGCTGGAAATCGTTGGAAAACGATATATATTTCCACTTTTCTTGACAACGACAGCAAACCTGGTGCTATAATTTCACAGGATGATTGAGACTACGATTAGCTTACAGTCTAGTAAGGTATTTCTTAATAATTCAGTAAAAGAAAATTGGGAGGATTACCAATCGTGTACACTACCTTTAATCTTGGCCTATATTTCACTCTAAGACTATGACGACCGATTCACAAGTACAAGGGTTGGCTGAAAAGGTTTGTAGGTCGACTCTAAAGGAGTAATGCCAGATCAATGAAACTTAGCAGGCATTTTTTTCAACCCTTTTGATAACTAATTGCATTGTTTGTTTCCAGGTAAGGCCTTATTTGGTGGTTCGTAGACGACTTTGTAAAAATGGAAAAATATTTGGCATCAAAACGACCTTGGCCTTCTTTGGAGGGGGTGAGGACATGTGTTTCCACTGCTTGGATTCAAAGTGATGGACCCAGCACTCATCCTAGGAAACGTTCGATAAAATTAGTTGGATCTGCTTCAAAACGCTTCAAGTTATCCCTTGATGTGACCAGCCTGGTGCGCTTTTGATCAGGGGTCAGAAGACGCGGCACCCACCGAGCAGAAACCTTTGTTCGGTACTCGAAATTTTCTCAACTCTGTAAGGGAGTTTCCAACAGCATGCAATTAGTTCCCAAAAGCGTTGAAATAAATGCATTTTAAGATTCATTGATCTGGTATTACTCCTTCAGAGTCAACCTACAAACTTTTCAGCCGACCCTCGTACACTACTTTGTGTGGTTTAGGAAATGTTAGTACTCAATTCTAAACTTACCAAAATGTTTTCATACACTGGTCGCATGCATTGTAGACTTGATCTGTACAAAAACAAGAAGCAAAACAAGAGATACTCAATGTTGGACATTTACTACTAAATTTAAAATGTATTTGTTTGAAAACCCCAAGAAGATACAGCTTTCAATTTTTAACAATAACAAGCACAAATTTGTGCAGGAGCCGCGTCGTCCACCTATGAATCAGTAAAGCAAAGGAAATGTTGTAGCGCCCTCCTCTGTTGAGCTGTGTCGCGAAAATGAATTTAGCACAAGAAGAAGAAGAACAACAATGCCAAGCGCTTATAGAGCCCCGTCTCGGCTAACAATTTATCAACTTAGGCACACAGCACTATTCTGATTTCAATGTCAAAGGTCACCTGCAAACATTCCATGTGCATTGTTGAATGAGCAACATGCATGAACACAGCCTAGCAATCAAACAGATAAATGCCATAATACAATGATGAAACATGCAAGGTATACACAAAAAATGGTCCCCCCAAAAAAAAATTGGAAAAAAAGGAAAAAACTTAATTAATTGCTGAAATCAAACTTCTAAGAAACTTTTTTAAAGTGAACAAAGAAACTGGCAGGAGCGGGATTTGAACCTGCGACCTCCGGGTTACCGTACCGGCGCTCTACCAACTGAGCTATCTTGCCCTATGTTGGCGGTCTCCCAAATTGTCAGTATCTTTGTTCGGGTGGGCACTAGTCAGAAGTCATAAACCCAGAATGCCGTATAGCCAGGGATCACACCCAATTTTATGATACAACCTGGGAAGTGACATTGTGGGGATCACTCAATAAGGATACGACTTTTTAACTTATAATTCGTGAAACAAATTGACAAATTCTGAGAAACTTGACAGTTTAAAACCAAAAATGACCATGGCGACAGTTCATCACTACCAATACACAAACTTGCCCAAACCGGAAAATAATAATTTGTCTATTCACTCAAATAAATATGCTTACACGGGCATTCCAAATCAATCTTGGTAAAAAGGCAAACAAGTTTTACTGTAGTTAAAGAAATTACTGAGTCACTGCAGTCAACAGTTTTCATTGACCGATCGGGAGAAAAAAAATTGGGAAAGCATCCCCATGACTGTAAAAGTCTGTAGTCAGTATACGCGCACCATAGGAATTTAACATCTCAACGTTAATTCAAGCCTCCAGTTATTAAACCAATCAACTTGCACACTTTACAAGTGTTCAGAATCATTTGACAAAGCCGATTGGGTACAGTGCCAAACAGGACCAAAATACACATTATTTGAAATCCATGTTTAGTTAAAAACAATTTTGCCAAAGGCCACAGTAATGAGATTCAAAAGTCCTATTAGCCCTACACCATGTTTTACTAATATGCAGAACATGTACAGTATTATACCCTCTTTGCACACTCCAACCCCACCCTCATACATGTAATTCACTTAATTAACTGCACTGCATTTTGTCTTACTTGCCACATACATGTAGCACCCCCTTGGTGAAGCCAGCTTGCGAAAAGAAAGAACACGCAAAAGACAACGCCCCTCAACAAAAAATCACTGGGAACAATAGCGGTGTCATTCGGTGGGGCATTCTGTGTCAAGAGTAAAGGTCAAGTGGGGCAGCAGAAAGAAACTGGCAGGAGCGGGATTTGAACCTGCGACCTCCGGGTTACCGTACCGACGCTCTACCAACTGAGCTATCTTGCCCTACATGTATGTTGGCGGTCTCCCAAATTGTCAGTATCTTTGTTCGGGTGGGCACTAGTCAGAAGTCATAAACCCAGAATGCCGTATAGCCAGGGATCACACCCAATTTTATGATACAACCTGGGAAGTGACATTGTGGGGATCACTCAATAAGGATACGACTTTTTAACTTATAATTCGTGAAACAAATTGACAAATTCTGAGAAACTTGACAGTTTAAAACCAAAAATGACCATGGCGACAGTTCATCACTACCAATACACAAACTTGCCCAAACCGGAAAATAATAATTTGTCTATTCACTCAAATAAATATGCTTACACGGGCATTCCAAATCAATCTGATTTACAAGCAAATGATTGTAGACCATATATATACGTAGTCCTACTCCATTAATTGTGAGTCCTACTCCATTAATTGTGAGTCCTACTCCAACTAAAAGACTAGCTGTCCAAGTGTGGTTTAATTAAAGGAATGCATTGGAAACGGGAAAAAGCTTTCGTCCTAAAATTGCTTTAGTTGGAAAGATCATTTAAAAAATAGAAGATAATAATGTACACGGCTAGCTACACACCCATTCCTTGAAAATACACTGTTTGTCAGAAAATCATTGATGAATAACTACGCTAACTATCTGGGGCGTGTTTTCGCGACCCGCAACCTGAAACATGTTTGTGACGTCAAAACGATAACCAGGAACATGTTTACGCAGCGCGAGAAAACGCAGAACTGGCTGTCATTGACCGATCTTGTAAACAAACATGGCGGAGGAGTGAGTAGTTGTGCAAGAGTTTGAGTATCTGGTGAATGACGTCGAAGAAGAGGAATAGTTGAAAAAGATGTCGGTTAGACGATTACCATGCTTTACACACGACAGGCTGTGCCATGGCGGCTCTCGTACATAATTCACTAATTTTTGGGACGACTAAAAACAAAATCGTCTGCTTACGTTTCAGTATCTTCCGCCATTTTGAACCTGTGAACCGGCTCCAACCTTCGGTTCTCGTTTGGTCGAAACAATGACGTCACGCAACCATGACCGAAGATGCCAAAACGCCCAACCAATGACCAAAGCGGAAACATGTTTCTGGTCACAGTCGCGAAAACACGCCCCTGGTTTTCTAATTCAAACTTATGTCTCCAAAGTATATTTGACAATGATTTTCAAACAAATAGTACATTTTCAAGGGATGGTCATTTACATTATTGTACGCCTGAATAAATCCTTACCATTGCACTCACAAACATTCATTATTTGTATACTATTTCATGATTTTTTTTCTACCGTAACAAAAGTAACTAAGAACAGAAGAGAACAAAAGTAGATTTGTAGTTAAAATAACAATTTGTTTAAGAAATAAAAAATCTAATTTGTTGAAGAACATGGAGAGTATCTTTAATACAATACCATTTTCAATTTGATAAAACAATCAAGCCAAACCCAACCAAAATGACAAAAAGCCAACAATTTAATAAAGGAAAGACAATTACAATGGTGGGTATAGCAATATATTGCTGAATTGATTTCGATTCACATGGACAAAAATATGCATTGATTCATTTTCACGTAATTTCACCTAATTGGATTAACCCCAACCCCCCTGGGTGCATGCAAAATCATATTAAAATTGTTGGATTTAGCAGGGTTAGGGTTACAATGGATTTCACACCAAATTTCAAATTGTGGCCGAAGCAATCACAGTAACTTTACAAATGTGACTCTATTGGAAAAAGACAATCTGAGATGATCCCACCATCAGCCACACATCTGAATTATTCATGAGCCAGGATTCCCCTCCTTGCTTAGCGCCTACCACCCACATGAATATGCATATAAGGAAGACTGACCTTACACACATCCACCAAGGCATCCAGCATCCACCCACCCAAACTGTTCATGGCATAATTGGGAGTCTCATCACAGATGTAAATTTACAAGCCTGCATTCTTTTTTTTAAATTAAAAGCCATTAGCACTGGTACAAAATTCAGATGGTATAGTCGGCAAAATGTAAAAAAATATGCATAATTTACCCCAAACAAAAAAGGCTTGTGAAACTTACAATTTGGTTTCTATTTCTTTATATTCATAGGACTTTTTATGAGATTTTTTTCCCAGTATTAAAACCCATTTGCACTGGTACGAAAGGCAAAATGTAATTCATGCATAGAAACGCGAACAAAAGCCTGTGAAACTTACAATTTGGTTTTCAACAGATAAGATGAAAATGTTTCGCATCCACTTGATTGCTACTGACTGCAATGGAGCCAAGGATGCTAATAGTAATGCTTGCCTATAACACTGTGCAATGCAGGTTTATGAATGCAGCCACACTGCCACGCCCTAGTTCATCTTTGTACTGCTGCTGCTGCCTGCATACCCTTATCTATTATCATACATGTAGACCTCGCCTACCTGCAATGTGCATAGTACAATAAACAGTGTACATGTACAACAGGCTGTGTGAATGAAAATGTATATCATACTGAACTCCGTATCAGCATGTTAGTCTAAAGCAGGCTTCCAATGTGGGTAATAAACTGTGTATTAAAACTGTTTTAATGGGTGTAGTTTCTAAATAATAACCTGTTTTCCTTCAAGCATTTATTTGAAGTCTACATTGTGTGTCATATTCAGACACGTTTCCATTTTGTCTTATTAACCCTAACATCCTACAATGTAAGCATTTATTTGGGGTAAAGTACAATATACTACAAACTACTACAAAATGTATTTGTATGCAGTATACAATGCTAAATACTACTACTACTGAGCAATACTAGTAATACTGCCTGTGTAGTAAGAATACTGCGTACTACAGTTTACTACAACAGTAGTATTTTGTAGCTTTAGGCGAGGTTAGGGTTAAATAATTACTTTATTAATGAATTTTTTTGTGTCAATTACATTTTATGAAAAGGTCTGAAAATTTAAAAAGACATTCCAAGTGCTTCAAAAACGCCCCATGTTTAAAATTGAGGTACTTGAAAACCTGGTTACCTTCCACAAATAATTTTAGGCCCTCAACGTTCTTGGTCTGAAACTAATAAAACAAATGACCTAAAACTGACATTTGGCAAAAACGTACTGTTAAAAAGGCAAACAAGTTTTACTGTAGTTAAAGAAATTACTGAGTCACTGCAGTCAACAGTTTTCATTGACCGATCGGGAGAAAAAAAATTGGGAAAGCATCCCCATGACTGTAAAAGTCTGTAGTCAGTATACGCGCACCATAGGAATTTAACATCTCAACGTTAATTCAAGCCTCCAGTTATTAAACCAATCAACTTGCACACTTTACAAGTGTTCAGAATCATTTGACAAAGCCGATTGGGTACAGTGCCAAACAGGACCAAAATACACATTATTTGAAATCCATGTTTAGTTAAAAACAATTTTGCCAAAGGCCACAGTAATGAGATTCAAAAGTCCTATTAGCCCTACACCATGTTTTACTAATATGCAGAACATGTACAGTATTATACCCTCTTTGCACACTCCAACCCCACCCTCATACATGTAATTCACTTAATTAACTGCACTGCATTTTGTCTTACTTGCCACATACATGTAGCACCCCCTTGGTGAAGCCAGCTTGCGAAAAGAAAGAACACGCAAAAGACAACGCCCCTCAACAAAAAATCACTGGGAACAATAGCGGTGTCATTCGGTGGGGCATTCTGTGTCAAGAGTAAAGGTCAAGTGGGGCAGCAGTGAGGGAAAAAAAAGCTTGCAGTTTATACTGTCAGTGAATATTTTTTGAGATTTTATTGACAGGAAATGATTTGACAAGATTTTTCAGAGATTATACACAGTTACATCTAGATGGAAAAATGAAAGGTTTTGTACAAGGAAAGAGCAAGACAAATGGAGCAGGGGAAGAGTTATTCATGTTTAATTTAATTTTCAATATAAGTTTCAACCATTTTCCTATCTGTGTACATGTGTACATATGATACTTGCAGAATTTGTCGAAGTCGACATCGAGTTTTGTTAGCTTCTCTAACCCTAACCCTGCCAGACACAGCACAGTGCATCTGTGGTGACAGCTTCACTTTGCTGCACTCTGCACACAAGTCAATGTGACAAAGTATGCAATCTGATGCGTCTGGCAGGGTTTCTAGCCAAAATACCCTGGAGGGTTAGGGTTTAAAAAATACCACACAGTTGTAAATGTAAACGGTGATAAATTACAGCAAAATCCTTGCTCAGGATGATTTACAACACTGGGAGGCATCTGGGTCACAGATGTTCTTTCCCTGAATTTGCCAGTGAAGTGACTACAAAAATGTCTGTCACAATACCAGGAAATAGAAGTTTGCAATAACCACACTGCTCTTGTAAAGGGAAAGAAAGAAAGCCCAAATTTAAAGCACTTACACATGTACATGTATATCAAATGCAAAATAAGCAAAGAGAGAATAAAGGCCACTTAAAACAAGGAACGAAAGCTTATAAAAATAATGCATCAGAAAAAGGCAGAAAAATGACTTGTGAAATTTCACATTTGTGTTACACGTCAGCAGAGCAAGGGCCAGTTAATCATTATAGAAGAAAATGAGTTATGTACAATTGTACATTCCAACTTGTTAATTACTTCCCCAAGAATTGTTCAGTGATCCTTCAGGAATTATGTTAAATGCGTTTTGTTTGATGGGGACATATTTCTCCAGAATCTGTATTCATCTGCAAGGAAAGCTTTAAATTAATGTTACTGTTTTTTTCCCTCCCGGTTACATATATTAGCACTAAAACAAAGCGAACACACTTGTACCTTCTAAGTTCCACTTCCCACGAGCCCATGCTAATCTGCGTGATTTAACAACTGAAAATAACGAAGGAAAACAAAAGAAATAATTAAATTCTACTCTCTGTATTCTAATCATGTGGATGCTGTGAACACGGAAGCGATCTAAAGAGAAAAGGCCAAGCCTTTAAAAGTGACAACTCTCCTAAGATTTATAACATGGACTATTCCAACCAAATGAACATAATGGCTACTTGTACTTTCAATCTCGTGAAATACCAAAATGAAAGTAGCTGATGGGATTCCTGTGTGCTCTAACTAATTAACACCCTCCTGTGACGTCACACTATTGTTTTCCCTCTCCATTATTTTGCACGAATGGAGCGCGACGCGCCATTCTGCATTTTACGAATGGCGTGTTGCACTCAACCCCAGTAGGAGATATAGGGCAAAGTGCGAATTTTACAACTTATTTTCATCCTTATTTTACTCCCAAACAAATACAGCATTGGACAAATATATGACAATTGATTAGGGTTTACAGTATAATTTTCCATTTACACATTGCCCAAAAATGTACTCATGACACGAATGAATAAATGAATGTGTTTTGCGTTAGAAAAATACTGCAGTCCCTGTCCGAACTCGCCATGTTCCCACCTCGGTGTCAAATGAAACGTTTGCCATTTGAATTCCCCTATTGATATCGTTCAAACTACTTGGAGTGCATAGGATAAAAGAGATTACGTGACCAACATACCAATGTATTGTCAACATTCCTTTACTGGCTTTCTTGATTTTACAAAAACACGACATTCGTTTATACAATAATGAAACATTCTTGGAGGGTGTTAAGACGGTTAATACACTCGGTAGCACGCCGTTCGTGGGTGACGAATGGCCCTCAGGCTGCGCCCTCGGGCCATTCTCACCCACGAACGGCGCGCTCCTCGTGCATTATCCTACTCCTAACTAACTAACTAACTAACTAACTAACTATTCTGCTGACATGTACATACATGTACATGCATCAAAACAACTTTCAAAATTGGTCAGCAGCCTAAGAATTGCTGCTTACATTCAAGGAAAAAGTTTAGCTACACAATATATAAGCAGATAACCAGGCAGAGTAAGAAATACTTAATTTTATAACGGACAAAGGAACAGACAGCTGAACCTCAATTCCCATTTGTACATCCCCACCCCCCCCCCCAAAAAAAAAAAACAAAAAAAAAAAACCTCGAGGTATTGAGTGCAAGTACAAATTTCACTAACACTAAAGAACATGGAGTATCCCACCACACAAGCTGGGTCATGTCAACAACAAAAATAACCATTCTGATCTTTTTCAGAAGGGTGGAGGGGGGGGGGGATAGAATCCGCCCCACCACTCCAGCTTTTCGCCATAGTTTCTCAGTGTTTTTTAGCGCTGAGCCTTTCTGACTTTTTCGGTAAATAATAGGGCTGTTCATTTTCGAATAATTTAGTATTCGACTATTCAAAACTGGGTTTGACCGAATATTTGAATATTCGATACTCGCCGATCAAGTTTTTTACTAGTCAGCTACAACTGCACGCTGCACCAGTAAAAAGTTGCACGCAAAGCACGCCGGTGTTTTATGTGCGGTGATCAATATTCTGGACCACCACATCGCCATTTTTTGCATGCGCCTGTTGTACATGTATCAGGATCATTACGGGTACATATAACGTTCTGATAACAAGAAACCAAACTTCAGCCTGCATTTTGCAGTAAGTGTCAAGGGTTTTACCGTCGACGAAAATGCGGCAATTGACACTGCTAAGCACCGTAACTTATCTATTAAAATAGCATGAGTCGTATCTGTACTCGAACCGGCAAAAAGGTATTCGAATATCCGGGTGACGATCGAATATTCGAATATTCGGTGTATTCTGGACAGCCCTAGTAAATAATGAACTTCTCAATGAGACATTCCTAAGGCTAGTATTACTTGCTGTGCTTTTTGCATGATTCATGTATAACACCACGGTAAACTTTGTGAGACACATTTTGAATTGGGGTTGTAGGCTTGTTCTTGCTGAATAGTTATTTATGAGTCATACTTTCCTTTGTTTGCAGTCAGCTTTTATTGGGACCTGCGTGGCGAGTTGTGTGTGAGCTGATGCTATACTCTAGTCTGGCGACTTTGCTTATGCAGCCCTCATAACGACCCGCACCTTCTCAGAACTATACACACAATTTCTGTTATAAATAAGGTACATGTACCAGACTCAATCGCATGCAGTCTATACGGTACTGTACGTGTACAATACATGTTGAGTCAAGCGAGCGTGGACAGGTAGACAGCCGGGGCTCTGGCTGCTCGAGCCGGCAACCGCAGGGAACGTCGTCGTGGTCTGGGGCACGTGAGTCCGGGACACGATTGGAATGCTCGGTGCCTTTAGAGTTGGAATGGCTCCAGCCTTCAAACGGAATTGTGCCTTCAAACCCAGCTGAGTTTTCATACTAACACTATCATCAATACAGTCTTTGGCGAAATGTTCTGCACATATTTTCGACCATTTTGACAGCCGAAAATCAGATATTGTATTGTCTACAAAGCAGACCCACTGTCGCCTTTGAACTCCATTCAGCACTGGGAATCGCAAGAAGGTTAGGTCAGGGTTTTTGTCGCTGTTCCTCGTGCAACCCCAACTACACACGATCGAGGCATAATGATTATCTCAGAACCATGCTCATACTGAAAAAATATCAAAATTTGACAAAATAAATGGGAAAACGGAGGAGTTATGTCGACAAAAACTCTTCCAGCAGCATCAACTCCACGTACGTACATGCACTAGTGTTTGGCTGTAGCATCAACCGACTCTACACGTGTACGTCATGGGGTCACATACATACGTTTACATATGTACATAATGAGCTTTCGCGAAACAGAATAAATAATAATTGTTCAGAATAACAACCCTTTTTCTTAAATAAGAAAATCCCTCTCGTCTGCAAACTAATCTCCATCGGTTAAAAGAGTATTTAAACTGTCGGAACAGTCGAAAAAGTCAAAATTGTAATCAGCGTTTTAGTTGCTCTTTAACCCCATAAGTATGGTATTTTACGGGAGACGTCAGGGTGCCGCGGCGGCTCTGGCAGCCAAGCGAACCGCTACAATGTGTTTGTACAGTCAAACGTAACATACACAATAATCCAACAATGGATTTAAACTGCACAAACAGCGGCCAATGGCATCATCCGGCCTGGTGGCACTGTTTTTTTTTTGCGCCATATGGCGTCATCCGTACGCAAGGGGTTAATGAAAACTTTGGAAAAAATTAGATTGAGATGGCCATGCTATGATCAACACACACAAAAAAATGACTATAAAACTATGATGCAGACATTGTTTCTACACACAGCATTCACCCAATTCTACTGCGATACATGTTGGTCAATCAAGACTTAAATGTCCCTAAGACATTTGGGCTTCTTTTCACAACAATTTGATCGCAGCAATTGTTTTTGAAAAGTGGTTTTACCATTGGGCAGTTACGGTACCCCCCACAGATCTACTTGCATGCGGTTATGATGACCATGCTGCTAAAAATGGAAATCAGGCATGAAATGCTGCACATGGGATGAGAAATGTATGCACTGACCACATGGAGAAAGTTCCAAGAATTCACTGCACACTAAACATTTCTTAACAATCAAAGATTTTTTAATGCACATGAAAAAAATGTTTGATGGGGTGATTTAATCACAACAAATTTTAATGAGCACATGTTCAACTCATTGTCCACGTATTAAATAAAGGTAACAATTGGATACTAAAGCAAGGAACCAATGGCATCATCTTTCTCATTCGAATCAAATTTAATATGTCATTTGGGGGCTATATTTTAATAGTAAACTGAACATCTTGTTATCTTTTGCATTTGGTTGACATTTTACAATTTTCTTTCAAGTCTTGCCCTTCTCAATTTTCTGTTTTGCCTCTGAAAATATTATAACACTATTGATTCAAAATATCAATAAGCAATCGGATGTTTATACTAGTACGAATAATGTAAAATATTTGCTAATACATGCAACACTCTTCATCATTCACTTCTATATTTGGGCACCAAGTTATTCAGTGATCAAAGTAATCTCTAGCTGATTTGATATTAAAACAAATATTATTGGGCCCTCGTGAAATGAACCAATAAATAAATTCAACTGATCAAAAAATGTAAACAAGTGCATTAACCATCTAAGAACAATAATGACATGAAAATGCCAAAATAAAACACAGGAATGGACAATCCAACAGATGAGTCGAGTATTACACTTACAGCAAAGAGGAAGACACAAAAATACTGCAATATGTTTGGCATACATTAATTCTGAAGCTGTCATCATATAAACAAAAAATGAACACAAAAAACATAAAGCCATGAACATGACAAAATGAGGGCAAAAATCAATCAGGCTTTGACTCATGACTGACATTCACGATCGCAACTTAGCTAAAAATTGGGTCTAGCTTTCATTCACGCAGCGGCAAAAAGCTGGCACGGCTAGACTGCTACCGTACATGTACATACGTGTGTATACATACATAGTGAACCGTCGTCATGATCCTGTGCATTCACAAAGGCATACAGCTGATCTGTACAGTGTGTGCACTGATGATATGGATGCACTAAACCGCATGCATGCGCTGCTACGTGAATACAACGCATTGTGTGCAAAGATATAGCGCCGCCAGCAGGGCGGTGGTGTTACATGTAAAACCAGCGGGGCCCAGCCCGTCCAACAATTTCAACCAACTTACTGTCTTCGTTACACCTTTCGTAAGCGCAGTATTTGTTCCTGGCCACCATCCCGGCCCGCTCGACGCACGATTTGACGTTGGAAGGGCTGATGGTCCGTCTCCGACTGTCGGTAGTGGCCGCCATGTTGGAATGAGAGAGCAGCGTACTCGCCCACTTGCCACACCCTCGGCAACATCCGGGTCTCTGCGGCTCCACCCCGGGGTCATTTGGGGTCAACCTTTGACTGCTCTGCCGCGCCCTTTGAAGTTTGCAGGGACGGGCTTGGAAAATCGGCGCGCGACAGGAAACGAAATAGGCACAGGGATGATGTAATCATGAGTTTTCCCCTAAAGTAAAAAGCCAGTAAGGTTTTTCAGGGAGTGGTCGGGCCGACTTCTTTTCCCTGTGCACTGAAATCAACTGATGAAAATCTATGGTGTAGGCATTCTGGATATTATCCCTTGCACATTTAAGCTGGGTGGTGTCAACTTCCTTTATAGGGGACAGACATTTATCTTGGGATCCTTAATTGTTTGTTTTATGATTTCAAAGTAGATAGACTTCTTCTTCACTAACTTTTCACAGGTCCTTCTCTCATTTCAAAAATACCAAGATCCTACTGAAAACTACAACTAATACCCTGAATGTAATTACTCCCCTCCTGTTTAGAAAACTTCATTAATTTACTTTTTTCGGGGGTTGGGGGGGGGGGGTGGGGTGGGGTTCCTTGGTTTATTTGCTCTTCTTTTTCCCCCTGTATATTGGGGGGTGGGGTGGGGGAAGGAGTAGTCAATTGAGTTCTTAAGGGCCCAAATCAGGGGCGGGTCCAGGACTTTTTTGCAGGGGGTAGGGTGGGGGTGGGGGTATTTTGTTCACACATTTGCCAAAAAAGTTGATCCCCAAGATTTTTCACCTGCAAACAAATTTTACAAATGGGGGGTGGGGGGGGGGGGTGACTTTCTGTTAACGTTGGTGGCGCCATTTAACCTCCTGGTTTTGTTCTTACCTGTACATGTAAAATAAGACCATACATGGTTTCTGGTTTGCACAAAAAACACAAAAAGGGCGAAGAGCAGGTGGGTGGGTTTGACCCCTTAACCCCCCCCCCCCCCCCCCCCCCCAGATCCACCCCTCTAATTACACTGCTGCACCAAGATGAAAAAAAGAAAGAAGAAAAGGTACTTTTAAAGTGCGAGCACTGTGGTGTCTATTTGCAACTAAAAATCAAGCAAATGATCACGGATGGTGATAATTTACAGAAAGCAGGCTTTCAACGTTTTTGAATCTCCCAAGCAAATACACATGTATGTTCACACCAATATCATATCCAGCAGGGTGCGGGAGGGGGTGCAAATTGCATTGAATAAAAATTATAGAAACTGAAATCCCCACCACTTTAGAACAGGTGCATGCACTGACCACCCCCACCCCCCAAAACACACTCTGCTTTTCAATTTTTTTTCAGACAGAGAAGAATTTGGGTCTCCTTTTCCAGATAATTTTGCAATCCCCCCCCCCACCCCCCAAAAAAGGGAGGGAGGGGTTAGGGACCACTCCACCTTGTCCGGTTGAACAGGGCTAATGGGGATGGGGTTGGAGAAAGGCTCAAAGAGTGGTTTCCTTCCGAGCAACCTCTCCAATATCACTAGCTCCCTTAACCTTGTAAACAAATATTTAAACTCCCCCAAAAATCAAGAAAAACACAAACTAGTAAAATTGGGGTATGGTTTTGAACAGAGAAGGCATACCCGCAGTGATTTTTGGTTATTTGATGTGTGAAGTTGACCACCGCACCTAGCCCTAGCCCCTCCCCCACCCCCCAACAAAATATATCCAAGTGGCAGCAATTGGTCAATCACCATTTGACAACCCTATTAAATTTTAAAGATTTAGCATGTTCAGCGTCCAATTATAATGGAGACTGAATAATATTTCACAAGCTGCTTTCACGCGATTCTGTCACGATAGATCAATTGGACAAAAATCTCCACAAAATAATTGGGCTTACAGCATGCCGAGTACATATCATTTTACGGTTGAGAATATAAACTTTGTACGCGCAATACTTCATTGTCAAAATGGATGTTTAATATTTGTATTTGGGGATTTACATAAATTACGATATTTTATTAGGTCCACAAACGAAGTGCCTAACATGACCACACTGCTTTCTAGAAATTAAATATGGAAGAAATCTTGTTACAAATAGTTTATATGTATGACAATACTACCCTTGTTTACATAGGCATTTCAACAAACAATAAATGCATAAGGCTGGAGTTAATATCCCTGCATATTTCAAAATGGTTAAATAAAACATCTGCACTTTTTTACTCTAGTTCTTGAGTTACACATTTTTTTCATTTTCTTTTTGTTACACATTTTTTTCATTTTCTTTTTGTTGTTTACACCTTGTTTCAAAAAGTATGTGCACACCAAATATCTGTACAATTACAAACATTAATTGTAGTTTCATTTTGCTTATTAACCTTAAATGGGGAATTTGTGCACAATTCTTAAAGTAGTCCGTGATCTCTTTGCTCTCAAAATTCAAATGTGTATTTCAAATTGTGATAAAATTGAATTTTGCACAACTTGAAATGCTAACAATAAATCATACATTGTATGAAAAGGCAAGTGTAACTCTGTATTACAGCACCATAAAACAACTGTACTAAACATACACTAAACACAAACTACACTACTTAGTTTGTATTATGTACTATTACAATAACATAAGTATTTAATGCGGACGCATATTAAAATAGGGTTGAGTATACACAAAGTATCCAGGAGTACACATGGATTAGTAAATAAAAATAAGGAAAACAAATATACTTGCACATGCTGTTCTATCACAAAAAACCAACAATGTATTCTATACAAAGTCGATCATCATTATCAAAAACTACTTAAAGGTAATACACAACATTTGCAAACATCAAAAAACCAAACTACCAAATTATTATGAAATACCTCACTTGACTGTAAGTGAATAATAGTCTCAAGCATCCTGTGAAATCATGGCACCTGGTGTGCTGTCTTTTTCAAGAAAAGTGGAATTTTTGTATCAATTTCCAGGGATGGTCGGTCGACAATCATTGGAAATAGTCCAGTTCCCCGACCCGATAATTCTCTGACGTCTATAAATTGCTCTGTTTTGTCTGAAGTAGGGTCAGGGAACCAGACTACAAGAACATCATTTTTGTTCTCCATTTTCTGTTTTCTCACCATCTATGCACACAAAACTTTAAACAGGTCACTGTTACAGTATTTGCTGTAAAATACTGACCCCAAAATCCATTCATTTCTGAAAATTACAGCAAAAGCAAATGTTGTACACTACCCTTAACTGCTTGCAGATGAGCTAGCTGCTCAGCAAAATTTGAAACTGCTGTTAAATGCAATAACTTGAACCATTACATTACTTCAAATTGGTCCAATTATTGGTGGCACAAGGAGAATTGGACGATCACTACAAAGGGGCCGGGGCAAAAAGATTTGGGGCGGATTAATTGTAAAGTTGTGTCTACCAAAGACCATCTTATGTGCCCCATTTATGCCCCAACAGTTGTCACAAAGTGTTCCAACTCTTGAGCCAAAATTGTTTGGCCAGGTTACAGCCCACATGTAGGTTCCATTCCACACAAGAGGGCGCTAGACAAATTAACTGTGGGAATGTGCCAGACACAAACGGATAGCCCTCATAGCGTGCAAGTATGATGTCACATGGTTCGAGGAGCCATTTTGAAAGCGGGCAAACAATGCGGTATTGAATGAAACATGCGGGTATTTTGCATTCTATTGGCCCACTTTGAACCTATTCTTTGAAAGTAGCCAGCCGCTTGGTGCACACGACAGAGCTTGTGCGTCTCTAGTTTTTATTACATAACTCTATGCTGGCACCTGACTAAATGTAAAAGCATGGCAAAATTACATCCTGGTGGAATATTTCCATCATTGACATTCTATCAAGTTATGTTTCAATTTCTATTTTGTCACTATTCTTTTATGCACCTGTGGAGTCAGTGCATGAGAAATCAACAGGAAAATGTCCATTGTGGGATGGAGGCAGATAACTGGAAAGACCAACTATTTAGATCTTGGTAATGACAGTAAACTGGTTAATGCATCCATGCTTTGTAAACACTATTAACAGAAGTCGGATAAGAGTTATTCATTAACAATGGGTTATGTATCATTATATATACAGTTGTATAAAAAAAGAAAGTAATTCCATTTACTTTGTCAGTAAAAACAAATGAACAAGACAAATGAATACTTGAGCACTTAACTAAAAGGATATGCTGAATTTAAGTATCAGAAAGAGCAGTTTACGTATTTATAGCTGTTAAATATACCTCTTCTGTGCTCAGAGTGTTTGAGAGGTTAAACTAATCTATTCATAAAAATAAATGGGTCAAGAAAACAAATCCTAACAAGTTACATGTACAGCAGCAAATATGAATTGTAGGTATCACATGACTTTGGTCTGAAAAAGCCTACACTAAAAAGAAAGGTATCAAAAACTTGTAAATTCAATTATTCCATTCCGAGGTTCTACAACCATGCTTTATACATGTACATCATGATCTAACATCGTGCCTTCGGCTTATAAGTTTGTTTCTATGAAACTGGCAATTGTTCAAGCAACTCAAGTTTTCCTTATCACCACATGAACGTTATCATTTCTTTCTCGTTAGTTTTTAACTTTCCACATTTGTCCCCTTAAGTTCTGTGTTCAATCTTAACGTCCACAGAAATCAAAATAGAAAATTGTTATTAATGGTTCTACGGTAATAAGGAATACATATGAAATAGAGATCGCAATGCATTTCGAGTTTGTTCAAATACATATCGAGACTTAGAACAGAAACAATTCAGGGGGCGGGCCCCCACCCATAAAAGAGTATGGCTTTCTGACTGCGACGTCGTGGTCGGCAAAAACTTTGCGTGCCACGCCCCTGATATTCAGAGTCATGCCCAAAACTCAGTGATGACATAACAGCCACAAAGATATTTTTTGTGGGTAGGGGGCACAGCCATAACTTCTTGTCCTAAGTCTCCATAAACTACCAAAACACAAAAATGCATCAAAATCTGTATTTCTCATGCATGCATCACGGTTCAAAACCAAGTATTTTTCTTACTTTGAATTTTTGGAACCTTTGAGGCAAAACATAGCCAGTTTTACCTTACAATGCTTAATGCCTGTTACATACGTAGGACCATCTATTTCATGCCGTCAGTTCAGGTGATTCTCAATACAGTGTGCCACCCATAGTTTGTCGGGAGAGGCCATCTTTCGTAGTGCATCAGGGGAAATGTATGACTTTTCACAAGAAAAACTTGACAGCTTTATGATTGGAGGACGTGTTAAGTTTATTTTAAATATTTCCTCTGGGGATGGTTAACGATTTCTTTCAGTAGGAAGGGCTTCCGAATGCTTTTGAAATACTTGCAGAATGAAATATCCCAATGAATACCCCTTGATGAAAGACGCGACATAACAATTTAGTCGACCGTCATGTTTGAAAACTTTCTATTCCGAGTTGTTTTGTATAATTTAATCATTTCCCTTCTTGTCAATTATATACTTACTTAATTTACATGGCTACCTTTGTCATTATAATGTATATAGAGCTGAAAGTATGAAAGTATGGAAATAAATGTCTACTTGAATTGAATTGAACTGAATTGAATTGAATTGAATTGAAAATGGCCTCTCTATAAGCCAGTTCAGTATTCCAACTGCGTATGGCACATCAAGATTTGACCATTTTTCTTTCGGGAGAAACATTTCATCGTATGCGTGGAAAAGCATAGTGGGTACCAGCAAATTTAAAGAGATCGTCCTGTTCTAAAGTAATATTTTTCAAAAAGAAGTTTGGACAGCAAAGTGTTTTCAGGTGTCTTGTGTCTCCAAACTTTTGTTCGAACAAAAGTTTCCATCGTCTTTTCGATTGCACGAAAAATTGCACAGAATGCAGATTCGGTTACCACATCCCCCCACAGCCTTGTGTGCATTTATCTGTCACGTTTATCCCGAGAGAAAAATGGTCGAATCTGGTTGTGCACATGCGCAGTTGGAATACCGAACTGGCTTATTGCAACCGCATGGTAGTGCACTGTACTGAGATTCACCCAAGTGTGCAGGAGACCTGGTCCTATTTCTTCTTTCCCTTGCCCATTGTCTGTGCCTGCTGGGAATCGTCCAGGGCTTGTTGCTTCTTCCTGTTGAAGGAGTTGACTTCATCTTCCAGCTGGCGTCGCTGTTCATCCAGTTGTTTCTTCTCCTCCGCGTGATCTCTCTTCAGCTTGTCGAAACGCTCGTGGAGCTTATGGAGGAAAAAGAAGATTGTTAAGTTCATAAGATAGATCTCTTCAGTAGTCCACAGCTTACAAGGGGAATGTCAAAGGAAACTGATTTTGCCAAAGGGAACTTCTGGAGATCAGTAAGGAGCAGAAAGCATATCCATCTTTTTGGTAGTAATGACATACCATGCACTCAATTTGGTCTTGCGCTTTACTGCACACATGCATGTAGTCATTCATTAGTTACAAGCTCTTTAACCACGCAGTAGAGTAAACCCCTAACCCATAGTTAACCCCAACTCCCTAAACATTTTTACTAGAAACCTTCCTCAACCCGTCAAATTCCAACACCATGTTTGACTGTTGCTGGTTAACAATACCCAACCCGTCAAACTCCAACAGCCCATTTTCCATAACAGTACACAACCCGTCAAACTCCAACACCCCCTTAGTTGTTGGGTTTTGATTTAGTGGGTACACTTGGCCAAATGCACAGCATGAACAATGGGGACATCCCGTCAAAATCCAACTACTGTATTCATGTGCAAAATATTCAAGCCCTAGTTGTGCAACATACATTATTCAATGTATGTGTTCCTTAGAAGTATTATGCAAGACACCATACAAGCTGTTTATTCCATTGTTTGTTCTATCTCCATACCCCATTGTTCAGTACATGTCAAACAAAACAAAACAAAACAAAACAAAACAAAACAAAACAAAACAAAACAAAACAAAACATACAGCCACACACACCTCAACACCAGATCTCTATGGCCATTGCTCGAACCAACCTTCCCCACTCAATCAAAACCCAACACTTACTACACACCTGCAGTACCCACCCCATCATAATCCAACACCACATCAGAAGTACACAGTACCTAACCCATCAAATTCCAACCAAACCTGGTGTCGGAGACTTGGAGTTTGGCTGGATGCGGATTGTGAGGGTTAAAGCATTTTTTCCCTTCTAACTCCCGACTCTTCCAAATCCAACACAAGAATAGCACATTTTTAAAAATTTACTTTCAAGGGATACCAAGTCATTGTGCACAGTAATAGCATATCTGGGCTCTACTCTCAGAGTTCAAAATGCCAAACACTTTCCAAGGATTTCATTTACCTCCTTCTCCATATGTTTGAGTTGTGATTCCTTCTCCTTGACACGGACGACAAATATCTGCCTCATCTCATCTTCCTTCTGTTGCAGCATCTGAATATGTTCTGTCCTCTTTGTTTCATACGTCTCTTGTAAACTGCATAGTAAGTAATCCAATATGCATGATGTGCAATTAACCACACTATGCTTCAAGCAATAAAGAAAAGCCGTTGACTAAAGATGATAGTGATTTGTTACCTTCAACCCATTCTCGTGGTTTACGTTAACGATCACCGATCGTTAACGATGCTGGGTGATCTACAATCACCCAGCATCCTCTACTCCACCCCTGAACAACTTCACTACAGTGAAACGCCGCTATAACGAACATCGCGGGATCCACAGATTTTGTTCGGTATAGCGATTGTTCGGTATAGCGATTTTCAGCCGCCGGTTACTTAAGGACGACTTTAAACATGTGCTGGCCATTGAATTGTGTAATTACATGTTCATACTTTCTAAGCTTACCGAATTCTAAAGCAACAGTTGGCTTTTCCCTTCTATTCCTTGGGGAAATAATAGCCGCCTGTCACTCTTCCACATAAAGCTGCGACCGTTTGGGAATTACAAACAGCCCAAATACACGGTACATTTTTTTAATCCGTTGCTTTTTTTTTTTTCAACAACAATGTTCGGTAAGTTTTGTACACAAAGTTTGGGAGCCAAGGATGGTGTTCGGTATAGCCGAATGTTCAGCTCTTTTCAGAGCAAACACTTCCTCACAAATGATACATCTTCCCATGATGTACCCACAACCTACATTTCAGCTTACAACTGCACCATGCAAAGCTTCAAACAATACCTACGTTAACCACATTTAGCTTATTGTTGGCTTAATTGAAAGCAGCAAGACCAGGACAACAAAAATGACCCTTTCTGAGGAATTTGGCTGCCTGCTGAACGTCCAATTCATACCGAGATGGAGAGTAAAATTTGTGTGCTAAATACTTGTTGTAAGTAGCATTAACTTTTAGGTTTCCACTTACATGGGGATCTATGGACAGTACATGAAGCAACACATGCCAATCTAAATGATGTCACACTTACTGACGGGATTAACCCTGGCAGGTTTTTGGTTTTTATAAGATCAGACTTTGCCACTGCAGAAAGGAGCAGCTATCACACAAAAAAAAAAACCTCTGGGAATGCTTGGAGCTATTTGCCTTCTGCTGTTCTCTATTCACTGGCTTCCTGTAAATCATGTCTTATGTATTAAGATTGATATGAAGATTAAAATTTGGTTCAGAACTGAAACTGACACTGAAGCAGTGAAGCATCTTCACTTAATGAAATTGAAACCAGTTTTCGATAAAATCAAGGAAAGTGATTACAGCCAGGGAATTTACATATCGCTCACTGATGCATGGCCATGCCCTTCAGACAACTCAATGGAATTTCGTGTTCTATATTTTTCTAAGATTTCCTGCATTTCGCATTGAATTATCGTGAGCGGTTTTACAAACTATGCTTATGCTCCTCTACTGTGATTGGTCATCTTCCTGGAGATGATAAAGAACAAGAGCATGTTTGGTAGAACAACACAAGTAAAAATAGAATAAGGTCGGGGCATACTGACCACAACTTAATTCCAAAATCTACTGCCCTTTCATAATGGAATGTGACTTTACGTTAGTGTACACACAGAACCATCCAGTTATCAATTTGAAGTAACTTTACGACTGCAAATACTACAAGGATTCCGTAAAACGAATGCTTTTTCTAAGATCAACCAAATCAACCAACCTAATTGGCTTGTTCTCCGGGGACGTATCCACAAATCCCATCTCTTCCAGCTTGCAGCGTCTGTAGAGTTCATAGTGATGGGTGTGTGTCTGCTCGATTAGGTCCTCCATGTTGGTGCGGATCAACATCTCACGCAGCTTGACAAAGTCACAGTGATTCTCATTCTCAACTGGCAAAGAAAAATCAAAAAATGTTAGCATCAAATCGTATGGAATGGCAATTCAGAAGTAGGAACTACGAAGCGCAGATGGTTCAAAGAGGGGAACAAAGCTTGAATAACGTAGCTTCAGAACGTTCTTGCTACATCCAGCCCTTGTTGCAATCACAAATTTAGGCCATATTGGTCCTCTGTGCTAGTTTTGGGCATGCGCGCATGGTTCTGGGCATGCGTGCATGGTTCTGGGCATGCGCGCATGGTTCTGGGCATGCGCACGACTGGTGAGAACAATGGAAAAGGACCAATATGTCTGCTGCCACCAGTGTCTCAAAAGTCTCTCATTATGGCGACACGCTAAACATGTGATAATGGTGGCAAAGCTGAACTATGCATTTAACCTTGGCCAGTGAAATGCATTACAACAGTGAGAAGATTTCTGTCCAATATTTCACAGAATCAAGGTCATCTGCCACAACCAACTCATAGTGTGGCGGTTTAATCATTCCTTATCTAATACGCCTGTGACGCTGATATTGAAATCAATGGACCAATCGTTAGCACACACTTAGCCACATCCCTCAAACAACCCCATGACATTTTGTGCAGTACTTTTGTTTGTCTCAGATCTTGTGCAATTCCGCGTCAACTTATAGTTGATGTGGCTGGAAAAATATGCCACGAGCTGTATCAATTTACTTATCACAGTAGAATCATCTGAACACAGTCACAATTTGACATGGAATGTGCAGAATTTAAGAGAAAAAATTACTGCACACAATTCCATGGGGTTGTCTAAGGGGTGTGGTTAACTCCAATTAAGGCCAAGATGAACGGACTCAATTCAACCGGCAACCATAACCAAAATTTCAATACAGTCCCTACCTTGTACTACACCCCATGGGTACTGCCTTGCTCGAACCATCTTGTTACCCATCTTAACCTCCTCCGTGCTACCCACCACAGCAAAAGGCAGATGACCCTGTCCAAAAACAAAGCAGTGAGAAGATTTTAAACCTTGCTATAGATACTCTTCCACAATCAAACCACCTGCCAGATCGCGCAGCAAATCTTTTGGACAGGCCAATCTCAATGCTCTGCTACCCACAGAATTTGTGCTTATGATCACCAATCTGTGCTTACAGCAGTAAGAAAAGAATCTTTACTTAAAAGATGCACATTAATGCGAACAAGCCATGCACTTCCTTGCTAACCCTTAAAACACACCAACCGTAAACACAGAATTTTCTGCTATAGAGATGCCCGAAGATTCTTTGCTTATGGTAAGTTTATCCATGAATCTGGTCCTGATCCAGACATTAAGTTAATGAGGGTACCATAGAAAACGTTTTACTACAGCCGTGGCTTCAATTTCTATTCATAAATGCATATGACAGTTTCACATGGGCAGGGAATGCTTATACTTACTCATACGCATCAGAACCAGTTGTTCTCAGTACAAGTAAGCAATGTAATGGAGTTATCATACGACAGACAGCACTGCACTGTTTGCGTATATGTACGCGCATGAATGACAGGCCCACAGAGTGCCCACATGTGCACAGAACTTTGCCCAAGTCTTGCGTGCATACAAAAACTCTAGTAACGTACGACTTATTCAGGGGTGAGATTGGCCAAAAATGAAAATTCCACGAAATCCACACAAAAAATCCACGATAAATCCACAAAAAATCCACAAGGACCCCAGATCAACATATAGTTTGTATTTGTCTAAAGGCACCCGTTAAAATATCCGTTTTTATTGGTGTATATCCACTTTTAAAGATAAGAAACCTTTAGGACAACACCTCAAGAATTTCAGATTGCAAAAGAGATTCTTTAAAAATTCTGAAATCCCGACAAAAAACCCTGAAATCAGGAAAAATCCTGAACAAATATCACCCCTGCTTATTAATGGATTTCACCTTCAGCTTGATACATTAACAGTGATCATGCCCCTCCCTCAGTCATTACAGACATACTAAAAATCAGGTCAAACTTTTATGCCCTTATTCATCTGCAATTAAAGTTACAGGACAAGGGGCGTAAGCAAAAACATGGGGGCCGTCAGCCCTGCAAAAACTCCTCATGGAGAACCCTGGCTACCATACTTACATTCATGGTTGAGTTAAGATCAGCGACTGTCTCATCATCGGTAGGGAATTGATAGATCTGCACACCGTTACTCACCAGCTCACTCATTATCTGCAGTTACAATAATACAATATTGCAAACTTAGTGACGACAGTGAGTGTCTGTCTTAATGCGACGAATTTCGTTTTGGTCAAGCGAACTGATGAAAGAAACTCGCAAATGGTCTGGACTTGTCTGTATATTTTGCCTTTTTTATTCTAAAGTAAGGTAACATTTGATTGATTAGAGTCCAGTTCACGTTTATTTGGAAAATGTTAAAGCCATGACATACCACTGGAAGAGCTGATAACATATTTGTAGGCAGTGTGCATAAATAAAAAATTGTGAAAGTTTGAGCTCAATCTATCAATAAAATCTCTAGAAAATCGTGAAAAAACATTTTGTTCATATGGGCTTATTTTGATTGTTGAAACTGAAATAATCCTACAGTGTTTTCGGAGGTCTTCATGTACAATTTTCTTGACGATAACTGCATTTCAGATGGAAATACTTCTCAGGAGGATTGGTACTCGTACAATGTTTATCAGCAGTAAGCTTTCAAATTGAAACGAATCAATTTGGTTTCTGAAGATGGTTTCTGAAGATGGTTTCTGAAGATGGTTTCTAAAGATGGTTTCTAAAGATGGTTTCTAAAGATGGTTTCTAAAGATGGTTTCTGAAGATGGTTTCTGAAGATGGTTTCTGAAGATGGTTTCTGAAGATGGTTTCTGAAGATGGTTTCTGAAGATGATTTCTGAAGATGGTTTTTGAAGATGGTTTTTGACTGGCTGTGTTGAATCCAATAAAAATTCCACTGGGATTATGTGAATTTAAACAGTTCACCTTTCTGAATGTCGCCTTAAGCAGAATTTGTTTTGATTGATCACATGCATTTCCTTAATCTTACACGTGTTTCAAGCTTTGATTTATTAATAATACAGTTTTACCTTAATCTTAAATTTGTGCAGCTCACTCTTAGATATAGTGTCAGCCTTGGCGATGACAGGAATGATGTTGACCTTGCTGTCCAATTTCTTCATGGTGACGAGGTCCAGGGACTTGAGGGAGTGGCCGGTGGGAGCGATGAAGTACAGGCAGGCGTGGCTACGAGTGTCGTGGTAGCAGTGGAGGGCTCGCTTGATCTTCAGCTCCTCCTGAAGAAAGTTCTCAAATTGCTTGTCGATGTATTCTATGATGGGTTTGTAGCTGATGAGAGAAATATTAAGATTTCAGACTTCAATTTCATGCTCCTTCTTATGCATATCATGTTCATCAAATCAGCTGTGGAACAGCAATGTAGCCTCAAAAAAGGTATTTTCGGTGAAGTTGCATCATTTCTTGGGAATACAGGCCAGGCATGCAACTTGGAATTAACAAAAAACAAGGAAATTCCAATCTTTACACGACTTTGTACAGTGTTTTTTCTATTTTCAATGGCATAAGTGTGAAGCGAAAAACAAGGAAATCAGCTGATCCGAGGAAAAGTTGCATGCCTGACAGGCAACCTCTCTGCAAAGCATGCGGTCATCCATGAACACTTGCCAGCACTGTGGTGGTAATCCACAGCAATTAACTGGAAAAAGAGGCCCAGCTAAAACTCATTTGAAGGAAAGGAAATCCTTTTTGGCCAACCTGATCCATTATGAAACAAAGTTAGAGGCTAAACTGTTCTTTTTTCCTTGTTTGAGGGGGGTGTAATTTTATCTGTTGTCTCGAGCTTTGGTTTCCACGGAGAGGGTCTGAATTAGGTATACAAACAAAACCTGGCCTGCGTCTGCCAAAGAGGCTTTTATGAAACACAATCCTGCACAATTTGAGCACTTACGTTAAGTAAGTGTTAAGTAATGTTTCCTGATTTCTGTAATTCTGGTTTTGGAATGTTCAAATTAGCTGCTTTTTACTCAAACTAATTTCAAAGCGCAAATAGGTTAGACCTCCAAATCAAGGTATGAGAACCCAAGTTATGTAACACAAGGGCTACAATGTATATTCTCTAATTCAAAAACTTTTTAAAGTGTAAATTGCCACCTTTCAAAATAATTTTTTTAGTTTGGGATTATTTCTTAATGGTCTCTAGAACACACTTCCATTGTTTCAATTCACAGACAACTAAACCGGATACAATAATATTGTTGTCTACATTGAAATAGAACTGAATAACTGCGAGATGACAGGATATGTCCTTTATTGACTCTGTAATGCAGGAAAAATGTATAGAAACCTGTAATTAAATACAGATTGTCTGAGCTACACCATGGACAGTTGCTGGGATGTACTCCCGGGAAGACAAATATTGACAATTACGAGGTTCAGCATTTCAAACAATACCCAATGCAAATGCATGGTCATTCAGCATATCTCATAAAGCTGTGTGCATGGCGATTTCCTTTCCAGCCCAAAATGAAGGATTCATTAACCCTAACAGCCCAAGCCTTTTTACTAGAATCCTTCCCTAACCACACAAACTCCAACACTGTGTAGTAAACCAATGGCACATTCTTTGTACTTGGACAAAATCAGGGCATCAAGTCCCATGCAAAGTGATGGTGCCAAGGCTCTACAGTACCCAATCACACAAAATTCAACACAAATGGGGTGTTTGATTTTGGCAGGTTAGGGATGGTTAGGGTTAATACTGATGTACAATTATTTTACGCCAATAATATTTACAATATCAGTGATATTATGTTCCTGAATGAACTCACTTTAGAATAAGTTCACAGTGACGATAAAGCCTGTCCATCAATGTGACGATAAGGCCAAACAAAATAGTTGTGTTACCCTCCGCGACCGACACTAGAAGTCACAAAAGTCAGGTCGAGTTTTTTTTCTCGAACAAAATGAGCAAGTTTTAATAAAATCCTTCTTTTTAAATAGAGCTACGACGGCACAATCATGCATTTCGCAATCTCACTTTTAAATAAGCTTACTTTTTTGGCCTCCAAGTTACACGACATGTAGTATTGTTTTCATGGATGGTAAAAACAATCGACTGACCGACCCTCTCTCCCGATTTTTCCAATTTCAGGGCAACACAAGTTTTTATTTTACCTAATACATGAAATATCACTTATGAAACATCACTGAATGTGGAAGAACTTAAGCCTCTTTCAAAACTGGTAATCCGTCAATCAATCTAAACTGCTGGCACCACACTTCCCACGCTTAAACCGCATCTTCAATGCCAAAACCAAAACTCAAAACCTACTTCAGCCAATCGGTACATACATGTATACATGAATTGGATCCATGAAGGGGTTTTCCAGCTGAACTGCAAACTATGTAATGCTGGACCCTCTATGGAAAATATGTGTGATCATGCATGATCTGACCCAAGTACAGAACGTCTGAGTTGCTACATGCAGGTTTCTAATGTGAGCAAACTAAAATAAAGGACCATGAAAGTAATGTTTATTGTGAAATATGAGGACAGCGACACTTTTTTTTCTTCAGCAAATCGCCAATCACAAGGCCAAAGGCCACTCGAGGTGTGGGCTACAGAGGAAAGTGTGGAAGAACCAGCCCCTCACACTGAAACAAGACAAGATAATCTGATCTCTTCACAGTATGAATAGGGTCGGGATGGGTAACTAGTCCACTGCAAGGCATTAAATATGCCTCTACCCATATTAAGCATAGATGTGCTATAATAGCCCAGGACTGGGCTTGAACCCACAACTTGCAGAATTACCCGCAAACCACAAATTCAATGCTCCAAACCACTAGGCCATGGCACTTCCACACTGTGCAGTATATGCATAAAACAAAGTTACAAAATGTATGAAGAAAACTGAGTTGTTGTCATGTTCTGAAGTTGTTTCTCCTGCTACAGGACTCCTAAATAATCAAGCTTTGACCCCAAAACCAAGCCTTGTGTTATACCTATCCTCTTTGTTGATCTGGTCACCAAAGCCTACAGTGTTCACCACAGTCAGCTTGAGTCGAACCTGGCTTTCTTGCAATTCTGTAAGCGAGAAGAAAAAAAAAAAGGAAGTTTAAAACGAAACCCAAAGCGAATATGGATTCAACGTTGTATAATTAGCCAATAAGTGACCTACAGATGTGATCAAAAGTTTACATTATATTGCATTTGACATGCGTTCGCACGTTGCGTTTCAACGAAGACTCACATGCGGCTGCTTGCACGTGTGAATGTTTTCATTTGTCTAAGGCATTATGATTGGCAGATGCTGATGAACAGTGATAGGTTAATCGCTAATCTCGGTATTATAGGTTTTCCCGGACGATTTCGAAAAATGTGCATTTGAATTTGTAAAACTGTAATTCAATTTCGCGCTGATTTTGAGAACGGCGTATATCCGGGTTTCATTTTCGCAGAAACGAGCATTCAATTTCATTGTGTGTCATTTAAATAAATGAATGTGCATAACGTTTCACTTAAACGATTACAAATATGCGATTAGGCTTTCGGTTTGACGTATGCATGGCCGATTATTAAGAATGTGCAATCTATTTCGCCGAAAATCGAATTGTCAGTGTGAATTGAATATTCTGTTTCATTTGTTATAATTCAAATTTGCATATTCTGCATTCAATTTATATAAAGTATATATGCCTAAACAATTAATGATACGATTTGGATTAATTCATTAATTAATCAATGTATTGTAGGGCTAATTGATCATTAATGTGTTCTTTCTCTTAATTTTAATGTCTTTTCTCTCTCATTTTGTCAATCCGTCAATGACCTGTCTGCCAAGACATCGTAGGAGATGTCTGAGAATGGTTGTACCATGCAGTGCATTTCGTAGGTGTCACCTCTCCAACGTCGAGTGCAGCCACCTCCTGGAGACGGAGGGATCTCCAGACTTGCAGGTTCACACCAGCTTGGCCTGCTGCTTCTTGGTCTCCAAATCTGTCCTGCCATTCAGGTATCCCCAGCGTGCGCTTCACTCCCGCCTAGAAAGCTGAGTGCGCCATTTCCGTTGGATTCAAGAATGGCGAGTAGGGGGGCAGCAGCTTGATGATAAAATTGCCGTCATCAGGAGGTAGTTGGGCTCGGATATGAGGACGAGCGTTGTCATATATCAGATATATGCGTTCACCTGCGGGGAAGAGCATACGACATTCTTGTACCGTTGTCGCTAAGAACTCCTCAAAAGTCGCTCTCGTCACAGTCTCTGATGATATTCTGTGAGCCACAAGTCCAACCTCACCAGAAATGGCAAACGTCACATTGACTTGCTTGCCTCTCTGGCCATGGACGACACATCTTGCTGGCACTCCACGAGGAGCGCGACCATAAGACCGACGGGTCTATACGTTGTAGCCAGTCTCGTCAATGTACACAGTGTGTCCAAGGACACCATGCTGGAGAAACCAGTTTGCAAAGACAACTCGTACATCCAATACTCGTGGCGAATTCCTCTATTCTGGAACATTTTCCGCTAGTTTAAGAGTTATAAGCATGCCATCTAGAGTTCTGGCGATGGTACTAGTTGTCACGAAGGGCTTATTGGGAAGATCAGCTCGCAGTTGAGAATTGAGTTGACTCAAAGTCATCAGGGTGTTATCATCTAGATATCGTTGAAGGGCATCTCTCATGTCGTCGTCAACCTTCTGGTTTATTGGTCCTCCTGTTGGCAGCTTGTTACGACGACCATCTCGGAGATATATGCCAACGATTGATCAGGCCGTTGAGTGGTTGATGCCCAGCGTATTTGCTACCTCCAGGTAGTCAGCATCGTCAGCCTCAAAGGCATCGATGAGGCGATTTCGGTCAACGTCCGAGACTCATCTGTATCTCCCCCTTGCAGCCATTATTGGATATTTTAGGAGGGCTGTGTGAACTGTGAAATCTGGCTATATGATGCGATCGTGGCAAATGTTGAGCAAAGAAAGAACGATTTTCTTCAGCTTAGGTGTTTATATAGGATATATTACAATAGTTGGTACGTTTCAAAAGACTAGACCACCTAGTTAGTTCCCCATATGTTACTTTTGTAAACACATAAATTAATTCCAATGCTTGACCAGGCATACATTAAAAAAGCACTGCGCGGGAAATCGGCTGCACATTTAGCGAAATAGATTGGTGATAAATTAAAAGGAAAACGGGATTGCGGATGTGCCTTCGAATTCGTGCTAAAATGAATTATCAATTACTAATTCAGTGCACATTTGGGAAATCGTACGCTGATTTTTTACGTCTGAATGCACCTTTATCGAAATAGAATTATCAATTGTTAAATAGAAAACGGGATGTGAACGTTCATTCTATTTCGCACGAAAACGAATGCATCCTTTACAAATTAATGTGCACATTTTGCGAAATCGTCTGGGAAAACCTATACTAAAATATTGCACAGCATTCGGCGGGTCTCAGGTCTGATGTACAAATCGTTTCCGAGTTAATAGACTGCCTCAACAAAAGCAGATAGGGCAAAAAACAAATTAAAATACAGAGTGGTCCAGAAAAAACTGACACTTTTTGTTTTTGTCATAATTTTTACAAATTTTGCTGTTTTCCCAAGATTTTTCTGCCATGGGCGAGATACCACTATAAGTTTTTACTGTGAAAAGCATTTTCAAAATGTTTTTTCCTGTACTTTTTCTAGTAATTAATAACATGTTCGATCCAAGCCCCTTGCTGCTGAATCACAGCTGCCACCCTAATATTAAAGTTGTTGACAACTCTCTCCAACATGTCTCTTGGAATTCTCCTTATTTCTCTCCTGATGTTTTCTTTCAGTCTCTCGATTGTTTTAGGGTTGTTCTGGTAGACTCTCTCCTTCAGGTAACCCCAGAGGAAGTAGTCTGGGGGGTTGAGGTCGGGGGAATATGGGGGACATGGGTTGTCCGTCCTCCTCGAAATTAGCCGGTCCCCTGGAAAGTACTGTCTCAGGTACTCAAAGAGTGCGGTTTGAACAGTGAGGGGGGTGCACCATCCTGTTGAAACACAGCTCTGTTCACGTTAATGTTAGGGTGGCAGCTGTGATTCAGCAGCGAGGGGCTTGGATCGAACATGTTATTAATTACTAGAAAAAAGTAAGGAAAAAAGTGGACATTTCGAAAATGCTTTTCACAGTAAAAACTTACAGTGGTATCCCACCCCTGGCAGAAAAATCTTGGGAAAATTGCAACATTTGTAAAAATTATGACAAAATAAAAAGTCATATTTTTTTCTGGACCACCCTGTAGTTCTGCTTCTGATGACATGGCATTTGAAAATGGGGTAGGTAGGGAAATATTTTTTGGGGGACTTTTTTTGGTGCTGATCATATGTAGGTGTCTACGTGTAGTCAAGGTTTAAATGTAGTGTATTTACAGCATTTATGGTGGGTTTTTTGTTTACTTTTTCCCCGGGGCTGTTAAAATAGGGTAGGTAGGGTAACCGGAAGCAGAACTTTTTTTTTTGGCCTAACCAAATGCACAAAGCACAAGCTGATGTAAAGCTGCTGACCCTGGAATTGTATTTCTTCTTACCGTAAGTGCTAGCATTGAGTTTCACTCCCGGTAGATTGTGCGGTGCTTGTGAGCTCTCAAACTGCGTGTTGAACAGTGTGTCCATCAATGTGGACTTCCCAAGACCGGTCTCACCTGGGGGTCAAAGGTCAAAGTGGAGAAAGTAACAAACTTAGCTTGACAGGGAAATCACTATTGCAAACTTTCAAGTTTCAACCAAGTAAATGCACTCCATGAGGACTTACATTGTTTACTTAAGTTTGTTAAAAATTTTGACATCCTTGAACCCATTGTGTACAGCATGTACATGTACTTGAACCATCCATACAGCTAGGTAATGTAATTTTGATGATTTTTTTTTGTAACTGGCATTTTATTGTGTTTTAAGCTAACTCAGGTCAGATTCCAAACCCATGTTCATACCTGTACCCGAAATTCAAGACTGTTTAAAATAACAGTGGTGTTTCCTTAATTAAGTTTGTTTACTTTTAGTATCTAGGCTTACAAACACTAGAAAGAATACTGCAGCGTAGTGAAGCTAAAACTGCATAGCGTTTAATACAAACTTGGTTCTTAAAAAACTTTTAAAATAGTAATAAAACTTTCCTGCAACTAAAATGTATAGTGAAGCATGGGTACATAAATATTTTAGCATAAGACAACTAAACAGTTGGTTGGAGACCTTTCATGAAATTCACACTTTATTTGGCCAACAAAATGTTGACATTTAAAGACATGTACACCATATATGATATTGTACAATATTGTTCAAGGCTTGGCGGCAGTTAAATATTGTGTGGGCACATATGTCTGCTGATGACCCTTTTCCCCTGTAGTATTTCCTGTCTTTCTTACTCTCAGTGACTCACTCTCTTCCTATTTTTTCATTCAAGCTTTGTGGTCCAACCACATTATAGGAAGACACACACACACAAAGGCCTATGCTGTCATTTTTTCTGTTCCAAATTTTATAGATAATGCATTATGAACATTGTGGAAGTGAACATTGTGCAACATTGTGTACAACATGTATGTACAGTTAAATGCTCTGTGTACTAAAAGTATGGCAAATGTACAAGCATGGGTTTATTACGTACAAACAAGTACATGTATTTATGTATACAGGCACAGTGAAGGTATGGTGCTATTGACAAACAATAGGTGTAGCGCTTGCAATTGATTTTGATTGGTTTGTTTTCAAGTACAATACAATAATATCATGTTTCCATATGTACATGTGTATAATATTGAAATACAGCCTAAACTACTCAAATTTTTAAACTGCAACAAAATTTACACACTGTTCCCCAGTGAATAATGCCAACCACAGTTCAGACAAATATTCAACAAATACTCATAAACAAGGATGTACCTGTACGTGTACACTACATTGACATGTACATTGTGTAAATTCACTTTTAAAAGGTCCATACATGTGTTGTTGCACATGCAGTATACACATGGACTACAGGAAATTCCTTTCCCACATTTTGCTATCGTTGTTTCACATCTGGACAAAATATTGTGTGTATGTTGTTTACATTATTTCTGCTGTGGTTAGTTTTGTCTGGCCTCAAAGGAAGCATTCAGTATTACATGTATGCATTTTTCTTGCAGTAAAACACTGCATACATCATCCATCATTCAAACATTTTTCTCACAAATTTGTGTCAGGTACTTTTATACATTTACCAAGTAAAGCGTATTTTAAAGAATAGTTTTATGGAAGTCGCCCAATACAAGTCTAAAAGCCACTTCAAGGAAAGGACTACAGCAGAGGTAGTATGAGGTTGCCAGCCCTACCACCCCAGGGTCATTTAAATAATGTTGAATTCAGGGTACATGTATCAACATGAGTAGGGAATCTGACCCGAGTTTAGCTTAATACACGATCAAATGCCAGCTACATGTACTACAAAACATATCATCTTTATTCTGCGATCCTACATTGTACATTATTTCACACAAGTTGTCAAACACCGATGGAATTTAACGCAGCAGAATTTTACAGAATTCATTCGATGTATTAGCAATGGTAATTCCCAGTAATATTTCAATGAAAGGCGAGCAAAGTCGTGGCTTTTATTATTGTGTGAGTGGTGACACAGGAAGGAAGTATGCATGGAATTCCACATCCCATATCCCACTACCACAGCAATATATAAATCACACTCTGGCTAAACATGTTTTGACATTATGGTATCTCCATGTGTAACTTGCCCTGTACACGAATTTCATAATTGGCAAAGACCCATCAATTCTATTTGTTTCTGTCGCAAAAAAAGTGCTTATAATGAAAACAAGCTGAAGTGTATCGTGAAAAAGAGCACAGAGATATATAGCAGTTTTCATGAAATTTGCAAGTGGATAAACGGGGGAGCAAAGTATCATATTCCTTTCAAACTGAATTTTACTGAAACAGCATTAATCAAAACGATGGCATTACAAGCCATGTAACGAAAATATAAGGGCCCACAACTTATTAAAAAAGTACATCATTCTGAACAAGGAGAAATACAATGTAACTGCATGTTGTATTTTAGTGAATCATGTACGTTAATCTGTAAACTACGAAATGACGCAGATTTCTCTCCTCATTAACAATGTACATGTAAAAGAACCATACAATGTAATTTATTATGACTTGAATACACGCACGACAGCTTTCTTGCCATGTTACTATGAATTTCCACATCCTTCTTTGTTGTACATGTTATTTAAACATTTTGGTGGAAATGTAGGCAAATTGTTCTTACGAAGAACACCCCTTGACCACGAATGATGTGGTCCAAAGCACATTGTGTGTGACACGTATGACTGTGTGGGCTGTGGATCAGCGCGGAGAGCACATGGGTCATTCCATGCCAAATCAACTAAATTTCTGAAAAGTTGTTACTGGTCCAACTCGGATTTTGTTGAAACATTTTTTAAGTACATGTACCTTAACATGGCTCATGAACACATGCAAAATTTTAGTGTCTAACTCCACGTGGTTTCTGAGATATGACCCTACTGAAATTCTTACCCTCTCCCTTTTTCCCCATTCATAGTTGTGCCGATGAATTTTTTTGCTTTTTTGGAGGCCCGTATCTCCAGAATGCATCAGGGTTTGTACCTGGAAATTGCTCCATAGGATGAATGGCATCCATTCTGCAAGATTCTGTACCATACCAGATTTCGTTTGCAAGATATAGGACCCCAAAAACCCTTATTTGGGATGATCGACATCACTTGTTGCCATTTTCGTCACCCGGTACTGCTACAGCATGGCATAAATCAACATTTACCTCACAAATTTATACACAAGAACTAGGCCTTGTATTTCTCACTGTAGGCAATGTATGGCATATATTGTAGACCAACCTAAGCAAGTAACAGTCAAATATGTACTCACCAACACATAGTATGTTGAAACTAAACCCCTGGGATACTGACTTGTTGACCAGCTGGTCTGGAAGACTATCAAAGCCCACATGACCCGACAGCCGGAGGTCACGACCCTTGTTGATGTCAGCCACCTCAAGAAGAGAAAAGGAAAACTTATATTTCATTCAACTAAATTAACTGAAATTCGACCTGTTACACTATGTCAGGTATGGATTGGTTCCAGTCCTTAACTTGCGGCGGGAACCAGTCTAACACTGCTGCATTTATAAACAATCAGGCCTCAAATTTAACGGCGGCCACGACGGCCAGTGCCGCTGATGCCCTTAAGTTTGCCGTGGTACCCTTCACAAAATCACACTCTTCACGGCCAGTCTTGCCGTGCCCTTTTCCCAACAGGCCGTAGTGCCCTCGTTTCCCACGCATACCCGTCCCGCAGGCCGTCGGCACGGCAACGGTGCACGCGGACCAGACCATACCAGTTACATACCCAATTGAGAGCTACACATGGTACTATACAGTACGTACATGTATGTTCGGCTACTGCAGATAGAAGGTTCAACGATGAAAACATTAAATTTTGGGGTACGAGTTGACTCAGGTACAAGTTAACCTGGGTACGAGTTGACCCATTACCGACAAATCATATCGCCCGATGCCCGGGACTCGACAACCAAAATCAGGCGTCGGGGCTACCGTTTCTTGTCAGTGGCAAAGTCCGACGGAAAACCTATTTTTCAAAATCGGGCTCATACATGTATGAAACGCATAATAAATTGATAATGATTATGTTTCTGATTTTGTCCAAAACGAATGCGAAAACGCGAGGCCAAGGATGCACGATACTTACCGCTAGCTACAGCACTGTATGTACATGCACACATGATTGGGCCTAGACGGCAAGGTGGCCCAGCACGACGTATAAAGAATTTGTCAGGAAGTACAACGATTCGATTTACACATTGCGCGGGGCACTGTGGAAGCAGCGTATTTGTTGAAGTCTACATATGCAGCGGGCCACTAGCTAACTAAATTTTCACTACGTACGTTTTGTTGACTATGTTCTAGTTCGTGATGAAGGAGTGTATTTTTGTGTGTGGACTGGTGATTGAACATGTACGTATGTAGAACGAAATATGGTAAATTAAAGACTAAATATGAAGTCTATTGGCAAAAAGTTGTTTTACGTACACGTATTCGGCGAGCACGAACACGTTCTAAAGTATTCCTGTCAAACATTAAATGGAGATTTCATAAGGGTGAAGTGGTTAATCTGTGGTCAGGCCAGGCCAGGCCCTTGAAAAGCCTGATTGTACACAATAAACTGCCCATTAATTCTGGAGTCCAGCTGGCTCCCATTGTTCACCCAGATTTGACTGACAGCTGAGGCATCTTTTGATCCAGCTGTGAATGGGTACAGATTAGTGTGAGGGGCTACAACCAGGCCTGGCCTGGCAGAGGCTGGGCTTTATTGATTAGTTGAAGGTCTATTGTTAGGTGATTTGTGGCTCACAATAGCAAAAGCCGGAAGGCCTGGGCATGGCTGGGCTTTTCAAAGGCCTGGCCCGACCACAGATTAACCACTCCTCCCTAAGGTAAGAAATGAACGATCAAAATCCAATAAGATCAATGATTTATTATATCATTGTTGTACGTTAGGATGTACTCAGTCTTGTATTAGATTTTTGTAGTTGAAATTTTCTCCCCAAAATCACGGGATCTGCACGGGAGCAATTTTTTCAGTAATGTTGAAAAATTATCGCTCTTACAGTTCCGGAAGTAGCAAGAGGTGAAGCGTACTGGAATTCACATTTCACAACAACATTCATTAGACTGTTGCAATCTGCCCTGTGCACAAATTAATGTCTAAAATAGATTTACACCAATATCAAAACTGTTTTTGCCAGTTTGTTTACACTTTTCTAATGGAAAACAAAACAGGGAAGTCAGTATCAGTATCATAGACCTAATTGCAAATACCACCTGGTGGTGACGTCACAATGGTCAAAATGCATTGTGGGGAGGAAAAAGGCACAAACATTGCTGCTTGTTCCTTCCCAGAATCCCTTTTGACCATTGTGACATCTCAACTAGACGGTATTTGCGATAAGGTCTATGTTAGTAGGGCTAGTGAACTTATTATTTAACGGTTTTGTTTGTTTAAGAGATTGCTTTCATTGTAAAGCCCACCAAAAAAGAAAACAAATGATGGTAAAATGGCCCCAATTGACCAGTGCAATCCAAAGTTATGGCCAAATATATGTCGCTCAAAATGACATTATTTTGTATAGGAAATGTGTCGAAAATGTTCAATTTTTTGAAACTGAATAAAAAGGCATATTTAAATATCTGTCAAAGTGTAAATAAACACTTCAGTAACTTTTGACTTGTTTTTTTCCATTGTTTTCCAGAAATACTATTGGTTCCAGTTGGTTTTGAGTTGTTAAAAATCATAATGTGCAATAAAATGGATGTCAAAAATGTAATTTTACACCAAAAATGACCAACGGCAAGGTTGACAAATGACTAAGTCCAACCTAAAAAACACTCAAACAAAACGCCCCCATCTAATACAAATAGAATAGTCCATAAAGCTAATAAAGCTAACTATCTTTCCAAATTACGAGGAAGATTTTCAAATATTAACTTTTAAATGAGGAATGAAAAATCTGACTTTTTAAAACTAAAAATCATTGGGCGACGCTGTTACGTCAGGCGTTTATATGTACACTCAGTACACATATCACCAGTTGCGACTACCGTGTGCAAGAGCCCTAATGTTAGCATGTGCTAAATAAAGCTTTAAAGGAGTTTGTCTTTGTTTTCAAGTAATGACCAGGAAGCTATTTGTTTTCTTTGCCGTTTTTACTGGTAGAAAGTACTCTAGCCCTACAAATAGGGCTGTAAATGGTTCCTTTTTAAACTTCTGTCTTTTTACTGTCACCATTACAGCCCTACTCCAACGGCAGCCCTACTCCAACGGCAGCCCTACTCCAACGGCAGCCCTACTCCAACGGCAGCCCTACTCCAACGGCAGCCCTACTCCAACGGCAGCCCTACACGCCAAGTTTTTCAACTCATGCATAATTCATAACAAAACCAGTTTCTGCAGCCGCCGAGTACGGTGCCCTGACTTCTCACAAAACAACCGCGCGTCGTACATGACATGCTACTCATGCATAATTCATGAGTAGACCATTTTCTACAACCGCCGGGTGCCCTGGTTTCTCTCAATCATCATCGTGATGAATACAGACAAGATGGCGGCCTCCATGTTGTGACATTTTGGAGCATTTGTCATTTTTGAAGACCTCACAGCCAGACGAAATCAGCATTTAGTAAGCCTTGTTATATACTGTAGAAATTGCTAACATCTCAGGAATACAATGTCAATGGTGTATATAAAAGTGTTCAGCGATAAGAATTTGGGGAGATATTTTAAATCAAAGTCGACCGGTTGTAAAACTCGGCGTGTAGGGGTGCCGTTGGAGTAGGGCTTACTAATGGCGACAGTAAAAAAGCCAGAAGTTAAAAAAGGAACCATTTACAGCCCTATTTGTAGGGCTAGTAGTAGTAAAAGTACTCAGTCATATGAGTCATACTCGTACTCATTGTAAAGTATTTGTACTTGTAAAAATGTACTCGTAATCACACAAAGAAGTACTCGTACTCATACTCATGAAAATGTACTCGACTACAACACTGGTTCACAGTGCCATAGGTTGGTGCATAAATTACATACCCACAATGCATTGAGAATGTCAAAACTAAAAAAGGTTTATTGTTGGGTCAGGATTAAAATGGACAAGATTGAACAAGATCATATTCACACAAACAAGCTATCTCTTTGATCAATACTGTAGCAATGTAAAGTTCTTAGACGTTATAAAAAAAACGAAAACAAACTTACAGAATTTTGTTTTTCATCCGCTGGGGCGTGGTTATCACTTTCCATCGTCATTTTGGACGTTCGGCCTACCTCCTACTCTTTTGGATGGAGACTAGAGCTGCATGCATGTATTATGCGTACATCATATCAACGACCTATCGGTCGTGTGTGCAACAGCAGAAACGTTGGTACTCGTCACAAATTATATCAATGGAAAATAATTCGGTTACCACTGAAACATAACTTGTACAAAACAATAGAGGGCGGCATACTAGAATTGTTTACATGTACAACGATAGAGGGCAGCAGATAAGAAACAACGGGCCAATTTGATCTGCCAACAGAGGGAAGCAAACACAAATAACGGTGATGACTTCACGGTCAACAGAGGGCAGCATATTATCATGGGCCGGATGTTGGTGTTGTACAATGTTTAGTTCCCAATAAAATATGTCCGGAGAAAAGAGAGTAAATAACCAAATCTGTCTGGGTGACGGGCGCGCACCTACGGTGGTGTTGCGTGAATATCAGACTCCCTGAAAATCCGACTTGTTTATTATACTGCGCATGTTCAATAGCCCCCATAAAAAAAAAAAATTTGAAATATAGAATAAGCTGGGGGATTCATTCTGAAAAAAACTAAGCGTTCGTTTAATGTTATAGTACGTACCTACCTACATGCATGGCCTGAAATAAGGGGTGATTAAAAATGAGGCATACTTTTGTTGGTGACCCACTTCATCTGTACCAATATTAGTGGTACACATGTACTCGAATTTACTGCCGAAAAAAGCGCCCTCTCTAGTACCATTTCAGAAATGTTGTGTTGTATGTCGCCCCCTACTGTTCAATATTAGAAATGTTGAATAACGCCGTTCAGTATTTCGCCCTCTAGTGTTAATCTTTTTCCGTGTATATCGCCCCCTATTGTTTGTTTTTGTTTAGTATCTTTACTGAAGTAGGAGATAAATAACACACTTTTTAAAAACACGGAAAACAATTACTGAAACCGAACTACAAAACAAAATAAATGGCACGATATCCAGAACAATGCGACATTCTGTAAGGTCATTATTACAATTGTCAGTTTCTGCCAAATTTTAATCACTTTTAACCTAAGAATACAAAAATGAACAGAAACAGTTAGCAAGGTGCAAAACGTAATATCCGCCTTTAAATTGTCAACTTTTGAGTGGCAGACAAAATTATGCCCGAGTCACATGAATCAATACAATTTTGTGTAGAGAAAGGGTCACAAGTATTACACTGCCATCATCCTCGAGATATTTATGAATGATGCAAAAGACCCACGATAAATAGAAATATGGTTTCAATGTTGTGACCTGTAAAGATGCCACTTTGACAATAACCGTTGAGACTTGGCAAACGTGGCAGCAGTGTACAGATTGACCTACAACTGCCACTGGACATCAATAGACCCAAGACGTAATGACGTCACGCTTTGTTTACATGTGCGCTTTCCTATGTCCCTACCTTGTCTGGTGCCCTGACCTGGCTCCAATAGGAAAGCGCACATGTAAACAAAGCGTGACGTCATTACGTGTTGGGTCTATTCAAATCACAAATATCTTGCCAACAAATGAATTATTTGAAAACCACACAAAGTAAATATTCAAAAGCCGAGACCCTATCCCAATCCAACTTGCACCAAAGTACAATTATTTCAAGGTTACTCACTGGATATATTTTACACACAAGTCACATCCAGAGTGAGGTGGCAGACACTGAAACAAAAAAAGGGGGAACCTCCTCCTCTTTTTTAAAGTCATGACACTAAACATATTCTTTTGCATTTTAAAAATATATAAAACTTCTGGTCGTAAGCAGGGTTGAGTTAATGAAGGGCATTTTTAAAAGTCCTAAATTTCAACTTGGCCCTGCAGTTCTAACCCAAAGTACTTACCCCTTGTTTATCAAGAGCAAAAATGATTCGGAATTGACTTTTTTTACCAAATACTCAAATTTTACCCCGGCATTTGACACAATGCTCACAGAGCAGTAGTTTTTACAATTTACACATGTACAGAGCCTAATATGTGCAATGCTTCTATCAAACTTCAATTAGTTTTTATACATCTGCACAACTCAACTCGACGCTACTCGAGCTCAAAACAATTATGTCAGTCAGTAAAAATTCTCATGCCCTCCCAAAAAAATTTGTTTCTCAAGATAAACAGACATTTTGTTTTTTGCTAAAACTGGTCTAACTTTGTACTTTTGAACAGGCCAAACAAATGAATTTTATACCTTCAATATCAATGTCGCAATACAAACTTTTACTTCAGAACTGAAAGCTTGACCTATAAAAAAAAAAAATCTTACACACTCACCCCTTATCATTATACTTGTTTGTGGCACATGGTTGAAAGCCACAGTTTTTAAATAGCAAAAACTTGACGTCCCCCCCCCCCACTTTTCAAACTACACTAAGTGTGATGACCCAATCTTTACCACATCAATATTGGTGCCAACGAGGGGTGTGGCAACTGTCAATGGACGAGCCAAATATGAGGGTCATTCACAGCGGCTACAGCCCTATGAAGTCATTACTGTACAAACGGGCCATTAAATTTTTATTCCCATTCATAATTGCCTCATAAAAAAATGAGTAGAACCACCATTAAAAGGGATAATTACAAATTTTACCACCAGACTTTTGCCTTAAGTTGTGCAGCGTAAGAGGTTTTGCATGTGTGCATGACCTACAAATGTGCGCAAAGTTCTGTGTTTTTACAAGTACTGCCTTGTGGGGTCCTCCCATAATGGGAACAAGTTGGTATTTGTGTAAAGGTGGCCCATAAGAGAAATTCTAAAGATTAGGGATAATGATAGCACAATGCACGTACCCCATAAACCCAAAGTACAAGTTAGCATATATGCATGTGGGTGCTCAGAATCACATGCATACGGATACCCAGGAGATACGGCATTTTATACGCACACATGAGCACTGGCTGTCATCTTAACTTCACACTATTATTGTGTGTGCGCCTCCAAACGCCCTCCCCAAACATCCACGTGTACTGGCTGAGAACAAACAATTCATGTTAATGTTTGACTATCTATAAAATACATTTAAGACTGCTAACTGAAATTAAGGTTTAACACAGCTGATGGGCTTTTGACCAACAGGAATCGTGAAACTGTCCCAGGCATTTATGAATGCAGAATATAAGAGTATTTTCTACTCTATTGGATTTTAGTGTAAAATTTTCAGCAAGCAATGCATACACATTATGTTATTTTGAGCCAAGCACAGCATGAGCTGTATACCTGAGCATACTATAATTGGGTGCACATATCCGCGTTTTTGCATCCCTGTGGAGACATGGCATTGTTTTCCCATTTGTCCCTGTACTTAAGCAAACCCCTATAGACTTTGTACACAAAATTCCTTGTGGGGGACAACCTAACCCATAGAATTGCCTAGTGGAGACCTATTCAGTCCCTTTGTCTCTATCGTTTTCATGTCTCCATAGGGTACGGTATATCTCTCCATTATTACATGACACACACATACAGTTACTTCAGATTTTTCTGCTCATTTCAATACATTCTTAATTGGGCGCACTCGTATTAACCCTAACCGTCCCAAATCCGCCAAAATCCAGCACCATGCTGTGTTGTAATTTGATGGGTTCAGGACTGTAGAGCCTTGGCACCATTACTTAACCCTAACTCCCTACATCATTTTCCCCCCATGTAACCTGAATCCTCCAACATCTTCTGATTTCAAAGTGTTAAAACTCCATATAACCTGAATCCTCCAAAATCCTCTTATGGGGACCATAGCACGAATCCTCCAAAATCCTCTAGGGGTTTTTTGCATACCCCTAGTAACCTCAATCCTCCAAAATCCTCATGTATCACATTGAGCCTGATAACCTGGATCCTCCATATTCCTGCAGGGGCAAAAACCCCTAGTAACCTCAATCCTGCAAAATCCTCCGATGCATCAACTTCCAAGTAACCTCAATCCTCCAAATTCCTCCATTTTGCAAAGAGGATTTTGGAGGATTTGGGAAGGTTAGGGTTAAACATGGAACTATGATGCCCCAATTTGTCTAAGTACAAAGAATGTGCCATAGGTATACTGCAAAGTGTTAGATTTTGACAGGTTCAGGACACTTCTCAGTAAAAGTACTACAGGTGCCAGGGTTAATTGCATACATTTTGACACTTGAACTCGTCTCTGCCCGTTTGATTCAATTCTATCAGGTGACGGCACAACAACCCAACTCTCCATGTTAAGTGTACATGTGTGAACAGTACACCTGTGTAAAAGTTCCCATAGCTTTTGCATAACAAGCGTCATCCCTCAAGTCAAAGATTCGCAACAATCAAAATGGTGCATTTATCATTGTTTCCGAATCATTTTCATAGCCTTTCTCTTATTCTGATTTCTACGAACCTCATTGTTTCCGAATCATTTTCATAGCCTTTCTCTTATTCTGATTTCTACGAACCTTTCAACATCCAGACACAATGCCTATAAGGGCAGACATGCTTATTAAACAGGCGGTACTGTGAGCATTACCACTGCTGTGCCGCATTCAGTGGCCTGTGAAGGGATATCCCAACTCTCCGAATAGCTGAATAAACATGAGATCAAAAAACCAAGCTGGAATTATTCAATGATGAGACTGCCTGTGTGTAGTTACAAATCAAGATTGAGGTTGTTAACCCCTTGCCACCGGGTAGCGCCGGGGCACCAGGCCGGGTTATGCAGCCAGGCGAAACGGAAACAAGAGGCTTGTGCAGCCAAGCATAACGTACACAATACCCCAATGATGGATTGAAAATGCAAAAATTGGTGTGTATAGACGTCAACCGGCCAGGTGCCAATTTCAATCTGCACGTATTTGTGTCAGCCGGTGGCAAGGGGTTAACAGAGCCACCTGGCGTGGTATAAGAGTACATAAAAAAAAAACAGTGTTACCGCTAATAATAATTGTTCCCTAACCCAGTTTTGTTGAGCTCATGATCATAGTAGGTGTCAGAATAGTATTCAGATACAACACTGCTGTAAATGAGTAATGTGGCCAGTTTCTTGAGCTAACATTGATGTTTGGCCGGACCAGCGGATTAAACCTACTTGCTGGTATCGTTACTGCTGATAATTTACCCCTTTCCCTAATCTGACGTGTACTCTGGAACCAGTGAGCTGTTGCCGTCATCTTTGGTCGGTTCGTCGGATCGTTCCTCCTCCTTCTTGATGTCTGGATCCTTTTCGTCGTGGTCTCGTCTCGATCGTTTGCTGTGACGATGTCTGGAGCTTCTATGGGATTCCTCGCTGTCGTGTCGTCTTCTGTAATAAAGTGTTTCATTTTGAACATGTTTAGCCACAAAAGAGCTCAATTTTACACCACAGGTACGTCTTTCATTATCAGTGGAGTTAAGTTTGCGGATACGCCATGTGAAGTGACCAACTGTACAGAAAGTGAGGTTCTTAGATGGACCACTGGTACTTACTTGATGTTTGGTCAGTATGGTTTGAGGGTGGACAGCTGTTATTAGCTCCCCAAGGTACTGGAAGTTGACCAACTATTTCCCCGAGACGAAGATGATGAATCTAGTTTGTCAACTTCTAATACCTTCGGGAGCTAATATCGCCTACCCATCCGCAAACCAACTTATATATGCTTGACTGTACCTCATACATATTCGGTTGTCATTTTTTGGTTTTTTCAAATGTTTTCTTTGGTTAGCACAAGATTTGACATTAAGGATTCCGTGGAATTGGACCTAGTGCTACTAAGCACACGGTTATCTGCGTACGGAACCTCCATTTTACAGAGACAGTAAGTTTTAAGCACAGGGAAGATCTTGGATGACTTGGCTGTGAAATAGCACTTCAGCTAGCAAACGTCGACTATAGTTAGCACATCTTTTGCTGTTTACTGTTATGCAAAGCTATGAAATTGGCCCCAGGCTGCTATAGGCTTAGGATGAGTCATTCAATGTTCTGCTCACCTTCTAGTCGTCTCCTTACTGTCTTTGCTATCTCTCCCGTCCCTCCCTCTGTCTCGGTCCCTCTCTCGCTCCTTGTCTCGCTCTCGATGCCGCCTCTCTCTCTCCTTTTCCCTGTCCCTGTCTCGGTCTCGGTCACGGTGTCTGTCTCTAGTGCTTTCACGGTCCCGAGTGCGTGATCTGTCTCTAGTGCGGTCACGGTCGCTGCGATCCCGCGATCGGTCCTGATCGGACCGGCTGCGCTCTGGAGACTTCCTGTCGAACCAAAGCAGATACAATTTGCACACATTAAAAATACAAATTGAATTTGTTACGGGAATGGGCGAGATCATTACAATGAACGACAATTCATGACATCATGAAATTCGCTTCGCTTTTGCATTTGTGTAAAGTATGAACCGGCCCTAAAACGTATAACCAAAGAACCCACTCTACTGTATTCAGGAACAGGTTATCAACTTCAAATCCGGCTTACTGCATTAACCCTTGCTCTATGAGTGTTGTTTATTGCAAGTCAGTGGTACAGTGAAATCTCGATAAGTCAAAACCGGTTAACTCAAAAACCCGGTTAACTCAAAGTAAGAATTTATTCCTGTGAAAAGAATAGCAAATCATGTATAAACATGCCCACACTAACTCAACATTTTGGACCGGTAACTCCGGATAAGTCGAACTCAAAATCGCAAACTTGGTGTTCCAAAAGTACATAGTGTTTTACTTCACATACCCTCCATCTCACTCCAGAGGATTATGGCATGTGGATTTGCTTATCAGTGTAATACACTGTTTACTCACAGCATGACCAAGTTATCCTCCAGTTTCCTTTGGCATTCCTTGGAGTGTACAAGGACTCCCCATTGAAATAATGTGACAGTTATTGGAGGACTAGCAATAAACATAGGCATTTGGGGGGGGGGGGGCGAATATTGAAGTGCGTTGGAGTGTAAACGAGAGCAAGGGTTAAAAGAATTTACATTAAATTTTGGGAAGATATGACTTACTCTTCTCGACGGTAGCTCCGTACTTCCTTGTGGCGATAATCATCCTCATCACTACTCCTACAAAATGTCAACCAAAGAAAGGAGAATTAAAAGAACACATTGATGCAATGGCCGAAGATAGAACCTACCTCCAAGAGGAACATGAATTCATAATGCCAACTTCTTTTCCATGTTGAGTTTTTGGTTTAATCGAAGTTAAATGAAAGTAAAGCGACCAAAGTACAGGGCTGTGTTTAAATCATGCCAAGGTTTCCTAAAAATTAATCATGTTAAAAAGAAGGAGGAATTTTTTTTGAAAATCTAGGATATTTTAAAACCTGTTCCTTTGAGAAACTTTAAGAATGAAGGTAAGGTGACAGGTTAACCCTTTCCTTATCAATGTCGAGTTAACTTGACGGGCCACACAAAAGAGCATGCAAAAAAACAGATATATTCACCACGTTTCAACAAATTGTAGGTACTTGTAGTAATTCTTGAACTTTGAGAGCTTTTAAAGATCTTTGTAATGGCGCTAACAAATTAATGTGTCTCCAACACAGAATGTGATACTGGGGGAAGATAAGCCAATAAACAATGTGGTACTGAAAGGATTAACAGTTTAAAGAAGCACAGGGAATCTAAAATCTGAAGTAATATTCACACAAAAAAAACTTGTTCATCATCAGTTGCAATCTTACTATACACGGGTGTCATTTGAAGACTACCATAACCTTAGGACTCTTCATAACACAGTAGACCAGCGACTCTATACTTACGTGCTGATATCACTCTCGCTTGTCGGACTTTGCCCCCTGAAGAATGGTGGGGGTGCAACACCCGGCCCTCTGTCCCACATTTCAGTAGGAGGGGGACCTTGGCTGGGAGGCGGTAGCCCTGGGTTGAACTGGGTGTTATAGGACTGGCTCTGGGCGGGGGTCTCTGTAGGTCAAGATACAAGTTTAAAAAGTCAATCATTATTCAAAGCTATCTGACACTATGGGTTTATGACTTCTGAGCAGTTCCCCCTGAAGATAGATGTTGGGTAAGAGTTTAACCGATGATCGGATCGGACATCGGATCGGGCCGATGTTTGGCAATATCGGCAAAACATCGGATCGGCAAAATTTGTAAGGTTTAACCGATGACGAACCGATGTTCGGCAATGTCAATTAGCAAACTTTACACTCAATTTTATCATACACAAATGTCATGTTTTTTTTATTAGAGCGCGAGTAAAAACGATGTTTTATTTTTGTGTGAAAAATGAACAGTTTTATGCTGTGATGTATTATCATACCGGTGTAAATATCTCCGAGCTCCGCGTCTATGCGATCCGCGCTATCTGCACCGCATGCGTGAAAACTCAGTGCCCGAAGACAACGAAGCTAGCAGTCAGTGCATGACTGTACTGGTCTACTGAACGTCATGAACGGAGTCGGGGAACTACACTGTGTGAAGCCACGACGCGTTGTGGACTTTAGTTCAGCCGATCACGTGTCTCTTGCATGCACAGCATTGGCGATATGTGTGCACCGTGTAATGTTATATACAGCGTGAATACAAAACTACCCTGGAAAAAAGACCAGCATAGACGCCCTAATGGGGAATTCCCTTCACGTGTGCCAATTTTGCTGGACTGAAGCTTGAATTGAATTGAAATTGCTGCGAGTTCGGCGTCGTATTTTTACGACCGCAGATTTTTCTACGTACATGTAAATAAATGCCTGGATTAGTTTTGCCCATTGTCCTAATTTGTTCTCCATTTCAACTTCTATCCAACAACCAGCAGTGTTAAAATTAAATTTAATAGGGTCGGTTGGTAGGCATAACATGTTAATTTTCTACCTCCATGCTAAAGGTGAGAATAATTAACGCAATACCTGTGTTAGAGGGGTCCCGAAACGAAGTACATGTACACATTTTGAGATGCTTTGTGAGACATATGCCTGATGAATTTTATGTGATACGAGCATTGCAAAGTGAAAAATAAAATTTACGTATTGTAAAAATAATCAGCTTCCTTCCTATTTCTTTAAAACTGTAAACTTGTATGGTTAAGCCAAAACTCTCGTGTTGTGAATAATCGACCTTTTTATTCAGAACAAAGATAGATACATGATTGATAGCCTATTAATTAGCAAAAGCAATAAACTAAACAAAATAAATATGAAACTGCGATCACCATATCACAAACTGCACGCACAGAGTGCCGCGATACGAAAGCAGTCCATGCCGTACAACGCGCGGGCGTGCCCGGCCAACTGACAGCTCCATGCACGGTGCGTCACCGTAACACGTTGGCGACACGTGGAATTATCCACACAGCCGTTTATCACGCATATCACTCAACGACTGGTCCACTTCTTGTCGCAATTTGTCGAAAGTTTTGATTAAAACACATCCTGATTTTGACTATCCTTGTTGGTCTGATTCTTTGTTGGTTTTCGCCGGGATTTTATGAACAAATCTTGTCGAGTGGGCCTACGAAGTTCTAGAAGTAGAATCTTTGAGTAATTTGTTGCCTCTAAAGCATGCGTGTCAAAGCATGGTGTTGCATGAATAAACACCCCCAACAACGGACCCGCTCTGCGCAATGCGCAGGCGCAAACGGTTTCTTTTCCCCATGATCGAGCCCGTACTTATTTTGCCGCATGCGCACGTACTCCCAGCCGAACATCGACAAGATGTACACGATCTTTGAGTTACGCATAGTTTCACATGTCGGCAAGTACCGCTACTTGTATGGGAATTCCGGACGCCCGGTCGGCAATTCCTAGTACTACATGTATATTATGATCAGAAATCGGTATCGTAGAATTAATTTGTCTTCCTCTACCTAATAACATTTTATGGCTTTCGAAAATAGGGTGACCCGAACTGAAGGCATTTTTTTGTTTGGCCCAATTTATTACTGTGTTAAGGGAGTCGTGGTTTGTCTTGGGTATGTCACTGTTGGTTGGGCGCAATCGGTCGATCGTGCTGCGCTATCAGTCGATTCTGACGGATGTCTTGGACTTTACTTACCTTAAAAAAAAATCCTCTAGAGCCGTGAATTAGAAAGAAAATGTGTTCGACTGGTGGCAGCGCGATCGGTCCATAGCGTCACGATCTACCGATAGCGCAGCACGATTTTTTGACGTTTTTGATGGCATTGTTTTATGTCGATTAAAAACATCGGATCGGATCGGACATCGGCCGATGTTCCAAATAAAACATCGGCAATCGGATCGGCAGGCAAATCCAACATCGGTTGAACCTTAATGTTGGGTGCATTCGAGTAGCTCACCCAGATCGACTCGGGTAAAGGTAGACAGGTAAGCCCCAAATGTCATTCTAATCGAACGTTCAAACATGGGCCGTCACGATCCTCAGTGATTGTCGTAGCCATGGATGTAGCCATTGACAAAACACCCTTTTGCTCATTTCAAGAAACGGACAAATATGAGGCCGGACAGCGGATAAGTTCAAGTGGGCCCAAAACCAACTGCATTTGAAGTTTAAACAATAATTTATTGAGCTCATTGCAACTTTAGAAGCTGTTATTCCAGCCCTATGGTATTACTTTTGCGAATAACGGGAAAAGCAGTAAATCTTTGTCGAGGAACTTTAGTTCACCTAACATGCACAACCTTGGCTGGCAAGAGGTTAGCTGTTGTGTTGCCAATATAATGATAGATTTACTGTTCACTGTTTGTCATATTTTCGCAATCATGTTATTCACAATCATGTTATTCGTATTTCTCCATTAAGCGACAGGACACAATATAAATAACATATTTGCCAATTTTTTTATAAAGAGCAAAGTTGGCAAAGAGAATACAATAAATGTCTTCTGAAAAGTTCCATGTTTGACTTGCCATTGTAATACGGTGGCCTCTCCCCAAAGTTGGGTGGTGGTCGCCTCGTATCGATGCCCTGGGGGGCCCCCTGCATCGGCCCCGGAGCCCCCATCTGAGTCGGGGGCGGCATGGAATGTGATGGAATGATGCCCTGCTGGGGTGGGGGCATGCCCCCCTGTGGTGGGGGCATGTTCATGTTGGGCGGGGGCATATTCATGCTGGGCGGAGGCATGTTCATGGGTGGGCGGGGGCCGTTTTGGCCGGGCCCGCCAGGAGGCATGGGTCCCCCTGGGCCTGGCGGTGGGCCGCGCGGCCCTGGGTAGTTCGGCCTGGGAGGAGGACCATCTGAAAGGCAACAAAATAACGAGCTGATTATTGATTTAGCAAGCAGAAAAATGAGTGTGTTTATATTTTATTTTAAAATACTAAAAAGGATATTTTGTTCTTTAACTGGTATAGAGTACTGAAGTGATATCACAGTGCAATGTCTACAACCAGATTAAGTGGTCTTTATACCAATATGTCTGCATGACTGGGTTATTAACAAAGGAACCAATTTAAATTCACGTGTTAAGAAAAGAAAAACTTTTTTACAATGCTCGGCACTTAACAGCCATGGCAGAAGTTTGCCTAGAACCAGTCGTCATGCCAACTGACATAACACTTTGGTTTTCTATTTAATTTGAAAAAAAATCAGTTAACAGTTATATCTATATGCGATTTCTAATTTTTTCTGGGATCAGATCAAATTCGCTGGTAAGAAACGGTTGGTAAGTTTCTCGTGATATTTGCAGTATTTTTATTGCCTTTGTGTGTCAGCATTTTATATAAGAAACCAAAACTCACCAAATCGCTGTGGAGGAGGTCCATAATTGCGTGGAGGCGGGCCTGACATATTGGGATGAGGCATGTTCATCCTGGGAGGAGGAGGGCCTTAGAAAAAAAATCACGCAAACTTTTTTTTAAAATAGCATTCATATATGGAGATTTGATTGCAGAATCATAATTTCACATCAAATTTCTAATAGTTTCCACAGTAGTAAATAAACCACAGTATGTCAAAAAACAATGCAAGTAAAAAATGGCTCTTGATGAACATTATCATAATCTGTCCGTAATCTGCAGTTTCAATTTTTGTATATGTGATTGGATCTGCTTTTAATGGGCTGGACACCGTACCGTACAGATGACAAGAATTCTTGTATATAAACCCATTCATTTTTCTTGGCCTTTGTTTACCTAATGCCACTTTCAATAGAGACAATCTTGATGTATTCCAGAATTGTTTTTCTAAGGCCAACAGAATCCAGTCGTACAGAATACTGACAATGTCATTCACAGATCCCAATCTTCTTTTTGCTGAGCTTTGAATTTGCTGCAGCGGGCCAATTCCATGAATCTTCTTAGCACCAAATCGTGCTCAGCACGGAAAACGCTTTGCTTAGCGAAACCAGGTTACTGGCCCAAACTGCCTGCACTGTACACTGGGGCCAGTTTCGTGCAGCTACTAAGCTCAAATTTGCCCAGCATGAAAAGTCTTCATTAGTGAAAACAGGATTATCTGTAAACCAATAAATCAACAACCACACCAACCTGAGTGAGGGGGTGGCATCCTTCCGTGGGGCGGTGGCCCACCTGGCCTGGGTGGCCCTCTGGGACCCCCCATTGGACCTCCCATGGGGCCTCCCATAGGGCCTGGACCCCTGGGGGGTCCTCTAGGGCCCTGGGGGGGTCCCCTAGGGCCCTGGGGGGGTCCCCTAGGGCCCTGGGGGGGTCCCCTAGGGCCTTGTGGGGGTCCCCTAGGGCCCTGGGGTGGTCCGTGGAGACCAGGCGGTGGTGGGCCCCCTGGTCTGGGCGGTGGACCCCTTGGCCCGGGGCCCATATTCCCCCCCGGGGGTCCCATAGGCCGGGGACCCCTCATGTTTGGCGGGGGGCCTCGGATGTTTGGAGGGCCGTAACTGGAGCTGGGTGGGGGCTGGTTGGGGCTTGATGGTGGTGGCCCTGACGTGTTTGGCTTGTTGCTGATTCATTAAGGAAAGGAGGAATAAAGAAAGAGAAAAGCATTGATTAAAAATCCAAGTAGTTCATATGCGACTACACTACCAAGACTAAGCATGGGCATCTTTCACACATGAATTTCTGCTCACAAATGTGCCGTCCATTGCATGGAGTTTGCAAGCAATTCGTTCAGCAACATCTCTGTTCAAATTTACATCATCCCCGGACGCAAACATTCCATCTTCTAACAAGCTTGCTAATTAGAGAGGCACAATATCCTTAAAATGTCATCCCAACAATGGAACAAATATATGCACACGCAGGCCTTAGTACGGTTTGACCTCAAAATCATACTGAATATAGCCAACTCCTCCTATAGTTTGCACATTTTGGTAATTAATAAGAAATGCCATGAAATTGTCCCCTCCTCACTTTATACAAAACTAAGTGTATTTCACCCTTCAAGGCCGTTATTTATATTAGCTGGCTTACTGCAAGTAACAATGGAAAGCTTTTTATCATTTGACCTATCGTCGTTAGTTAACTGTGCCCCTTAGACAGCCCTAAGGAAGTTTGTGCGGTAACTTTTGATTCAGATGTTGCACATTCCATGTTGAATTATAATTAACATGATTGGACAATATTTCACCAGTTGTGTTCAATGCAATTCTTCTGTGATGGATCAAATTCCAGAAGAAAAAACATTCATTTTGACATGCAGGTACGTCTCAACTAAACAAATAAGAAAGTGGATGTGAGGATGTGACTATGACTCACAAGTTGTTGGTCATATTGCCTTCGCTGCCAACGACCTGGATGCTCTGCATCGACTTGGGATCGCTCTCGCTGATTCGCCGCCTGCCGGCTATTGAGCCAATCACATTGATCGGACTCGGGTACTCTTGACGTGTCCCCTGCCGCGTCGGGCTGGGTTTGATATCTGGTTTGGCTATTGTAAAAAAGCAACAAAGATTAGCATACTTCGGGTCTTACGAAGAGCATGGATTCCAGCAACAAGATCCGAGAGCTATAGGTGATGATTTATATTAGTTTGCTTTTAATTTATGAGTGTATAGAGAAATTGACAGCAGCAGGATTTGAACCTGTGGCTTCCAAATACTGTACTGGCACTCTATCAACTGAGCTACCTTACCCTAGCTTTGTGGTGTCCCAATTTATCAATACTTTTTTCAGGGGTGCTAGTCAGAAGTCCTAAACCCATAAAGCTGTATAGCCAGGGATCATACCCCAACTTTACGGTGCATCTGAATAAGTTTTCAAGATGATTATTTGTACTTACATGCTGAAAACGTATGGACTTCTTTGGAGTTAACCGAATCCTGAAAATGGAAAGAAAATACATACAAATATTTTTCTTTCTGTAATGTCTTGAAGCTTATCGGCACAGCTTGATAAAATGAGACGGGGAAAACAGGTTTGACAAGAGAAACACTAAAAAAAAAAGCACTACAAAAGAGTTGCAGCACTAGCAACATTATATAACGCAAAACCAACAGACCAAATGCAGGTAATATTCCACAGAAAGTAACAAGTAAAATTCAGTGGGACTAGCAAAAACTATAGTTTCAAGCTGTGTTGTTCTGACTGGGACACTGAAATTTCCTTTGGCAGTTAGCTATTTGAGAGAATGAAAATTGGCTTACATGTATGTAGCTTTTGCCTCCTGAGTCTGACCGTAAGCCGTGTTGCTTATTGCAATAGTTCTTCCAGGTATCCTCATTGAAGTTGTAATTGAAGTAGTCCGTCAAGTCAGCACCTGTAAGTGAATGCATAATGAGCTCAACTTTCTGGACTATTCTATGAGTAAATTGTTGTCTAGGCTTGGTGATAGAGTACCGAAGTCTGACGTCAGTTGGCTCCAAACAAATGGAGATTTCGACACATTGACACAAAATAACAAAAGTATTCTGGTTCCAAACATTGCATTGACGTCATCACTTCGGTATTCTATAGAGCCTTCAATGGTACTTCAATGACGGCCCCTAAGCTATAGAATGCACTACCATGGAACACACGTAGTCAACACTGACTCTTTTATATGTACAGATGCAGTCAAAAGTTTACACACGCTGTAGACTTGCAAACATATCCCCAATTCATCTCAAAGCTATGAACAAAATCCAAATGACTGTACATGCAAGAGGAAGGGAATCCGGAACAATTTTATTGATACACTGAAAATTTACAAGAGAAAATTGCTTGAAACATAACGACTCCGGGAACAATTTCCAGGTGTACATAAACTTTTGACCGCAACTGTACGATTAAACTCATTTCTTAATGTCGAGTTTGTAAATTAATTAATGTGTGTTTGTTTGGGTTGGTAGATTCGTTTGGGTTTCATTGTTTTTTTATGTACTGGCAATAATTTGAGGGTCACCGTGTCTGGTTGTTTGATTAATTAAGGTAGGGTTTAGAGGCTTCTATCTCCGGAAAACGTCGAGACATTACTTATACCAGCAGCTCATATTACTTCAAGTCATTGTCAGAAGTCATAAACCCAGAATGCCGTATAGCCAGGGATCACACCCAATTTTACAATACAACCTGGAAAGTGACATTGTGGGGATCACTCAATGAGGATACGACTTTTTAACTTATCCCTAACACTGCTGAACCCATCAATATCAATACGAATTTCCACACAAACTGGGGGGGGGGGGGGGGGGTTAGGGTTAAAGTATTGTCAAACACACACGAGAAACAAACTAGATATATGAATGAATTTTCATAGTGAAAAAAAAACTGGCAGGAGTGGGACTTATTTTTATTTTTTTTGTAAATTTACATTTTTTAAAGATTTTTCTTTTAGAAAAGCCCCGACAGAAATTTGGAGAGAACTCCATTAGCCTTTTAGGAGGGCGCTATTTGATTTGGGTAAACATTTTGTGAAACCACAAATTCCAGTGAAAGTCAGAATCAGATATTGTTTTGAGTTAAAGTACAATCCATAGTGCAATCCATAGATCATGCCTAATCTTCACCTTTGAAATTTCCTGTGGCTTCACAAAAGGTATACCCAAATCAAATAGCGCCCCCTCTCCTATTGTGTCCGCCATACCTCTAAAAGGCTAATAGTTTTCATGGCCTCTCTGCAAGGCAGACCCAACAACTTACCCGGTTTTCTCCATGGCTTTTCTGACACTGAATCCACATCAAAGGAGTATACCCCTACTCCATTGATGGTGCCCTCCGCCTCCAAGTCAACGCCTTTGACCGACGCCTTCTGTATGGCTGTGGTTGGGGCTGATAGACAGAAGAGGAGGTAAAACAGAAAATGTTCATACTGATGATGTTGATTTACTTGTGAATAGTGAATACAACCCTACTACTGCCGCTTTAACCTTAACCCTAACAGTGCTGAATCCATTGATCTCAATACAAATTTTACACAGCCTAGGGGGTTAGGGTTAAAGGTACACATTCCGCTGAAATCCTCCAAAATGTAACCTATTTCCAAGGTCCGAGTGTAAACATTCTACCACAATGTGTAATATTGACGGAGAAATGAGGAAAAACAACAAAGCGTTAGCATCCAAACATTCAGACTGAAGCCACACATTTTCTTGAAGAAACTGATTTCCTTGACTCCCAAGATTAGTATTATGAAAACACAGAGAGCAGCAAGGAAACGGTTGCAAATACCTTGAGATGCTGCAACTGATGTCTTATGGTAGGGCGATGTCTTATTCAGACTGTGTGTAGATGGGCCTCCATATGAACTAGAAATGAAATGACAAAACGAAGTTGTAGTGTATTAGGGTCAAAACTGTCACATCCGTTGCGAGCTGATTAAACTATTGGAGATCAGTTGTCCTGGATTCACATCCAACTATCCCATTATGCACTAAACTTTTTTTCCATTTTGTCTTCTTTTTTTTTCTACTTAGAGTTGAAGATTTAATGCCAATTGCAACGATTCACTTTTCAGTATTTTGTGTTTCAAATGATTTATACCAATCAAAAAGGATCAAAGTGTCAATTGGCCCAAGATGGAGAAGAGAGGACACAGACAATTTAATATTTGGTATGCTCCGGCTCGCCTCGCCGAGCGTTTATTGCCCATTTGGCTTTCCTTTGCTTTCCTTTACAATTCCATGTATCGTCTACATTAAGTATACAAATGTATATTGATTACATGACATATATCCAGTGTTCGATTTAACTATAACTTTGCTTGAAACGTGATTGGGGCCCCACAATTTTCAGGTAGTCAGAAAATGAATGACAATGACAGAGCATTATAAACACCAAGTCAAGCACTAAAGGTGTAAGCTTGTGACAATAATTACAGTCACAATTGTTTGTCTGCTGTACTAAACAGCTGTTATAAACTGGTTGTAGCGACAACCCAAAGTTTGATAAAACCAGCACAAGTTAACATTGCCGGTTAGCGATCTTGGGATCACAGGTTATAATCAAGGTACATGTTACTATAGTGTGATCCAAATATTAGAACTAGGGTATACACATTATGGCGATCGTAAGGTCCCTAGAAATTAGCCTGTGTGATGTGATAACCCCCCAAATCAACCGTGAATGAGTCCCTGCCCCTAACTTTATGCCACTCCCCTCCTACCCCCTAAGGTACAGGAGGAGGCCTGGGGAAGAGGTGCCCGAGGTTAGGGAAATGGCAGAGGAGACAACTGGGACATGTAAATGAACCCCCGCCTACCAACTTTATGGCCTTCCCATCCTACCCCCAAAGGTACAGGGGGAGGCCAAGGAAAGAGGTGCCTGAAGTTCGGAAAATGGCGAGAGGGAACAACCAGGACCCGTAAATAGGCCCCCGCCCCCCAACTTCATGCCACTCCCCTCCTACCCCCCAAGGTACAGGGGGAGGACTGGGGAAGAAGTGCCCGAGGCTAGGGAAATGGCAGAGGAGACAACCGGGGCCATAACTACCTGGAGAGGGTGCATGAAGTGTGTCAAGGAACGTGGGAGGTCTGTGCTATGCTGAGGGTCCTCGTGCGAACCAACGACACTCACAAGTTACGTGAGCTGAGGCATAACGGAGATGGCAAAACCTACTCCAGCTTGGTGGAGTATGAGACATGTTGGGGTAGGTAACCGCCCCATGGTGAAGACCCGGTACGATGACCAAAGTGGTGCCTAGTAATACAAAGGCAGACCAAAATATCAACCAGGGGAATTCCGCCGACCACAAGGCAACGTGGCTAGCCAAAAACTGCAACCCTCCACCTGGAGGTGCACATATACATGTACCTACATGTACTAGGATTAGCAAATCCTGCCCGTACCCCAGAGCCTAACCGTTTATGCCTGACCAATTATCTGTATATTCTTAGCCACTCCAGTGGCTCTTGCTCCAGCATCAGACCACCCACAGCCTTAATCTGAAAACGATTAGGGATCCTAACCCCTGTAGGCGCTGCCACCATGTGATAAACTGACCATGAGTGGTTTTGTTGCGGAGGGAGGGAGGGTTTTTTGGGCTATGTGTACGCTCAGCGAAGAAAGCGGAAAAGTGGCAGAAAGCGCGCGAATGCTACACTGCTCGACCATAACACGGTCTGGGATTGGTGGATGGTCCGACGACCGCATGCGACGACCGCATGGGACGACCAATCCGTAAACGCGTCTGATTGCTTCCTGTGCTGTTGGAATGTCTGCCCTTCCCCCCAGTGCCAAAGGGGTCTTCCGGAGACGAGCACCGGAAAACCATATTGGCCCAAGATGGAGAAGAGAGGACACAGACAATTTAATATTTGGTATGCTCCGGCTCGCCTCGCCGAGCGTTTATTGCCCATTTGGCTTTCCTTTGCTTTCCTTTACAATTCCATGTATCGTCTACATTAAGTATACAAATGTATATTGATTACATGACATATATCCAGTGTTCGATTTAACTATAACTTTGCTTGAAACGTGATTGGGGCCCCACAATTTTCAGGTAGTCAGAAAATGAATGACAATGACAGAGCATTATAAACACCAAGTCAAGCACTAAAGGTGTAAGCTTGTGACAATAATTACAGTCACAATTGTTTGTCTGCTGTACTAAACAGCTGTTATAAACTGGTTGTAGCGACAACCCAAAGTTTGATAAAACCAGCACAAGTTAACATTGCCGGTTAGCGATCTTGGGATCACAGGTTATAATCAAGGTACATGTTACTATAGTGTGATCCAAATATTAGAACTAGGGTATACACATTATGGCGATCGTAAGGTCCCTAGAAATTAGCCTGTGTGATGTGATAACCCCCCAAATCAACCGTGAATGAGTCCCTGCCCCTAACTTTATGCCAAACAAGTTCCGAATTCAGGAACTTGCCAACCCCCCCCCCCCCCCCCCCCCCCCCCGTCCTAATATAATAAGGGGGGTGGGTGGAGTCTGTGAATGCAATAAAAGGATAGATCATAGTGCGAGTGAATGGGAGCGTGAGCTATGAGCCCAGAGGGCCCTCCACCCGAGATTGGTCTCCTTCGCAGGGGTTAGACACGGATTGAAGGAAACGTCAACACCATTCTCCCATGCTTGCTCCCCGCCAGGCTAGTAGCTCCACTGGTACCTGTGGGGTGAAGTAGACAAAAGGAGAACAGAAAGGGGCATGCAGGGGGGGGGGGGGGGGGAGTCTAGCCGAAGGCAGGTGATAATGGGGCTCATAATCGAGCAGTGGTACTGAAATACAATGGCCCATTTGGGGAGCAACGAATCTGCCCCGATACAAGGCTAGTGGGAACTAAAGCCTGTGGTAGAGGTCCCTTAAGGGTTAGTGTTGTCTCTGTCCAGCCGAAATTCTTTGGGGTATCCGTCTAAGTGAATGGGGGGGGGGGGGGGTGGGGGGGGGGGGGGGGGGGGCAGCGGCGATAGTGGGGGGGCCCTGTGCGTAGGGGCACGAGTGCAAGCCGTAGTCGTCGGGGATGTAATAGTGCGGAGCTTCCACAATTGACACCTTAACCTACGAGCATGATTAGTGGATTGTCACTCTCAAGCCAGGCATCGTGGGAATGTGGGAGCCTGACCGCTTGAATATCTGCCTATTTTTTCGTACTTGCTCATAATAAGCACTTATTGTCTGAATGGACCAGTTTCTATTCCCAGTCGGGGATATTTCCCCTGTAGGGCGAGTGCCGCGACTACTGTGAGGAACCAGGCGGAGATGGGTTCACGCACTGAACGGATTGAGGCCGGGTCTCATTAACCAGTTGGCCTTGGGAGGCCTCCACGGCGTACCCCTCCTCAACGATTGTCTGTGAATCAGGGGAGAAGTTGACCAGAAAGAAAAACCCCTAAAAATGCAAAATCCAACAGGACCCCGGCTCGACGTCTATAATTTGTAAATGCCTAAGTGCACCCCCTTCGAATAGCCGTTGTTATTAGTCTATGTCCACTGTTACGTGTGGAAACACATTAGGAAACCGCTTAAGAAATTCCAGTTTGCAAGGGAGATTCATTAACAAATGAGGGGTCCTGATAAGGTCCTGGGGTAAGAAAGATCGCCCCTTGTGATAGACCCCATCCAGGACTCGGTATAGATTAGGAATCATATCCCGAATATAGAAGCTGTGCAGAAAAGATGCCTGCCATGTATAGGTGTTCCCTCACTCCCCGTAAGCCACTGTTGGTGACAGGGTTGCCATGTACCTACTATAGCATTTATTAGTCTCCAGAGAAAGATTCGTCCGGGAACAACTGCGCGACGCGTGGGAATAGAGAACTGATTCCCTGCGAACTGTGCAACCTAAATGTTTACATAGTATGGCAGATTCGTCAATGTTTTTAAGTTGCTTTAATTATTCGAGATAAATCACTGGAAAGAGTAAAAGCATTTGAAATTAGACGAGGGTTCAATGGACGTAATAGGGTAGTCCTATGCTTTTATTGATGTCGTTTATTTATTTAATTATTTTTATTATTATAAGCCTCACTTATTTCGTATTGTTTCAAATATTGATGAAGAACGAACATACAAATTTTTTGCCGCTATATCAAACGTAACTCAGATCATAACTCCACCCCCTGATAAAAATGGATTCGCCCAGCTAAACATGTTGACCTTATATGTTCCGGACTAAACCAATGGTTACCGGTTGCAGTTGCGTCAAGATGGGTGGGCTTAGTTCTGAATACAACATCCAATGCCCAAATCGACAGGCAAAGAATAAGTCATTGATGTAGTATATTTTGAGAAATCACATTGAATATAAAATTTCTCAAGTCAAATTGCCATTAGTGTACTAAAGTCAGTTGTTGGCACGGTGGCTGGCTCCAACAATGGAGATTTTGACTGTTCCTTGTTAGCAGCTAGTATTGCAAACCATTGAACAAGACAAAGGCACCCTGGTTTCAAGGCTGCATTGACTTATTACATCAGCACACAAGGGTGGCAAATTTTAGTTTAATTTGCCACTCCATCGTTGTCCACAGTTGTACAGTCTGTCCGCTACAGATTCTATCGGGTCGTAATATAACCGCCTATTTTTAATTTATTTATTTTTGTTTAAATAATAAAACAACAAACGGAGTTGTTGGCGTTGGGCCACGGTGGTAAAAGTATTAAATACCGTCCTGGGAATTTTGTAAGCACATGATTCATTACAGTCGAACACCTTTATAACGAGGTCGCTGGACTTTACAATTTACCTTGTTATAACAGGTATCTTGTATGGTCAGTAGTTGAAACAAAGAAAAACAAGGACCCAGGACCTATCTATTTATTTATTATTTTATTTATTTTTAAGCAGGATGTTGTACTAACAGTGCTCTTATTATCGGGGTTCGACTGTATTTCCAGAAATGGCTCGTAATCTTTAATATATACTGCAACCCGAGAAAAGTATACTGAAAATAATCTTTCCAAAGTTTTCTTTGAATTTATTCATATTTTCTTTAATTATTTCTTCCTTTACTTTAATTATATATTTGTATTTTTTTTTTTTTTTTTTTTTTTTTTTTATTTATTTATTTATTTGACATTTCGATTTAACTTTGAATTGTCTATAACTTTCGCGTGTCTCCCACGATGGAATGATGAGACCTGCACTGGTTTGCTGGAATCCCACATTGGGAGTGTCTATCCCGTCCTCTGGTACAGACAAATGCCTCAACTTAAGCAGGGCGAGACTTTGGCAATAATCAGAGTAAATGTTCAGTACTTATGGGAAGGTGAACTCTAGAACTGCATTTAAAATAGGTTTTACGAAAAATGTACCCGATCCGGAAATTTAATTCTCAGTTGTCGATACAGAAAACCACTCACTAATGCCATGTTCTTGCAATATTTGCCAGCCAGATTTTACAGGAGTTTGTACTATTTAAATGATGCGACTGACGTCGCTTGAAATAGCGCTCACACGTTACGTCTATGCTAAACTGTGGGTGCTACCTACTCCAGATTTAGAGGACGGGGACTCATAGCCTCGCGTCAGGAACATACAATCTAATGTACATTACAAATTGTTGGGGTCCCCCTCCCCTCTCAGGATTAATGGAAATAAATTTGAGGTTAATCTAATTGGCCAGGGCAGGGAAAACTACGGAATTGTGTGCACGGGGTGACAAAACCAAAATTTTGCCTGACTGCACTATAACACCTCACCGGGAGTGGATTCTTGAGGTTGGCATGACGTGATCTGCCCCGTTGTTCTGGTTATGTGGTGGCGGCCGATGTGTATGTGTAGTTCCCCTTCGCAGTGCCTAGAAACCATTGATCTCCATGCAGAGTTTAGCTTCACCAGTAGTACAGGCAAATTTCCCGGATGTCCGACTTCACAAATGGGGGATGATACACACATCAAGCTGTCCGAATTGGGCTGGTGATGGGGTCTGATCATAATGATGTTGGTGCGGGCTGGCATGCAGGCAGGGTGCAGGCAGGGTGCAGGCAGATGTGCAATGTTACAATGTACTATGTAGAGCCAGGGATTCCCTGAAAAACCTGTCATGTATGGGCCAAAGCCCAAAAGTATGGAGCAGCCGCTCCACTGTGGGTGAAACAGGTACATGGCGCCAGATGTGTCAGCGTGGTCAGTGGTCGACCCCCGAGGTGGTGATGCCCAGCCATGGTAGGGGTGTGTTACCAGTCCGGCAGTTGGGGTTGCGTGCTGGAGCGGTGCAGTCGTAGGTGCCGTGCCCCGCGTGTCATGGTGTGGTGCACGCTGGCTGCTTCGGTTACTGGACAGGGGTTTGTTTGCACTGGTCTGCGGCTCACGATGGTTGTACTTTGTTGTGTTAAAGCAGGGCAAGCTGAGACTGTTTCCCAGCTGGCCGTCGTTAATGGCAGCTCTCTCAAAGTTTCTTAATCCTCCGTCCGTGGTTTAAACGAAGGCCATGGAGGCTGTCGCTCCCGTTGGGGCCACGTCGCGATCAACGGCGGCGGACCAGGCGGCGCTGTTTGTTCGAGCGACTGGCTCAGCCACAGATACCAGCACTGGAGGGCGCTGTTCATTGCCCCGTCGGCTGCGGTATCAACGCTATGCAGAGCTAGCCGGCCATGGGCGTCGTATTGCATGTCGTATTGCATGCATGCTGGTCATGTCAATGCCCGGCCCGTGGGTTTGTTGGAAGTCTGCTGAAGGCTGAAGCGCCCTGGACTAAGCTCGAGCTTGACGTGAATGAAGACGTTTTCCAAGCCGACCGCCGTCCTCTGGGATCTTCCGATAATGGCAAGTGTTTCCCCTTGCTGGGATATCTCGAGCGAAATTTCTAGAGGAGAAATTTTGCAGATAGTTCGGAGAAATTTTTTGGGCTATGTGTACGCTCAGCGAAGAAAGCGGAAAAGTGGCAGAAAGCGCGCGAATGCTACACTGCTCGACCATAACACGGTCTGGGATTGGTGGATGGTCCGACGACCGCATGCGACGACCGCATGGGACGACCAATCCGTAAACGCGTCTGATTGCTTCCTGTGCTGTTGGAATGTCTGCCCTTCCCCCCAGTGCCAAAGGGGTCTTCCGGAGACGAGCACCGGAAAACCATATTCTCTAAAGTTGGTGTAAAAATTATATGCCAGTCAGTATCAGCCAACACAAGTCGATTGGTTTTAACCAACTTCTCAACTATTCTGTACTGTCATGACTGTGCATATGCAATGGATGCACAGATGTATAGTCTCCTGCCAGCAACTGAATCCGGCACGTTTAACTGCAGTAGGTGTTAGTAGTCAACATATATCATTAGTATCTAGACCGTGTAAGTCTTGCGCATAAAGGTCACGATTGAACTTCCGGGCACCTCCGAGCCGCCGGCTATAGGACTTTTACGCGTGGTTGATTTTGTTTTCTATAATACTTTGTTTTTACGAAGATCTGAACCATGAAACGGCCATAAATATGGATGATAAATTCAAAATTAATTTTACAATATATGAAAACATGCATGACTGTCTAAATTATTGAAGAAAAGTGGGAAAAAATGTTTGACCTGAGCGTCAGGTTGCAACGTGATTGGCTCGATGTCGGGAAGAGAAAGCTCGGCCCCCCAAAATCCCTGTACTGCATGCACCCGCTGCGGACGTAAGTTAACGTACGTACATATGCGACGACTGCCTTATACTGCATGTGGTCTACGCTATTAAGACTGGTGCGTGAACCACCAGAACAATGGCGAATGACGTACGTATGACGTACTAGACTTTTTCGTTCTCCTTTTCCCTAATTTGATATATTGTTCACATTTTGTAAATTGAAATGAAAAACAATATTTTGCTAAAATTTTGTATCTACCTTTCAGTAAAAACAACAGCGTCAAAACAAATTATTTCAAGAAAACTACTCGCTTTACACGTTGAAGCTCCTATTCGAGGTGCCTGGAAGTTCGGTTTCTCGTAAACTCTCGTACGTTCTCGAGGTCAACTTACACGCTATATTACAGGGGCACAATTTTTTTATCAATCAAATGCAAGCAGTTGATTTTTGATTGATACAATAACTCCTCATATAAGTGACTTGATAATAGCATTAATCTTAGAGTTTACTTTAAAATTAAATATTTATGTTGATGTCACCATTGCGTTAGTCTCACCTGTCTGTTTTGTTAAGCCTGGTAAATGAAACTTCTCCATGTAGCCTTGAAATCTGAAAATACTGAATTCCGAACTTTTGTGCACATACAGGTCCGAGGGATAAAACACCCCTCACCCAATACCATTTGACCCGGTCCACGAAACACTCCCTGTGACTCACCCATAGCCAGGGGCTGCCTTGATGTCACCGATTGTCACTTGAAAGTCATCGTCATCTTCACTGTCTTCATCACTGTCTTGCTCTACAGTGCGGCCAACATCATCATCATCCTAAACAAACAAACAAAACAGCAAATTTTTCCCTCATGTTAACTAAGCCCTTTAAACCCTACAACCAAATCATACAGTCAACCAAGTTTGTTCTAATTTTTCACCAACATAGAGCCCAGCCATTACATGTCAGACACGGTAATAAAATGATCATCTACTGCACAGGTTTACCTGTGAGATATTTCTGAAAGTTGCCACCAATTTTTTGGAGCGGCGGACGTGGAAAGTTTTAAAATGGCACCGCCTCAGTTATTTCCCGACTGTTCCATGAATTTTTATGGTCATATTAAAACAGTTGTCATACAAGCCGCAGTTAGCTGTATTTAGCCACAACCGCGATGCATAGCCCTAACCCTGCTGAATCCAACAAAATCCCCACAACAGAAAATTTCTGTTGGAGTTTGGGGATCTGAGCAGTGAACAAAAGATCTTTTGCTCTGGCTGTTGGATTCTGTTGGATCATGTTGGATTCAGAAGGCTTCACACTTAAATAGCTGTTGGATATTGTTGGATACAGCACAGTCCTTGCAAAATACTTGAACCAGGGTTAGGGATACAAAAACAAACATTGTGCAGCTACAAAATGTTTTGTGAAATGATCACAAGGATGCTTTTTTTATGGAAGTCGCCCAATACTAGGCTAACAGCCACTCTAGGTAAAGGGCTACAACAGAGGTGGTGGGGTTGGCCACATTCTAGGCTGCCAGCCCTACCATCCTTGTGGTTTTCCTGGGTCCAGATGTAAATAGCGGATAAATCTTCAAAAGATACCAAAGAAATTATCCCCGTTTTCAGACCTGTAGACCCAGGCGGGGTAACTTCAACTGTTGGTGAGGCCAACTCACCTCCCCACTTTAATGTTACACAGCTGATGTGGAGCTGAGCAACATTTATGTTACATAACTCCTATGCAACGGCACAAGTTAAGCACCGTTTCTTGAAAGTGGCTGCAGGGGGCATGGAAACACATGTTTCTTCTTACTGCCAGTGAAGTCACAGCCAGACAGTGGTACTGTTGCAGAACTGTTGATAGTACTTTCCTAGTCTTGATTTCTGTGAACCCTTAAGATTCACAAGATAAGCTATACGTTGTTTCCTAATCCCTACCATTTCCCCTTCCTCTCTGTCGTCCACTCCCGGCGGCCCATCGTCCGTTACCCCTGGAGGTGGGACATCTGGCTCCAGAGCCTGACTAACAAATGGCTCGGCCTTGATAGATAGTGCACTTGGAGCTTCATTCTCACTAACCAAATAGAAACGACACACCCAGACTTTAGTATACATGCAATTCAAACTTTACATGGTGATGAATGATGAAGCTTGTGTAGCACTGTGTAATATTTGATTTCACTGACAACTTCCTTTTGAAAAGAAAGAAACTGAATGACTGATGACTGATGACTTCTACCGGTACGGTAACCCGGAGGTCGCAGGTTCGAATCCCGCTCCTGCCAGTTTCTTTGTTCACTTTGAAAATGTATTCAAATTTACCTAGTCAGTTTTCCTTGTGAATTGTTTGACAGATTTAAATACATGTTAAAAATAAATTCCTAGGCAAAAATAGGACAGGATAATGCTCATTGTAAAAGTATATTAGTATAACGATACAGAATGCATGGAAAATGGCAAATGTCATGATCCATTGTATTCCATACAGAAACATGTGTACAATGGTGGAAATATGACTGGTACTGTACACCACAGAGGACCAAATAGACTACATCGCAAATACCGCCTGGTTGAGACGTCACAATGGTCAAAAGGCATTGTGGGAAGGTCCTTCCCACAATCCCTTTTTACCATTGTGACGTACGTCTCAACCAGGTGGTATAATTTATATTTGCGAAGAAGTCTTTGAACACAAATGCCATTCACTATGTTTTTCCCCCTGTGTTCTGCATTCTAGCTAAAACAAATCCACATTCTGGATGATTTCAAGTTGGATACTTACACTTCCCCTGGTGGCTCGGTAGTTTCTTCCTCTGTATCTGTAACATTGCATGGAAACACAATTTTGTTGTCAACTGCATGTAAGGGAAAGATTTTACTTTAATACCCCCCACCAAAATCGGTAAGGAACAGCAAATCTTGAAAAATAACCATCCATTTGTGTTCATAATTGTATAAACACTTGGCACAACCTTTAATTTTGAGAATTTTGTTGGGCATTTTAGTGAAATATAGGGGAAGAAAGTTTGTGTTTTCTGTGTTAGAAGTTCTTGGCACCATGTACATGTAATAGTCACTCCAAAGTGTTCACATTCATGTTGATTTCTTCCTCATTTTTTACAGATTTTGCTGACATAAATCTTGAAATAACAGGTTGTGCCACGTGTTTAGACAGTTGTTATCACGGAGGGTTGGTTATTTTTAAAGATTTTGCTGTTCTTGACCGATTTTGGTGGGGGGTATTGAAGTAAAATCTTTCCCATGTAAGGCCTTGAGAATAAAAGTTATAGATTGGCATCCACCGCCCACATGCCATGAATGTTACCACCGAGAATATATTATTATTTACAAAAACGTTTCAAAGAATAAGTTGAAATTTTGTCCCTCCTAAATTCGTGTTTTTTCATCAGATTTACACTTTTTGGTAGTTTTTAAGTCATATTAAGGGAAAATAAGTGATGGCCGGATATGGAACTCTTTCCGAGACTTTAGTCAGGAAATTTTCGTTCAATATAGGGAAAGAAAGTTTGTGTTTTCTGTGTTGTAGGTTCTTGGTACAGTGTTAGTCCGAGTAACTTGGACCCTTTATCGCCTTTTTTAACATTTGGACATGATCTGGCGATAGTAGGGTCCAAGGCAGCATTTGACGATTTTCTATTCATTAATTCAATACGTCTAAAATCCAAAAAAAAAAAATCAGAATTCAACCTTACAACAGCCACCAAAATACTAGATACGCCACCATCTGAACAAGTGGAGTTCCATGATCAGATGAATGTACCATGGTTTACTTAACATCCAAATATAAAGTGAAATTTACCGTTTAATTCCCAGAGACCCCCGCAGAACATGTCTTTTCGCTTTCTTGGAGTTCAAATAGTGACCACTCGACCTTGCATGATGTCACCCTGATGCGCAGCGCCCGCATGCACCGGGCGACAACCTGTTTATGCCGGCGACTGTTTCGCGAGTGGTACAACGGTCGTGTCGGTCCGATTTGAGGCTGCACGCGCGTGGGACTCTTTCTGTTTTGTATTGTTGCGTTTTATTATTGGGGGCGGGTGTAATTTTGTTAAGAAGATCAAACTGCTTGATCTCAATTTAATTACAAGTATCTGGTTTATCTGCCCATCTGCCTGAGATTTAACATAAAATTAAAGCACATCTAATCATTAAGAAAGGATCACACAAAAAGCAGTAACCAAAAAACAACATCAACAACAAAACAAAAGAAATCAAAACACAAAACCGAGTTCATGGAGGAAGTTCCCAGCCCCCCAACCCCCTGACGTGCGTGCAACCTCGAATCAATATATCTACACACAAACACGTAAAGCGACCGTTGTACCACTCACAAAACAGTCGCCGGCATAAACAGGTTGTCGCGCGGTGCATGCGGGCGCTGCGCATCAGGGTGACGTCATGCAAGGTCGAGGGGTCACTATTTGAACTCCAAGAAAGCGAAAAGACATGTTCTGCGGGGGTCTCTGGGAATTAAGCGGTAAATTTCATTCAACTGATCATGGAACTCCACTTGTTCAGATGGTGGCATATCTAGTATTTTGGTGGCCGTTGTAAGGTTTAATTCTGATTTTTTTGTTTGGATTTTAGACGCATTGAATTAATAAATAGAAAATCGTCAAACGCGGCCTTGGAACCTACTATCGCCAGATCATGTCCAAATGTTAAAAAAGGCGATAAAGGGTCCAAGTTACTCGGACTAGTTTTTAGTAACACTTAACAGTGTACTACACTACAGTCACTCAAACTTTTCGCATAGGCCCTAAACGTTAGTCGTTACATGTTGATTACGGGTTTTGCGTCCACATGCATGTTTAGAGAGCTGTTATCACCTTGATCAAGGAGAGTTGGTAATTTTCAAAGATTTTGATGTTCCTGACTTGTAGGTTGTTGCCTGTGTTAAATTATGACCGTCACTTACAAATGGTGTCGGAAATACACAGCCAACGATGGTTACCACAGCGCAACCACCACAGCGTGCACCAACCAAACGATCACGCGTGCATGTTCACCCACTTTTTACCCAAGTATTTCAGCTCAGCAGGACAACATTCTTTAAGTCAAGCATATCAAGTAGTAACAAAATAACCAAAGTTTCTTCCGTGCTATCTGAAAATGCAACACAGTACGAAATAGAAACAGCAGAACAAAAATTTTACCTCCGTACAACCATTGTTCTTCATCTTCGTCGGCCATTTTAGCGCATGGAGAAACGAATTATGGGTAATTTAGAGCAGCTAGCGCGGGCGCGTACACTCCCTAGCCTACTAGTATATAGTGTGCTTAAAGGCGCACTCCCAACTTTTAATCACGATTAATTAGCTGGCGGGGTGGGGGTGAGATTGTTGACAATAACTAAACAAGGGATACATGACGAAAGAAAGGGAACCATAGCCGGATCACCCTGCATTCTATAACCTGTTTTAACCCCCATCAGGATTGGGGGGTGGGGGATGTCCCCTGTCTCCCCCCCCCCCCCCCCCACCTACTAAACTTTTTGTAATAAGCCCAAACTCCTTGGCCGATCGACATGATATATGTAGGATTTTCATGGTTACCATTGCGACCGATTTAAAAACCATGAATTTGAGCTATTTATGCAGAAATATATAGAAAAACATTATTTCAGGGTCAAAAACATGGTTTTCGTACCCGAACGTACCAAATTTTGAATTCGGACAAATATTTAATGTCACGTGATTAACTGCAATGCATTGGCTGCATCGACAGGAATAGCTTTTTACAATTTTCAGGCTTTTTCGGCACTGTTTTTGTTTTAATTTAGGGCAGTTTCGAACTGGGAATTCATAGCCAGCTATCTATAGTGGAATAGAAGTCACATTTATGGGGCAAAATCATGATTTTTCCCAAAACCGACACAAAAATGGATTATAGTGCCCCCAGGGGTGACCTTGGATGTCAAAAAAAATGAATTCCTATATAACATAATAATAAAAATAATTTTCCAAATCGAAGACATTTAAATAAAAATTGTAGAAACTATGCCAAAATACATTTTTTTGACAAAAAATGAGCAAAAATGGGTGAAACGCCCTTTTGTGTTCACTGGTGTACAATCAAATGATGTCATATTGTATATAACCGGCCAACATTATGTCTGTATACATTTTTGGTGAATTAGCCAAAGTACATGAAAATTACAGAGAAAGGCACAAATGTGCCCCTCAATCCCTGGTCCCGATAGGTTAAAGATATGCCATAGTTTTCAAAGTGTTGTACATAACTGGGGGAGGGGAGTAGTATGCCTTAGCCTGCCCAGTGGTGTAATGACTTAAGAGTACTATACTAGGATAATTTGTCAATGGCACGAAATACCGATCTGCACAGCTATTTAATGGGTAAGTTATAGAGATTTGGGATTTTTTTTGGGGGGGGAGGGTTCGATAAACTTGGAGCTTGCAAGCCATTTTCTCGCCAAGAGTGCATTTAGCAGGTTGGGAGCAACATTGGAGATAGCTGTGCCATCTAGACGCCTCAGCAAATAATTTGGTCAGAATTATGTTATTTTGGCTCACATGTCCATATTTTATTAATTTGAAACCAAATGTAACAATTCAGTGGGTTCAGAGCATCAATTATGATTATTAGTGAGATGTGCACTGTTTATTCCTACTGCACTGAAACTGCAATTTATGAACATATTGATTCCATTTTGATCTCATCTATGAATGAGAAAAGTACTGAATGCAAATATATATCATACTTATAGCTAATGTCTTAAAAGTATAAACACTCTTAATGTATATAATACTTCAGAGATATAATGGGAGGCCCATATGGATTATTCCACTTTAATAGCCCTGGCAATTTGATTGTAAAAGTCCATCAGCTGCTATTACGCTACTTATGCATTGATAATTATGGACACAATTTACGAAATAGCACACGTACAGTACTGTGGCTCGAGCAAATTTAAAACAAATTTTTACGAGCTTAGTTAGCTTCATTGGCAATGTTAAATGGGCAACACCTATGTTCATTTTAAATGACTGCATAGAAAAAGTAACTTGTACTAGTTACCGTTAAAATTGTTATATATGGGAGAAAACAAATATACATGTACTGACATAGCTACTCTTCTTTATCAAGAATGGACAAGAGCAAAAATACCCAAACAAATTAAGGAAACATACCAAAAGTTTAGAAGATATTTGCAAAAATATAACAGGTTTCTGGGATTTCAATGGAATTCACTTAAAGGGACACACTGCGGTGGAGGTGCCAAATTGGGCTGCACAAAGTATTCGTCCTAATATTGCTACAATGTATGGTTGGAAAGATCATTCAAAAGTATAATATAAAATGTACCATCCCATTTAAATGTGCAGTTTGAGGAAAATCATTTCGGTTCAGAAAAGTTGGACTTGTGGAATTCAGACTGGTGCTCTTAGTCTATCCATGGAGGAAGGAATATATATTCCTTCCTCCATGGTCTATCACACTTTGTGTGGCACCAGTCTGAATGTACGGATGTCAATGCTTGGATGTTTCTCCCTCATTTCTAAAAATTACAAATTATTGTCGAAATTTTACACTCATCACTTGGCAATGGGTTTAAGTAGGTACCCAAAGAGATTACATTTTTTTTTGGGGGGGAGGGATTTCAGGACAATGTGGGCCTTTAAAAGTTCCATAAAATACTACCAATAATTTTAAATGTTTGTTTTTCAATTACAATTTTTCACGAAATACTTTTTGGTAACCTTTCTAAAACCCGTATTAACCCTCCTACTGTTGTAACTATCACAACCACTTCCTCTCCCATAGCTTGTGTGTTGCAACCTATCACTCGATAGGTTTTGATAGATAGGGTAGTTGACTCCAGTTTGGCACCGAGAGAGGGAGGGTTATTACACAGGCGGTATTACATGTATTTGCAGTATGACATTCAATTCTTTGCATCAAGCTTTTGAACAGAAATCCAAACCTTTATTCGACAGTAGAATAATCATGAGATCAAAAAATTAAGAGAACTCAATCACTCAAACGTCAGTAATGAATTATTCTATGAGAAAAAACACCTGTGTGCAGTCACAAATTAAGAACGAGATCATTATCAGAGCTCACAAACACTGAATACACCACCTGCTTAATAAGGAAGTGCTCGCTAAGATACATGCTTTTCATATGGAAGACCTATGTGCTTACTATTGAGGGAGCATCTCAAAACTGGAAACAAATGGAATATTCCATGGGAAACACTGCCTCTTCCCAATAGGAACAAATGAGAATGCCAGAGGATCCAATAGGAAAACATTGGTCTATCCGGACACAGATTCATCAGGAAGGGCCTGTTCCAGTTTCCCAAGAGGAAAACACAATGTTCCCCAAAGCAGACAAAATTAAAACGGGATATAAGAATATTCCAAGTTTTGTGATTCTCTCTGTTTGTGAATGAATAACTGATAAATGTAAGTTGCACATATCAATCATTTATGATCAATCATTAATTTTTTTCAAAATTAATAAACCTCACATTGCCAAAAATACTTTTTTCACTGCTTTGTACAAATTGAGCACTGATGAAAATTGCACCGCATTGATTAAAGTGGAATAACAATAATTTGTATAAAATTGTCGGAGTTTATGTTATCACAATTCAAATGTTAATTAAAAAGTAATATTGTATCTCACAGCAACTGAAGAAATTTACAATTCTATATGCGTGTCTACGCAATATCTTACAGATATCAAAAAGTAATTCAATTCCCGTTCTGGAAATACATGTACGGTTGCCGTTAAAAGTTTACACACACTGTAGTCCTGCAAACTACCGCCGTTTGCGAGTTCTTGGACAACTTGACCCATTTGCAGCAAGCACAAATAAAGCATATAACAGCACAATGTACACATAAGTGCTCCTAAAACATTTACTGCACAATCTCTGGCCAGAGTTTTCTAGGATTTGTCCGAGATAACTTTTCTCATCGTGTTTACGTGCATGAACGTACAGGGTACTTCAGGCCTGTAGTTGAATCACACTTGCATTCGCATATTGCGTTTCACTGAACAAGACACCAGAGTTGGAGTCGAGTCCCTGCAAGTCCTTTCACAAGTCCTTTCGCAAGCCCAGTCAAATAGAAGTCCTTTCATAAAGCCGGTCACAAGTAACTGGATGAACAATGACAAAGGAATGCCTTTGTCAAAGCTCATTTGAATAGCTTGTGATTGGGATTAGGACTGGAGGGCTTGTGATGGACTTGCAGGGACTTGTGATGGACTCGACTACATCTCTGTAAGACACACATGTAGACACGTGCACAAGTTTTCTGTTTGTCTCAGATTTGGAATGTCACATGATATAAAACAGATGCTATGATTGGCTAATGCTGATAAACAGCATTCCAAAGCTACAAACCATATCCGAATTATTATTATTCAGGATTGAGGGAAGAACAGTTCCCGGAACAACCGAAGGAACAATTTTGAAAGGTGTGTAAACTTTCGGCCGCAACTGTAAATGTACTTCAAAAGTACAAAACACTCCACTTTGTGAAGCTATCTGCGCACACTCCATTCCTCTCCACTGTACTTAAGAATTTTCTAAGACATCATGCATACAAAGAGGATCAAGCAAATTTCTTTTTTGGGATAATGTCTTTCATTTCATCTTTTGTCTTTTTGCCGACTGTTCTTCAGAATTGTGGACCAGTTTGTTGTGGACATCCATCAAACCTTTAAAGTACTTGACGGTCTTGACCCGCAGTTCCAGCGTCGCATTCTCGTCGCAGATGAAGATGGCCTTTGGGTGCTGCTGGAACGCAGATACGGTCCACATGTGACTGACGCCCTCCTCTATTGCTTTGTACAGGGCGAAAGCTTTGTGGGCACCGGTGATGATTATCATGACCTGGTCACAAAAGAAATTGTAAACTGACGGCTTAACTGACCTTTCACGATAGAATCACGGGAACGCAGGTCGTGAAGCAACGTCCAATCATCTCAATTATATTTTGAGGCTCAAATGCGAAATCTGCCACACACAAAATTTGCCACGCAAAATATGCCACAGGTTTGTCTAAGGGTCGTGGTAATCACCAATGAGTGATTGGTCAATTCTTTCACCTGAAGCCTACTTCAGGGAGCAGTTAGCAGAACAGTTGTACTAAATCATGGTGTAGATAGAGGGTGCGTGGCTAAGTATTGGCTCTTTGGCTTTTTGGGGTTGAAAGAGAGACTACACTGGCAAGCTTGGGCTAGTTAAATGGCTTCTTATGGCATAGCTTAGCAAACATCTTTTTAAAGCATAATTTATAAGCTTGAACTTTTCCAACACAAAAAAAAGAAGAGATTTTCCCATCTTTATCTTTAAGTATTTGTAGATAGCTGAAGAAATTGAATTTGTATCCAGGAACGGTGATTACTGTGTCTTGTGCCAATAGTGGTTGTGAGTCGGGAAGGTGGGGGGGGGGGGGGGGGGGGGGGGCAAGGGCATTGTCACTGTGTTACTTTTCATCATGATAGTTTTGGTTGGGGGAGATAGGCAAACATTTCACCATTGCCTGTAATGGTTATCAGGATGATATTCCAAAATGAAAAGCAAATTGAGCATTTCTGGTCTGTTGTATAAGCACAGCAACAACAGGCGACCCTCCGTCTAGAGTTTGAATAATAGAGTTGTATCAGTCTGTTCTTACCTCTCTCGCATCCATGACCGTGCCAACACCCACAGTCAATGCACTAGTCGGGACCTTTGAGATATCCCCATTGAAGAACCTTGCATTAGCGATGATTGTGTCGTGAGCTAAGGTCTTGACCCGCGTCCTGGACACCAGACTAGATCCAGGTTCGTTAAAGGCTATGTGACCATCTGGACCAATACCTGATAGCCAAAGAAAAATCAATTTACTCAAACAGAGAGCATCAGGCTTGACATACGAGGTGCGATCAGAAAGTTCCGAGAGTGCGCCTATAGCATGCAAAAAACGTACGTGATTTAAATCTGGCCGCCATCCCCTTCGAAGTAGTCCCCTTGTGCAGCGATACACCGCTCCCAGCACTCCTGCCACGCTTGGAACCCACCTGGAAATCCCGTTCCGTAAGCGTGTCAAGCACCATCTGTGATTCTCGCTGGATCCCCTCCAGTGTCAAAACGGCGACCCCTCAGCTGGAACTTCATTTTGGGGAACAGAAAGAAGTCGCAGGGAGCCAAATCTGGCGAGTAGGAGGCTGGGGAGCGACGATTGTGTTGTTGCGGGCAAGAAACTCGTGAGTTTTCAATGCGCTGTGAGTGGGCACGTTGTCATGTTGGAGCACCCAATTGCAAGCGCGCCACAGTTCAGGCCGTTTGCGCCGAATGTTCTCCCTCACGCCTCAGAATGGTGCAGTAGAACTCAGCGTTGACACAATCAGACTGTCAACGCTGAGTTCTACTGCACCATTTTGAGGCGTCTGGGGAGGAATTCACGGTGCACAACCCCGCGAATGTCAAAGAAAACGATGAGCATGCCCTTGGTTGCGCTCCCGACCTGACGCGCCTTCTTCGGTCTTGGAGACTGCAGGCTCTTCAACTGCGAAGACTACTGTTTGGTCTCTGGGTCGTAGCCGTAGATCCAACTCTCATCACCGCTGATGATCCTCGACATGAAGTTTGGGTCATCCCGGGCCTGTTGACGGAGATCCTCACAGACTTTGACACGGTGCTACTTCTGCTCAGGATTCAGGTCCATGGTGAAATCGCAAATGCGCACGTACCAGTGGTCACAAAAATGCGTGTAACACAGGGATGTAACTTGGAATACTTACTCACGAAAGTTATTGCTTACACCTGCTGTATATGCACATTACTGTGCTGCGCTCCGTTCGTTCGCAACAGGAACAGTCTCGGAACTTTCTGATCGCACCTCGTATTATTTTCATGTAAAGGGGCCATACAATAGGATTGTTATGACATGAACACATGTATGACAGCGTTATTTTCATAAGAATTTTCCAGTCCTTTGAAGCAATTCTAGGGATTAACTAACCTATCGACATTCACAAGAATAAGCCAATAATAGCGCCTGTTGAATATCATGTGACAACTGCCAAACACATGCAAGTGCCTGCATGTGCATCTTGTGCATTGAAATGTGAAACACAACCGCAGGACAAACGCAAGTGTGATTTACTGCATGATCGATTATGCACACAAACACTATGAGAAAAAGCAGACTTGAACAACTCCAAGACAATTCCAGTTACAGATATGTACAACAAACGCTTTACCAGCACTCATGTATGTATTGCACAGTTATACACTAAATTGAGCGTGCGCCACATGTGCAAAGTTGAACAATTTGGAATGTTTCTAAAAACCAAAACCACCAATTTACTTTAAATGAAAACAAGCATTAGATTACGTTTGTTCTGTTGTAAGACAAGGATATGTAAACAAGGATTTTTATTGCATACAGTAGTTGCTTTATTAATGCAAGATAACCTGCGCTTGCATTCAACATCACGATAGGCCAAAACCTGATCCGTGGATTCTCTTGATTGGCTTAGAGTCTGTCACATGACATGGGGTACTACTACCGATATTTATACTATATCGTCGACTACTCCCGAAAAAAACTACTATTCTAACAGCAGATCCTACGTAAAATTCATAATCCTCGCAGAAAACAGATCCAGGGAAGACATACTGCAGCACACATATTCCGAGTGCCACGGTTCAACATTCTTCTTGGGTGAAAGCGTTTCACCCGGGGGAAAAACTCACAGAATTTCTGTAATCCAATATATTAGATGCAAGTAATAGCCTAATCTATTTTTTTATAATCTATGCACGAGGTATTTTAAAAGAAATGTCGCCTATCTTTCCGCTCGTGCCACTGTAAAACTAGCCTCCCTTGGTGATTACAGGATCGTTCTATTAGAAACAGAATGCTCCGGGAATTACCTCGGGAGGCTAGTTTTACTCCATAACTCGTAGCAGTCAATATCCTCATAATATGACAATGTTCGGTTCAGTACAGAAGAACGTGGATATTATAAACCCCATGGGACCCACTCACAAAAAAAGTAGCCCTCTCTAGCATATTGAGGAATGTCTGCGAAGTCTGACTTTTTGAGATTAACATGCCAGAATAAAGAGGACTTTATGGGCTTTCTGACGACATCAAATTTATCCGACTGCCTTATTCCAAACTAAAAATATGACATGAAAGAAATAACACCATACTCTAACCATGCTGAAATCATACATGTATTTGGAGAAAAACAGCTTTGAAACAAATCACGTGGTGCATGCGCTGCTAACGGCATCATCACAAAACATTAATTTCTTCAAATTTATCCCACTTTTTTAAAATAAAATTGAGATTGAATTATACTGAAACTTTCCAAAAATACCAAAATCTCAAAACTGATTTAAGATTTTGTTTACATACACGACTTCAAGCCATGACTCCTCCAATACTGCTGTTGGGGAACATTCTTCATTAAGCAAACCTTTCTTAAACTGCAAATTTAGGAAAATTTAACCCTAACCTTCCCTAACCTGCCAAAATCAAACACCCCTTTGTGTTGAATTTTGTGTGATTGGGTACTGTAGAGCCTTGGCACCATCACTTTGCATGGGACTTGATGCCCTGATTTTGTCTAAGTACAAAGAATGTGCCATTGGTTTACTACACAGTGTTGGAGTTTGTGTGGTTAGGGAAGGATTCTAGTAAAAAGGCTTGGGCTGTTAGGGTTAATTGACGAAAACCAACATGAAGGCCGTACTCAATATTTACCTCCAATAAACAATTCAATTCCTCCAGCTTCTTTAATTGCTTCTTCATATCTATTGCACTCTTCGTTCAAGTCCTCGGCGTTGCCGTCGAGAATGTGAGCGTTTTCTGGCAAGATGTCGATATGCTTGAAGAATTTATTCCACATGAAAGAATGATAGCTCTCTGGATGATCTCGGGCTAAACCTATTTGTTAAATAAGTGCAAAAAAAAAATTCATCTTTGAAAATACACAACAAAAAAGCAGGATAGTTGAAACAGGTTATAACGGCTACAAACATTTACAAAGAGCATCACAAGATGTTCCAATTTTAACCACTTGCTTACAGATGACGCCATAGGGCGCAATATAAAACAGTGCCACCAGGCCGGATGACGCCATTGGCTGCTGTTTGTGCAGTTTCAATCCATTGTTGGATTATTGTGTATGTCATGCTTGACTGCACAAACACATTGTAGCGGTTCGATTTGGCTGCCAGAACCGCTGCAACACCCCGACGTCTCCCATAAAATACCGTGCCCAAGGGGTTAAGGGGTGCAAGGAATACATTTGTAGCTATACCTTATATAAACCCTGGCAATGTCCTATACAAAAATGTGTTAAGTACTATATGGGTACCTGATGGTTTTTATTCAGTTTTGGCGATTGACAACTTCAGCTATCAAGAATTTGCTCCAAAGGCAATTTCTGTAGTTTATCACAGGAGAACCTCGACATTTATTAACCCTAACCTACCTGAAAATCCATCAAAATCCATACCCCTGTTTTGGAGGATTTTGGCGGATTCAGGATACCTCCATATTGAAAACTGGGGGGAATTTTGACGGATTGAGGATTGTAAGCCTAGCGGTACTGCAGGATTTTGATGGATTCAGGATACCTCCATATTGAGCAGTCACCAAAACCAACTTTTTGTGCATGACAAAATAGGTGGATTTTGGCGGATTCGGGATACTTTCTAGTAAAGTTACCCAAGGGGTTAGGGTTCAAACAGTACGTCTCATTTTTGCTTCTGGCAAGAAATTGTGTAGTTTTACATTTGGTGGACGTGCAAACTTTAAAGTTGTATAACATTTTGTCTAGGGGGTTATTGCTTGCATTTTTTTAGGCTTGCAAATGTTTTTCAAATAATGCTATTCAGTCTAGACTGAAATATCCCAAGAAATATCATCAGGTAAATGATATGGGGTTATTTTTTCAAATGTGACATTTGAAAATGACCTCTCCGCTGCAATGGCTTGGTAGTATACTGTCTTGTCATAATACAGCCATTTGGGGTCCAATTTTTGTGTCACTGTTACATCTGACATGTATAAGATTTTGCAATTCAGGACACATTTTTTAATGCCTTCTATCTCCAAGAGTGATTATGTCAAGCAAAGTACCTGCCAAACAAGTAAAAAAAAAAACAGTGTGAAAATGATACTTGATGGGAAATTACACAGGTCAGGTGTAACAGGGACACCAAAAATGTCACTTTTACCCAAATTTATAAAAATGACCCAATACAGCTCACTGTGTTTCATAACACAGTGTGCCACCACACAGCTGCAACAGGGAGGCCGTTCTCAATAATGACTGTCAACAAATTGCTCATATTGTGTCATGAACTATTTCTTGAGATATTTCAGTTTAACAAGGGCTTGAAAAGCATTCGGAAGCCTTATAACCGAACACAATCGTTAGCCATCCAGCAACAATTTTCAACAACTTCAAATCTGATGCCTCCACCAATCATGAAGCTGCAGCGATTTTCTTCTGCAAACAATTGGTGGTGCAATGTATCGTACATCACCTGATTTGCACGAACTGTACATTATCGTTTGGTGCAAACTGAACTGATGGGCTAAGTAACTACTCACAGTAATGTAAAGATGGACTTTGTTCCTAACAATTCTTCATTCTGAAAGTTCTTCAGTTCAAATATCATAAAGCACTGCACAATGAAAATACACCTAAGGCCGAACAGAAAAAATTGTGTGTTTCCGGTAACCCGACTGACCTGGATTTTTTTTAGGCCAAATTGCCGGCCTCAAACTTGTTATTGCCATTTTGCTAGTTGCAAATGTTTAATGAACACTATTTGCAATTATTTGCAACGAACATAACCATTTTTCCATACTTGAAACCGCCCATAATTTGACACAAACATAAATGGAGAAATAAAACATACATAGGCCAACTACATGTGTAAATGTGTCATTTCTTTGATCGTTTTCTAAACCCCGACATAACTTCTCGCTCCGTCATATCTCTGCGCACCATATAGCACATGTGTGCGTGCGTGTGTGTGTACAGGCGTTACATACGTTGTGTGGACTTGGTTTTTCCCTCTCTGAAAAAGAGCTCTAGAGGTAAAATGGGGTTAGGGTTATATTTGAAAAAGTGAAGGGTAACACTTCAAGGGAACAAAATCACGAATGTGGGTTGAAACAAAATTCTGGATGTGAGAAAAATGAGTATTTTGGCCGAGAATTCTTAACTACACGAATACAAAGGAATGTCCACACAAGGTATGTAATGTACAGCGGGGTGTGTGCGTGCGTGTACGTGCACCGTATATATCTCCGAGGACAAGAGAAGAAAGGAAACACAAAGAAACCTTTCAGTCCTCGAACGTAGAGTCTTTTGTTGAAATTGGTCATCGAACGTAAGGATACGAGCATAATTAGTCTATGGGGGTTGGATATTTTAAAGGAACAATAGGAAACACAAAGCATTGTCCTCGGACGTATTGGGGAAGTACGACTGTGTGCATATTCCATGATCATTGGTGTAGTCTTGGTCAAGTGCAAACAACCGCACTGAAGTGAATGCTACCGTATTATTCCCAGTTCCCGGCCCAATTCGCGATCTTGGTGGCTGGCCCATTTTTAGCGGATCCGAGCTCAATCCAAGCGGGCCCCAATCTTATGATGCCATGGTGATTTCCATCATGTTATTTCTCCGTTCTTCCGGTAAGGAAAAAGTGACGTCATCACGATAATATCGAATATCGCGACATATTTTTGCTGATATTTCGGTATCAAAATGAATGGATATCGAACAGCCTTATAATGTTCAAATTGAAAACATTGCACTGATCTATGGAGGATTTTGAACCTTTTGACCCCTTTCTGTATTACCATGTTATGATTTTTTTTTTTAGAATCAGTTCAACTCTGATTTCACCAGTTTTCATCATTCTTTATGAATTATGAGTACAACAGAGATTAGAACACGTACATGTTTAGTGAGTTTCAAACATTGCGAAAGAACACGCAAATGAGTACTAACGCAAATCCATGCAGAACTGAACAAGAACAAAAACAAAAAGACAAAATAGAATTATTTCCCTACCTACCTACCTACCTGGATTTTTTTAGACCGTTACCGGAAACACACAATTCTTTTTGTTCGGCCTAATTTGAACAAGATGCTGAAACATACCTACATATTCATCCATGTTGAACGTCTTGACATACTGAAAGGAAAGTTCTCCATTCTTGTGAAACTCTATCAATTTACTGTACATGCTCTCTGGGGTGCCTCCTGAAATGACATTATATTATTATTATTATTATTATTATTATAAATGATCCGGTCTTGATTTTCATATAAATATCTACGACATCACCGATGTTAGGCTACATGTACCTGTAAAAGGATTATGCAAAAAAATCAAAAGCCAAGTTAATAAAAATACGTAAAAATGGGAAGAACATAGGGCTGTTCATTTTCGAATAATTCAGTATTCTATTACTCGAAACTGGATTTGACCAAATATTCAAATATTCGATACTCGCCGATCAAGTTTTTCACGTGTCAGCTGCAACTGCATGCCGCCGGTGTTTTACGTGCGGCGATCGATATTATGGACTGCTCGATCAACTTTTGTTGCATGTGCAGGATGTTAGGGTTATGCATTAATTCAAGCACAAAGCGTACATTGTACATGTACAGCCATCACAGTTTGACATGCCCTTTTTCGACATTTCCTACAGGATGAAGTCTCCCGAGGTATGAGACAGAACAATGTGCAGATTAACCTCCACACCACTGTCCACTGGGATACAGTCACATAAAACAGAGGTAACAAGTTCCAACAACTTCAGAGCAATGACAAACTATCTTCCTACAAGTTACAGGTATGAACAGTTTGAAAGATCTGGCAGATTTTCCAATGCTTGAGATGCTCAGCAATCCGAGTGTGTCACTTTTCACTAACCTGTCGGCAGGCCCAGTGTGAAGTACTTGTCGGGTCCAGGGCTATACTGCAGGATACAATTCCGTACATACTTGGCCGCCCACTCACTGGCCTTGTCATAGTCATCCAGTATTACTAGCCGCATAGTGGGATTTATAACATCAATCTATCATGAAATGGAATAAATCAATTTTGGTGTTGCAGGTCTGTGGGTGGTAGGGTAATGCACCCATCAATTGTTCCCCCTTCCCCTTAGATTTGGCCCACCTCCGGACGTCAGGATGGGTAACTGTTTTGTGGGGAGCTTGGTTCTTATTTGACTTAACATGCTTGAGTGAAAAATAGAACTCAGCCCCATAACTTTGACACAGGTGATGGTGGCCCAGCATGTGCCCAGGGTTGGGGATTTGTTAACATTTGCTTTGATGATACCCACAATTGATCGAAACTAAAGAGGGGCCCTATACTACACAATCGCCAATTTGTTGCCATTTTATAAAAGAAGATAGCACTAGAAGGACGCCATGATATGGCGTCCTAGCGCCCAATACTGCAAAACAGTTCCATGCTAGAGAAAGAGGTTCAGAAATCACACTTTACCTGCATAAATATTCTTGGCATCATCTCTGTTCTACAGTTCAACAGCCCATCTCCTCGGTCGGATAGAAATATTTCTTTCAAGAATGTCAAGAACAGGAGATATTTGCGGCGCAAAATCGTCTCTACACAACGCTGACTTCACAAACAAGAGGAGCAATACGTACCCACATCTGGAACTTTCATCAACAGAGGGCACAATTTACAGTCGCCGTGCACGGCCGGCTGCGGCGCGCGCGCCGCGCGGTGACCGCCTGTAAATTGTGCCCTCTGTTGATGAAAGTTCCAGATGTGGGTATTGCTCCTCTTGTTTGTGAAGTCGGTGTCGTGTAGAGACGATTTTGCGCCGCAAATATCTCCTGTTCTTGACATTCTTGGAGGAATATTTCTATCCGACCGAGGAGATGGGCTGTTGAACTGTAGGACAGAGATGATGCCAAGAATATTTATGCAGGTAAAGTGTGATTTCTGAACCTCTTTCTCTAGCATGGAACTGTTTTGCAGTATTGGGCGCTTGCCTAGGCACGCCATATCATGGCGTCCTTCTAGTTCTAGGGCTAAAAAGAAGAGAGATTTATCGACATGTAGGAGTGATTTGAAGCTGAGTTGGTTTGTACTATTGTAGGTAAACAGCAACATTCATTTGAAAAAACTCATTTTTGTGTGTCACCAAAATAGGAAATGTCAATATAGCGCGCGGTAGGCCGACCTCACAACAGGGCCGGGGCTGGGGGCGCGCGTAGGCTACGTGCGCTTTCACGGCTGCCATGGCTACGTCTTGTCAGCACTCAACTTCAAAATTTAATGGAGCACAAAATACGCCAAACCACCCTAGACGTATACATTATCTTACCTAACTACCGAGAAAGTGAAAACACAGGAACTTGCACCGGAAAATGTTCAAATCTAGACGAGAAATGGCAATCGACTCCAACTCGTGCGCGTGTACATACATGCTGGGGTACTACACAAGATACTATATGGAAACACCCTTCACTATAGTCTGATACCCGATAGTGCGCGTTCTCCCATAAAGACTTTTCCGACACTAGAGGTCGCTATTTTGGCTCTATCTTCACTGGTCTTAGGGTGCCCCACGCTAAATAAACTCCCATTGACCTTAGTGTAAAGGAGTATCTCAGTTGTTTGTGACACCACTGAAAATTATTGAAGTTTGAATCTTAATCTGTCAAATTCTTTTCAATTTTTGGCAGGTCAGCCGTTGAGAATGTTTGCTAATTATCCCCAGAAAGTACCACCAGCTGCCATTTCATCCCTCCATGCACTTGCCAAGGATCAGGACCAATTTTAAAGCCAAAATTTATCACGTCTTCAAGTTCACAAAAGTTGAAGCTCAGAACCTCCAGGTTATGATAGCTGATCAAAATTACACAATCTATCAATTGCATGACCCCCCCCCCCCCCCCCCAAATGTATTATTTAAACAAGGTTGTGCGTTTACACCGTGTATGGTAATCAGTTTGGCGCAGCAAGTTTGGCCTATTTATTGTGGTGCACCCTTGAATCGTCATTTTACGGTAATTGAGGGGGAGGGGTGAAATAAAAAGAGATTTTAAAAAGAGAAGAAATGACTCCACGTTGTGATAGCTTATAGAAAAGCGGTGCTCTCTGGACATGACAATTAAGCCTGGGTAGCTTCCGGGGACGGTGGAAGAACTAGCCAGATGTAACTTGTAAGGAACGACTATGCGACTCCTCATCACGAGACAGATGTTGATGGATTATTTTATAAGTTTCCTCTGGCTGTGCAAATAACGACAGACATTAATAAATCCCATCCATCTTGAAATATAACCCAAATCCCCAAGCCTGTGCGCTGATAGATTCACCTTCCGTTCGGCAGGAATGAGACCAACAAGAAGGAAATAAAATCAAAGGACTGAATATGACCATTAAAATCTATAATTCCAAACAATTGTTATGTTTGATAACACTGAATCTGTAACCACCGGGGCATCAAGTACTCTCCCAGCGAGGCCTGTGTCCCCCCCCCCCCCCCCCCCCACTACCACCACCCGACTGGAATTTGCAATTGTGCACAAAAAGTTCATCCGACAATTTCAGTTTAGAAATGGGCGCACTACCCCCTGTCGTTTAAGCCGTTGCTTTACATATTTGTCAATATAGAGCACATTTCCCTGACAGATGACATTTAAATGTAGTGTACACGATTGGTAATTCTCCCAAAAAAAATTACTGAATTATTACGAAATACCTTACTAGACTGTAAGTTAATAGTAGTCTCAATCATCCTGTGAAATTATGGCTCCAAGTGTGCTGTCGTTGTCAAGAAAAGTGGAAATGAATATCGTTTTCCAACGATTTCCAGCTGGAAATCGTTGGAAAACTGCCCTGTAGCCGTTAGTCAAGGCGCGCGTGGCTACCTGGACGAGTGGCGCGCCCCGGACATGATGGCGCCATGGCATATCCGGGGCGCGTCACGCGCCCAGATAGCCACGCGCGCCTTGACTAAAGGCTATCATCCGCCCGACGGTTGAAAACGAGCGCCGTTGAAAATTGCAACAATGACCAATCATGTACACTGCCTTTAAACCTATATATACGCCATTTAACCTCTTTTCTTACCTGTACACGAAAAATATGACCTTAACGTAACATGGTTTTGCTTTTCTGGTTTGCAAATTTAGGCGTAGACCCTTACAAGCAAAATAAAAAAATTGCAACGAGCGGGGGGCGGGGGAGGGGTATACACCGACACAACAAGTAGATTTTGGTGCCAAGTGCACGAATGCATTCTTGGTTTTAATCAACCACATAAATATTTCACATCGTCTTGCAATTCGACCCAAAATCAACATAATTTAACACCTCTAAATGAATCTGCAAACCGTCAGCTCCATAATCACACAAACTTGAACCAGTCTAATGATCAGAATAATTATACATCATTCTATATGGTACATGTAATGGTTTATACCCTCAAATCGTACGAATTATATACAAATAATGCAAGTGAACGTGTTTATGACACGTATTTACCGCTTCGAATAGTGATTAAATTCTTTTAAAATGCAGGCATTTTGACCCAAATACAAGGACAGTTGACAGTTTTATTTACCAAAAAAGGCTTAACATAAAAACAAAACAAAAACAAAGCAAAACAAAGCAAAACAAAAAACCCAAATCTGTGCAATAAGATCCATAGCTTGCACAAACGCCCAGTGCCACTCAAAGGCCATTGTACACAATGTCATAAAATGGGTGTGCAAGTTTGTGTATATGGCTATAAACACACTGGAAAATGAACCGCGGTGTCAATTTAACACCATGTGGTATCTCTGTTGATTCGCTCGCCGAGATTCCACTTGGTGTTAATTTAACACCACAGGTATTTTTTTAGTCCACTGCAAAAAACACATTTAATCTGGTCACGTGACAATTTTCAACAATAGATAACTTGCCATACGTTGACGTGACACCGTGTAGGGCCTATGTTGCAGTGTCATTTTAGGAACTGATCAATCTTTAAATCCATATCATATTTACATAAAAGATTTGAAATACATACTTAACACACTAATCCCCTCGCTGCCCGAGAACAGCCCATGGTTTTTGTTTGATTAAAATAGATATCATCAAAATCACTTCATCATATTTCACATTGCGCGTAATATCCCGGAGCTATTCTTAACACTTGTTTCAAGGCAAAAGGTGCACAAAGTGAACATGGAAATCAAATGAAATAAATGTACACAGTTTTCACCCGCCGGCAATTTAGCGGCTCATCACCACCAAACTTCATTACCTTAATTTACTAGCCCTTAAGTCACTGGATCAATTGACTGCATGTCTCGGCAATTTTCAGTCTCCATGGCTAAAGCAAAAAATACACAAATCGCCGGTGGACATGTTTTGGCGGGAAAATCGCGCGACCAACAGAGAAAAAGTAGTGTCGTCTGCGAGATTGGCAGTCCGGCCCGGCCGGTTCAATGTCTCATTGTGCAGGGCGATAATGGCGCGCAGGGTAGCTCGGCGTGTTGAGTTACACGGATTGTATACACTCGGCAGGAAATCGCCGCCGGACAGTTGTTACATTACTTCAAAATGATACACTGCTTCCCTTACGTACGACTCTTACTCGAGTTGCGCGATAAGAAAACCTACAATGGAACGACTTGAGTATACACTCGTTGTCACAAGGCCGATATTTAAATGGGAGGCAATTGATATCACTTTGTATAAATGGCATTATGGGCGTCGATTCGGCTGATGAAATTCTCCATCGTACTTAATTCAACATTGTGCTCAGTTAATACAAAATTCACACTATTTCATGTCATCATTGTTACACAAAGGTGAGACTCAATAAAAAATATAAAGCCATACTGTACAAAACAATGTTCAGTGCAAAAATAAGGTAACATAAACGATAGCATTCGAAACTAAGCTCAGAGTGCTCTTAATGATAAGCAGCACAGGATCTGATATTACCGACTAGTAATTACCACCCGATACGGCGCATATCCTTGAGGTCCATTTTAAGCTAAATTGACTCTACCATTTGATATGGTTGCCATTTCCTTAAAAACTAATTCCTGAAAAGGACTTAAAGTCCCAGCTGAAATGTATACATTGAAAGGTACAAGCCTAAGGACTTAGTATATTAACCCACACCCCTTTGTCGTTGTCTTATAAAACTGAATGTTGGGGCCATGCGGAAACATGTATGTAGGCCTACTTTAGTTTGAAATATCTGACACAAAGCAGTTACGACTGCAAGCAAACTACGCAAACCTATTCATCCCCAAGCAAACGTTCTATTACAAACATGGGGCCAATATCATGGAGTGCTTACCACAGAATCTTACCAAGTAAGAAAAAAATTGCTTAAAGGTAGTTTACAAAGTCATGATTAGTCATTGTTGCAATTTTCAGAAATGGGCGGATTTGGGGGTTAGTATTTTATAGGAAATATCGTTCCACTGACCGGTTCAAAGTTTTTGCGTTCTTGGATGGCAGAAAAAAACGAGAGAAAAACAGCGTTCGTTTTCAACGTCGGGCGGCATTTGTATTAGCGCCCTCTTGTAAAATAAGCCCAATTTTTGTAAATGGGATCGTTTTCAATTGGTCACATAACATTACAGAGGCCGAGCGCCGAGCGGAACGTATAAGATCCACTGCATGCACTGGTTACAACGCGTCGCTTCGGTACACTACACGTGCGCCCGTTTTCGGATTAACCCATTTTTAGACACAACAGGGATTAACTACATTCGCCGTCAATAGAGGGCAGTTTTCCAACGATTGTTCCCCGTAACAATCGTTGGAAAACGATATAATTTTCAGCTTTTCTTGAAAACGACAGCACACTAGATGCCATCATTTCACAGGATGATTAAGACTGCTATTAACTTACAGTCTAGTCAGGTATTTCGTAATAATTCAGTAAAAAGAATTGGGAGGATTACCAATCGTGTACACTACCTTTAACAAGAACAGCTCACCAGCCAAACTACCATATGATGTGTATTGCCTTTGGCTGGTTCACCGCTAATTTTCGCTTAGCACGTAAATTTGCTAAGCAATATTGTCAACTTAGCAGATACATTATTTCGTGTATCCATTCAAAAATTCTCTTTTTCAGTAGTACAACTCATAGTTTTCAACCACATCCTGGTGACAAACCTGAAAAGGCGTTACTTTGGAGAATTTTTTGGCAAACAAAATCAAAGGGAATACCCACGGATATAAATGACAGCCCCTAAACGAGTGGCGAAGACAATAGCTGCGATTCCTCGGTCGTTGCCACTTTTTTTTTAATCAGCGGCCAAAGTGCCTGCCGTAGGGTTTCAAGCGCCCGCGGATTAAAGGTGTCGTTTGAGAGCCGAGTTGAATGAACTGTCCAATTAAAATTCATTATATGTCAATCTCATCGCCTCGGCGAATCCCAGGAGATAGTGACTTTGAGGCAGGGGTGACGTCGCCGTTAATATCATAGGTCCATACTCTGACATTTTGCATATTACAAAGATTGCCATTATTTCTATATCGATTTTTCTCTGTGTGAAATTTGCTTTATGGTGAATACTTCAATCGTATGGACTTCAATCCATTAATGTCGGCCTTGTCGGTTATTTAAGTTCAGAAAAGACGAACTAGGGCGACAAGAATTGTGTCGTGGGACAGTGACAGCCGTAGTACGATGCCGAGACCCCACAAACTTCCAAAAATTAAGCAATTCGAAAAGTCAAAAGTAGAGAAATGAAGTATCAACCAAAACCAGACTCATTCTATTTGCGAATCACTCCGTCTTGTGATAAACCCAGCATGAGTAGAAATGACAAAAGAAAACATTTCTATCCAATTAAATCAGGTGAATAGCCCTTCTAAACTGTTGTATAAGTTGCAAGAAAGAGTGCATAATTGTGTGCACCAAGATGCCTTTTTATGAAACAAAACATAAAAATCTACCTACATGTATACATCTTTTCTAAATTCCTAGAAAAATCACATTTTTGGCACTGTTTCAAACAAATAAGTACTTTTTGGCAAGTTTCTGTGTAATTAATTTAAAAACTATAAATCATAACTTAACCTGGATGGTTTTCAATGGTATAACATTGCACACGTATTTACCTCTATATTTATACAAAGTAAACTATTGAAGGTTGATCAAGTCGACGTTCCGACACCTCCCTTTGTACAGCACTCCACACCTGTTCATTAGGCCCTAACGTTTAAGCTAAACGCATGTTCACACAATAAACGTAATGCTATACAGAAAACCGTGTAGGCCCTACCCCTTTGTTCCAGATCAGTTTTGCAGTCTTAAAGGGACACATTGCTTTGGATTTGGCGATTTGGGCTATAAGAATGAAATGGATATGGTTGGGAAGCTTTTTTAAAAGTAGAATATAAAGATTCACATAACTATCCCTTCAAATTGCGTGGTTTTTGTTTAATTTCGTGACAAAAAACGGTCCGCCATTTTATAGAACCAAATTTTTGACTCCACAAAATGGCGGACCGTGTTCACCAGTCGTATTCCAGTCGCAGCTGGTTGAAGTACGTCTGGGCAATTATTATTAATCCATGTTGATGTACTGTGGCACGGCGTGCAGCACTGGCGATATGTGTCGCGAGGTAGAGAATGGTACCTGGCGATCATCTGATAGGTTTACAAGGCCACTGGCTGCGGCGCCAGCCTAAAGACCCTTACAGCGTATTTTGCGCATTATTTAGACGGTGGTATTGACTACTGGAAATAAGTCTATGTTTTGCGGGTCAGATGTCAGGGGTCAGAGGCCAATTTTTTGTTTTGTAATCACTACTCACTAATTACAACACATTATACGTGTTTTTTGCATGAACAACTCTTATAAAAGATAAGGAACATTTCCAAACAGCAAAATTTCATGACATTTGAAGGCAATGTGTCCCTTTAACGTGGTCGACTATAGCCAACGTTCGGGTAAAGTTAGTCGAACAAATTATTGTCAACAGCAGTTTAACTGCTGTTGACAATAATTTGTTCGTACCTACAGTCCTTGGTGGAACTTGCCCCATGTTCTCTTCCTTGCTACATCTCTGAGGACGATGGTTTTGTCTGTAACTTTTGTAGGCCTATAAATATTTGTAAACTCTAGATTTTCGAATATGTTGACGAAAAAAATCAAACTTAGTTCCGTAACTCTGAGTTGATGGCTGGTTGGACCCGCTGTAAAGCCGGGATGCATGCATGGCATCGAGTCTGATTTTGGAGGCTGGTGCGTAACTATCACAAAATAATAACCAATTTACAAAATGGCTGTTGCCTAGACGCAAAAATGACGGCTCCATACACAAGATGGCGGCTCCACGCTATAAAGTCATTGGTTTGGATGGTGCTTATGGAATGTCCGCCCTGTGCACCCGCGGGCTATAGGCTTGACGCGGGCAGTCAATAGTTGAGGGGGAATAGCGAGGCGTGGGAGGGGCCCTTCATGTGCGAGGACTTGATCTGAGCGTGGCTCACGTGAGGCAGAGTGGGGAAGATGGTTGAGTAGGGCCCGTGTATAGCCTGGGTGGTAGATGTAGTACCGGTCCAGGGCGTGGTCAGGGGCGTGGTGGTGCTGACTCCGCTGGGGGTGCTGGTTAAACCTGTCAATCATAAAACAAGCAAAGGAGATATTAAATAGTGGATTGGTTTCCACAGCTTAGCAATCTGCAACATGGCCGAGTAAACAAACATATTTAACCGAAAGACTGTGTAATCCAGTAATCACTGCCAAGGAAACGCTTCAGTTGCATGAAAGCTGCTACTCCGTGCTTTGACTAAAATATCAGTGTAATGATTTCCCTCTGCTAACAATTTATGGAAGATAACAATATTTTTGAACAAAAAGACTGACTGCACTGTGTACTGAATTTGGTCTTCCAAAATATACCGTGTGTTACGCGCGAAGAGTGATATATATTCATATTTAGAAATTAGGAGCGGGACTTATTTAATCTGTTACTTTACCTCGGCCGATTATTTTGTGTGGAATGTCTCATTCATTGGAAAGCTCATAACTTATCTATAATGCTAACATAATAGCAATTCATTTTGCAAATTGATTTTTTTTTCGGGTGATACGCCCAATGCACGGACACGCAGCTTTAAACATATTTACTACACATTTAATACACTCCAAGCTTTGGAAATTAGCAATTTGTTAGTACACTGGGAAATTTCGATTCAAGTGCATTAATCTTGAGCCAGAATAAAAAATAAATTAATAATAATCCAAAAAGTGCCGTTCGTTAGTAGTGCATACCGCCCTCTATCGAATGATCACCAAGAATGGAACGTTTTCATAAGCGGCAGCTATAACAGAAATTATAAGGGTGGAGGGTAGCAGTTTTATAACTGATGAAATAAATAAGTAGAAATAATAACGCTGTACAAATACAACAGAGAGGGAATGCAAACATATTCACACACACCATGAAAACTGGGACAAAAATGAAACAATATTTGACATAAAAATTATACTGGGGAAAACAAGACAACCATGGGGAAATGTAAAGATGAAATGGGTCATGCGCAGCAAATACGGATAATCCGCATGGCGCTATGGAAGACGACGTGGGAATTCGGCGATAGAAAAACAGTTCTGACAAGGCTTATCAATTCTTAAGACTTAAAGCCTGCTTGGGACTTTGTGCAAGTGGCCGTGTAAGCGATTTGACGCGCCATTCTTTTGGGCGGTGGATTAAATTTTGTTCGGGACTGTTAAAATCAGAAATGAGACGAGACGTGGCGCAATGTGGTGGGGATAATAAGTAAGGGGATATTTGATATTATGTAAGATCTTTAAAAGAGCTATAGCCCTCAACATGAATAAACAATAAGTCTTACGAAATACATGTTTGAAAATCATAGCTTTGCTTTACGTTTCTTTGTGAATTGGAGATGTTTAAAATAGAATCTGCTTGAATAAAATAAACAAGCAAGCAAGCAAGCAAGTACACAAACAAGCAATACACGTCCTCATCAAATAACCTTTTTGACTAGAATAGGCCTACGCTTTGTTCGGATATCCATTGGAAGAAACAAATCTCTGTCTGTCCTCTCCTCATGACGGACTGAGCACACTGTCCGAAACGTTGAGTTCATTCCCGGTTCTTTTCGATCTAGAACCACACTTCTTCCTAGAAGAGCTTAATTTCTCATGGTGTTACCCGCAATGCAACGATTACTTTCTCAGTCACTTTGTATACTTGCACGTTGCTCGTGATTTTGCATGCACGTTTTACTTGGGGGGGCTAAATTAGAGACTGCGTTGTAGGCAATCGAATGTCGGCAAAGATTTTGATTTTCTTTACTGACTATGCCACAATGTTCTCTTATATCTAAAGAAACAAAAGGCAAAAATGGAAACTAACTGTTAAAAATGAACGTGTTCAACGTACACAAAAAGAGAACATTTCAGAAATGGTTTGAACGCGGGATAACTTCATTCACAAGATGAAGACTTGATTCCAGCTGATTTCCTTGCATCTCTCATCATATTAGGGGGTTAAATGTCACGAGCACACGGTGCAGCCGAAGCGCACAAAGCACGCTCGCCTCACACCGCCGCCACACGCCCCTCCGCTGCTGTATATAGTCTGTTGATAGGTCTAGATCGCAATACATTACCGGCCGTAACAATGTAATTAACTGCACCGGGTTTGTAGGAAATAATTATGGACGACGGAATGATGGCTGAGGAAATTACCATGAAAAATGATCGGGGGAGAGTTGTACGACTGGAAGATACAAATTAGAAACAATTACAGATGATTCCCCCCCCCCCATTTTTGTTTAAATGTTTAATGTTTCTATCATGCTTTAGGCCTACGCAGCGTCTTCGTGAATTTTTGTTTCTGTGGGCACTAATATTCGGCAGATGACTCTTAGTTGTTGATTGCCATTTTAAATAAAACACTAAACCTCGCCATACAAATTCAACCTTTCCCTTACGATATGAACCGTAACCCTAACCCTAACACTAATCCTTCGTTGTGCTTTTTAAATCTTAAAACATTGTGAAGTGTTGCTGGGGTATATAGGGGAAGGTACCTACGGTACGTGTCCCATGACACTGGATATAGAAATACCTAAAACTAAAACCAAATGTAACAATTAAATCTCACCCTATAACCTTAACCCTAACCCTAATCCTAACCATATAACCCTATAACCCTCGCCCTCAATCTTACCCTCAACTTCACCCTCAATCGCGGCCTCGGCATCAGCCTCGGCCTAGGCCTCGGCCTCGGCCTAACCTAACCTAACCTAACCTAACCTAACCTAACCTAACCTAACCTAACCTAACCTAACCTAACCTAACCTAACCTAACCTAACCTAACCTAACCTAACCTAACCTAACCTAACCTAACCTTTTCAGTAAAATATATACCTGCCATTTATAAGCAGAAGCGCACAGATAGGCTTAGGCCTATGGCTTTTAAAAAAAGAGAAGAAAAAACCCCAAAACAATCCGGTGGAAAAAAAGATGGGGCAATGTTAAAGCACTTCGGATCGTTAATTGCATCGCTGGGTTCAATATATTCAGCGTTTTACATAAATGAAAGGGGTTCTTGCGCCAGTGCCGAACCGCTTAATCGAATCACAGTTCCATTTATGCAGGGACTCAACCCCCCGCGTTTCTGTCAATGCCTCTTGTTTTTGGAAGCGTCAGTATTCGTCATGAGTTTCAGGCCGTTCTTGTGACCGGAGTTATTGTTTAGAGCTTGGGCGATAAAAACAAAATTCCCCGTGTCGGCCAGCGGAGAATTATTTTAAATTTGATCAGAAGTTGAGGACGATATATTGCGGTAAATATGTATGCAATTTGCAGTATTTTTGTACCCGTGTGTGACAATAAGGAAATACAGTTGAGCATGTTTAAATGTAAAACGGTATTCAATTTGCGGTTTCTCCTTAAGCGAATGTATAATTTGGTTAATAATTATGATCTATCTATGTATAAAAGAAATGATTTTAAAAATAAATGTATTTGTTTGTTTTCAACGAGGCACTATAGCTTCCTCCGTTTTCATGAAGATTATAGGTTGCAAAGATATTTCTTCAAATTTTGTTTTTAATTTTAAGGCGGCTTTGCAACGGTTATTATGTCGTTGTGCGCTTCTCTTAATTCTCAAAAGTGAAACTCACTCAACATCGTTTGAAACTAGGTACAAAATTTAACCCTTTGTTTTAAACGGTTGAGTGAATTTTCACTTATTATTTGAGCGAGTTCGAATTTACTGTTTTTACGGTTAATATACTGTCAGCCACGGTAGCACTACGAAGGAGTTCTCAAGTAGCTTACAAAATTCGATAATATTCTCTCTTTTTTAATTATCAGTACAAGGTCATCCGATAATAGATATATTGGTGTGGTTTTTTTTTTTTGGGGGGGGGGGGGGTAGACTTGTGCAACCAAACATCTTCTCTTTGAACAGAACTAAATACAAAATCCTCCGTTCATTCCTTTTCTTATTCATGTACCCCAAAAAACCAAAAAACACACACACACAATTAGAGACCTTGATATTTAGTTTATTCCGGACAAATATTTAAGTGCCATGTCTGAGTAATGCATCTTTTCCCATAGCGCCAGGCGGCTGGCCGTAAACACGCCGCCCGCAACAGACAGCGCGTTCCGCGGGGTCACCTCGCCCGGGCCGTTTACTCCGACCCACGGTGCTTATGTTCCGTCTCGGCCCGCTCCGGCGAATCTTATTATGCAATTACTACCGATCGCCTTATCAAATATTTCCCGGAGAGCGCGCCGGTTTCCTAATAGCTCCTAACTTATATTAATGGAGATTGGGATATGAGTGCATATCCTTTGACGAGGACTTGTAGGCTTTACCCCAGGGCCGGCCGCGTGTGTTTTATTAGCTTTTTTCCTCGTTCTCGGAGACAAATCAAATCACGGGGGAGGCATATGCCCCATGTCCGTGTATCTCCCCAACACATCTTGGTCTGCGATATCCATTTTGAACTAAAACCTGGTAATTGTGAATGTAATGGCGAATCATGTTTAGGAGCGGTTTTTCGTCAGGACACTCTATATTCTTAAGCCGGTCGCCGACGGTGAATATGATAGAATTAGAATGAAGAATGCCGCCACATTTGCTTTGACCTCAGTCCCATATTATGAACATATAGTCAGAATCCACAATGGTATTGAAATATTTCATGTTGTTTGCTTTTTGTTAGTTTTTTGTTTGTTGTTGTTGTTGTTGTTGTTGTTGTTGTTAGGACGTTGTTTGGCTTTTCCCCAGCATTTTAAATCACAAAGAAAGCTTAGCAATGTAACTTTCACTTTTTTCAAATACTACATACGAATTTTTCTAACATTGTTTTATGTAAATGCAGTCTTTCAGCTTGGAAGCTCGCTGACTGAATCTCGGTTCTCAAGCAACCCTCTTTAACTTCATTCAACTCTTGCTTGTAATTGTAGCCCTAATTATTTCTTAATATCGAGTCCAATCCAAATTACGCTTAAAAATATGCACCCAGTTTGCAAGATTTTGTTCCCCAGAAGATTGGATAAATCTAAACTTTCACTGTCAGCACTATACAAGCCCGAAGACTGACAGAAATATGATGACATCCCTGGAAAAATCATATTTCCGAAAAATCACGTCACAAAATGCTCGAAACTCGCGCGCAATGTAACACAAATCAGCGAACACAACAGACGAAACATTGTACAAAAACACAAGTGACAAAGTCGGACCAATGGCAAGACAGGATGATCTTATATAACATGTGACGTGACAAGATCTACCCAATGGCAAGAAAGATCATTCACACACGTGACAAGGGCTAGCCAATGACAAGGCAAGATCATCTACACACGTGACAAGGGCTATCCAATGACAAGCCTCCGTACCTGTGGGTGCAGAGGTTGAGACACTGCCGTTCGTGGTGATCACCGGCGAGGTTTCGTCGACTTTCCTCTTCTTGGTCGGCGCAGCTCCGCTCACGGTCTTGACCGGCGTCTGCTGCCCGGTCTGACCACCCGTCTGCCCACCGGTGTGGTTACCCTGCTGTGTACCACCCGTGGTGTCGTTGGTCGTGGTGTTGGTCGTGCTGTCGTTGCTGTTGCTACGACTGTTGCTGTTGTTGGTTGTCGTGTTGTTGTTGTTGTTTGTTGCTGCATTTACTGCTGCAGTGTTAGCTCGCTCGGTCTTGCGGAATTTGGCTCGCCGGTTCTGGAACCATACCTGAATTAATTCAAAAACATATGACAATTTATTTTAAAGTGGATACAGTAGTGCCAATTTGATAAAGTTCTCGCACAATATGGCCATACTTTTCAGTACAAATCTCGAAATCTCGAAATCTATATAGGCTTAAATATATTTCCCCCAATATAGTTCACAGTTTGGCGAAAGATAAGACATGTGCTTTCAAATAGAAAGTGTCTGGTGAAAAACAGTTAAAATGAACGTGATTTGCAAACATCTGGTATATAGTTCAAGTCATTCCGTGAACGTAATTATCTGCCTTTGTGATTCAACGATTAAAATTACCGTTTTTCAGTAACGTGTTTTAATTGTGGCCTGAAGGCTTGATGCTCTAGTCATTAAATTTGCCGACGGGGCACAAAAATAGTTAACTTATACCTTGTTTGTCTTCAACGAAAGAAGGGGAACTTTTCCAAACGTGTTTAGTCCCGCGGTTGTGAAAATGATTCATGTGGGTGTTTTCATTCCAAAAGAAAAGAAACACAAATCACTCTTGATTTTATGGCCAAATTCGTTTGAAAACTGTTTGTATTGGTGAGAATGTGACACAATTAGACTGTGCTGAGATTTAAGACAGCCTATCCATTATATATAATGGATGGAGCTATACGAAGTGGGTGAGAAGGGTTGGGAGTTACTAAGAGCTTCAATCTGGGAAGAATGAGAGAAAAAAATGTAACAAGGGCGCAGTATACATGTATCACTGTTTTCTCTCGATGGTCAAATGCAGATCGAGTATATCTCACACCAAACCTCATAATTTTGCTATAATGCTAGGCTTCAGAGTAAACGTCTAATAATTCCTTCCAAATTTGAGACATAACAGACGTTTAGCGTACATCTTTCGACCTTGGAGTATTTTCCCATCGACTTGCACCCATCAAACCCATCAAGATTTCGGTATTGTGTTCGCCTCGCCTACATTTCTCGTCCACACATACACCTCTGATGTGTTCCTTCCCAAATTAGAATTCAAAACCCATCTCAGGCTGGATCGCTTCTACGGAGAATAGAGGAGGAAGTTTAGTCCTTAAATTTAACGATCCGTGGGCACGGCCTCTCGCGCGGCAATCAAAGATGTCATGATCGTGGTGAATTCTGGCTGACTTGGGCGCCGTCGCGGTGAATGTCACGTACTTAGTACTTGAAAAAAGCCCGAAAAAATATCAAACTACACGAGATGGGCCGGCTACGAACACGTTTGGCCTTCGAAACATTCACCCCCTGAAAAGTTCACATGCACGCCAGAAACAGCCTTCAGTGAAAACGATAATTGTGGATTGGTTTTCGGTATTTACAAGCACTTTAATCACGACGATTTTCATTCCACACTGGTCAAATCTCAATTCGTTTGATAGTAATTTCATACACATTCTTTAAGAGAATGACCGAGTTGCGATCGAGCGTTTCATACACTCGGAAATTGTCCCCCTCATCTGTTCCTGAAACGATTCTGTTTCTTGCAGTTTTTCTATTGTAAATTCTCAGCATATCAATCAAATTATGTTTCAAAAGTCCTTTCTCTCGCATGTATACTCATTTGAATTTGGTTCATGACTTTGGGAAGAAGTGTTTGCAGAACTGCTGTGTATGTAAACGTTCGATCTCAACTGTAACTCAGTTTTTGAGGCATCCGGGTGATACAAATGGGGACATTAGGCTGAAACTAATTTTGCCCATTTATATCAAGTGGATTAAGGATCTGATTTGAGTTACTTTTTTTGCACATGGAGTCGCACAATCTATTAGAGTGTAGCCTAACACACAAACTGATATTCAACATTTCCTTCAAAAGTACGTATCGTCGTTATTCATAACGCGCGAGGTAAATTGTTATAAATCATTTGAGAAAACGTTGCCTGAATCGACGGCAACGCATCTTCAGCGGGCATTTGTTTTGATCGGAGGGACTATACCTACAAATATATTTATCTAACCCAAAAATTAATGTATTTTTTTCCACTAGCTAAAACGATGTCAAAGTCCGTGTTTCTGTTGTTTTCTCCCTTTCTCGTAAATTGTGTTTTTAAAGCGACAGGAACCGGCCGGGCAACCTCCTCCGTTCTCTGTCGCTCCGTCAAAAGTAAACAATCTCCATCTTCCCCAAAAAAGCTTTTGCCCTAAATCAATCAAACAGTACACTCGGCAAGATGGGCAAATGCCATCATCCGTGATTGTGCGCCGTTTCTTAGAGGCAGCGTCTACACATCTCGGACGGTGCGACACAAAACAAACAGCGGAGTTTGTGTGGGGAGAGGACCGGTAATTTGTAAAAAGCGGCGGGGAAAAGAAAAAGTCAGTCGATTTCCTTCTCGCGAGGACGAAACCCTATCCGTCATCAGTTGACAATGGGGGGGAGAAGGGAGCTGTGCGTGCGGTGAAGGGAGTAACTACAACACTACAGCCAAACCATTAAGGACAGATGAAGAAAAACATGACGGAGTGTATATGAAAGAAGATGTGGTTGAAAGAGACAATGGCTCTTTAAAAGAAAGGAATGCAATGACATGGTCGTAGCCTGCCCTGAAACTGAGAGGGGGGTTCGTCAAACCCAAGTGGAACTTTACCTCTTTGGGTTTTGCTAAAACCTGCCAAATGTATTACCGGTATGTTTTGGGCGCTACAGTGACTAAAGGGTTAATACTTTCTTTAAGGGGGGGGGGGGGGGGCTGCCCATGCGTTGTCCACCAAAATTATATAGAGGGTGGGAACATAATGCCCTGTTCCCAGGGTCGCTTCCCAGGCCAGTCATTTCAACAATAAATAAAACCAAATAACGAGTGTTGGAGATTACATACCCATCCCTTGCCAATGCTCCCTCGTAAGAATGCACTATCAATAACTTTTATTAGATATACATGTTTTTGGAAAATTTGTACTCGGTGTCTCTTGAGTGTCCTGGGAAAGTTTTGAAAATGTGTGCTGATCTTTGTGTATTCTGGTGCATGTAAAAGCCAATGACCCATAAAATGTATATGACAAGCGGGAAATTATTGGGGGGGGGGGGGGGGGGGGGCACTGCCATAGCCGTCCCATCCCCAAAAACTATTGGGCGTGTTCCCCCGTCCCCCCGGGATCGCCGCCCATTGTCCACAGGATCATTTTCGGCACGGATTTACGCCAGTGGCATCCACTCATTTTCAAACCTACAGTTATAAAAGCCACGTGGATAGGAAGGGATGGGTTTTTAATGGTGTTCATTCAACCATGTTCGGGTATTGTACTGCCGCCGTGTAGTTTCTTCTCTGTTTCAATAGGTTTAAAAAGTGCTTTCAGGTAGTAACAGTTCAGTGGTCGAGTGGTTAAGCGAGTCGTTCAGCGATTCCTAAGCCGAGGGCTTGATTCCTAGCCTTCCAGTACCGGTATATCCTTCTTTTTCTCCAGAAATTTGATTGGCATTATTTATATTTAGAGTATTCATTTACCGTCTTCATACACCAACTGTACAGTGGCTTGGTCGATAAGCGCAGTGCAACTGGGACCGCTCGTGAAGTCCAGGTAAGCAACTGCATAAAGGCTCATGGTACGTTTGGCTGACTCGGCAGTCAAGGCTTAGGGTGCCGCCATATTCCCCCTTTTTTATGGTGCCAGACCTTTGGGTTATATGGATGAGTGGGGAAGGAGGTGTGATGGACCGGGATCCGATTCGTGATGGACCGGGATCCGAGCCCTGAAGAGCCTTTTACATAGGAGCCGATAAGTCGGGTGTATACAGCGCCCCGGCGAATCGCGGCACCTGAAAGCCTGGTCAACATCACATATTTGTTTGTACAGGCATAACACCAAAATGATTTGATTTGACTCTTCCGCTACAATAAATGTATACATGTCTAAAGGAGATTGAATTGGTTGTATGTGCATAACATTTTCACATGCGCTGTCCTTATTTTTGTTTTTCTTGCTGGACCTCCCGAGACTCAAAGTTTAGGGTTTCTAGCTAGGCTACTCCTCAGCCCGAATGGAGCTTTGACGAGCGCGCGACGGATCGAAATCGTCTTCATGCGCACCCGGGCGTGTTCAGGCCTGAACGTTGGACAAACCTTCTGGTTTAATTTTTTACATGAAAATACGCATAAAGTAAAGAAGGTACATCAAATACTAACACCTTTTGAGACAGCCTGAGTTATGTTTTTATTGAATTCTTTTCTTCAAAAATCTTCTCCGTAAGTATGACGTCACTTTGGATCCGGAAGTGCAAAGCAAGGGAAGCCAAACAATGGAGCACGTATACGTGTAGCTTCACGCGCCGTCTATAGCACCACGTATTTGGACCCGGAAGCCAAGTACAAAGAGAAGACTCAGCAGCCACCCACCTGTACTCTGGCTTCAGTCAAGTCTGTTTTGAGTGCCAACTCCTCCCTCTTGTAGATGTCCGGGTAGTGAGTCTCCTGGAACGCCTTCTCCAGCTCCTTGAGCTGGGCGCTGGTGAAGGTTGTTCGGATCCTTCTCTGTTTCCTCTTCTCGTGTAGACCGTTGGTCGATGCGCCTTCGTGAAGAATGCGGTGCATGTAAGGAACGCCGGCTATAAGGGGCAAAATATGCAGTCTTTAGTTTCTCTTTGTTTTGTAGGAATAACAAGGACACAACATAAAAACAAAAATATGGTACATGAGGCTTTTGATATAAGATAATTAACACGTTCATGTCGGTTTTTTCCAGTCACTCTGTAATTTGAAAGCTACGCATGTCTTACATACCTGTCTTATTTGAAGCCACATTGGGGCTACTTTGATGTCATCGATTTTAAGCCAATTTTAATATTTTTTTCTGAACAGGAGCCACACTGCTCTTAAATCTTTTAAAAGGGCAAAAATGAAACTTGACGGTCAAAATGAGCGTGTTGCTGATTCCAGTGAGCAGCGGCGTAGCCTGTGATATCTCCATGGGGGAGGGGGGTTGGATGTTACAGTGGGGGCGCTTTACAGTATTTCTCTTAATAATACTATTGTTTTCTTTGTTTGCGAAATTTACAGTGGGGGAGAATGGGCGGAGAAGATTTCTTTATGGGGGGGGGGCGTGCGCCTCCCCTTGGGTACGCCACTGCCAACAGTAGAAGTTACCCCGCAAGGGTATATAGGTCTGAAAATTGGGATGAATATCCTGTATTTAGATCTGGACCCGTTTCAACAAGTTGTACATGTAAACAGTTCAGTGGAAGGCCTACATGTAGGTATCTCAAGATCGGAAGTGGTGTTTGCAAACTCACCCCCCCCCCCCCCCCCCCCCGCCCTCACTCCAAAAATGCATTAAAATACATCATCATTCAAGATCAAAAGATGACAATTTATGTCCAGGTGTTAAGTTTCATTAAGCTTAGATTTCCACATAGAAGCCCCTTGAAAATTAGAATTTGCTTGAAGTAAGGGTGAATGGCACACGGCGAATGCAGCGGAAAAAATAACATGCTTGGGTGATAGGATGCTCAGTAACGCGTAGATACATGCAGGATAAAGGAGTGAAATGAGATGGAAAGGAGAGAAAATGTCAAGGGCGAAGAGTGAACGTGAGACTCATACAAACATGACACATACCTGAAGATTGGGCACGACCTTCACTGCACAGTTTTGTCAGTGTTGACTGGTGTTGATTTTTTAGATACACCGAAAACAAGCATTCTTTTGAAACCCGCACTCTAAGAATTAACAATAGTCCATTTAGGCTAAGTCATCGCGGTAAAGGAAAAACAACTAAAGATGTAATGCATCGGCCATACTGGTCACGTACCCGAACGACCAAGCAAATATCATGATGACATTGATCACTACGTTAATGACACCTGACTTTTGTTTATAAAAGGGGGGAGGGGATATATCTTGCTGTGTTGCTATGAGATATACTGTCGTTGCTCTTCAACAGATTTGATTTTTGTTTTCGCCAAAATATTTTCTTCTCATAGGTTTTATTTTAACAAAAATAACCAACCTTGATTTAACACTACGGTTTTGCTTTTTTTTTTTTGGTAGCGTAGCTTTATTGGAAACGATTTGTTTTTAAATCCCCTTTTAACTGATTAAATAATAGAAGCTTAAAGGGTTATGTTCCAAAGGCGTTTTCTTATAGTATTTACACGACTATCACAATGACAGAAGACTGACGTTAAGGGCTAAAAGAAAGCACTTCGAGCATCTCAAGAGATGGGTGGGGACCCCGGCCAAGCCCTGTCAAATTAAAATCTCCACAATTTCTTGTCCTCGAATGAACTCCATAGAAATATCGACTATTGCTAAACATCTCCCGTCATCCGCAGCGGATGCAAGCCATCACTGCGTTTTCCTTCTTTCCTTGTCTGCCTTCTCAGAAAGCAGGAAATATCTCGTCTTCATTCATTCCCCCCATTACCGAGCGTCTAAAGAAACCTTCGCACCACCATCATTTCTCTGTCCTTTTTTGAGCGCGCGCGGGAGAGAGAGAGATAGAGTAGAAAAAACACAAAAAACCAAAACCGCGGTATTTTCAATTGGAAGTGACCTTGGGTGTGATGGCGTTGTGACTTTGAAGCACAATGGGACAATGGGGAGCGTGCTACTAGCTTTACAAGCCAGACCTTTTTCGTGTGTGGGACAAGTGAAGGGCTAAGTGATGCGTGCGCAAGTTGGCAAGACTGCACGAATGGTCTCCTTTGTCGACAGATTGTATGCGAAAAAAAGTCTCATGCAAAGGATGATTTTTGCGGCGTCGGCTTTTTTTATGGCAGTTATTCTCAAATATTTCCTCCCTTTTTTGTTTTTGTCATCAGTGTTAGATTCCTTACTCCTGTGGGGAATGACGCATCAACGAAAGTGGGTGAATGTTTGGCAGAAAGACGGAAAAAAGGAACAGAACAGTTCATGGCCAACAAAGAATAAAGAAACACTATATACCCTTTGACTTATCAACAGAATTATCATCAAGCACAGTGGAAAACTCAGTAAAATATGAACAGTAAATTCAAGCAAAAATGTAAACATTAAGAATCTGAGTATTATTTGCCTGAAAAAAAGATTACGTTCCCTTTTTTCTATACTGTAAAGTTACTCAGGATTTTCCACGCATGTTTTGTCTTAGCCAAATGAAATGCTTTATTTCAAGTAACTGACTTTCAGCCAAGGTTTTTAATTTTCACTGAAACGTAGCCGTATTGTGCTCTTAATATCTTAGACAAAGGCAAACGTGACATTTACAAATATACGTCTTCTGATCTTTTCGTAATTGAATTTTCCATTTCTGCGAAATTCTAATAATTAAGATGAATAGCACTACCCAAGTGATATTTTAAAGGCTAAACCCCTTACTATTATAATTAATGAAATGCTGTAACCAGAAATAAAATCATACGACGCGAGCAAGTATAACAGTTTGACCCGTCCCTTTACTCATACATCACTTTCTATAAGAAAGTTTCTTGTAATTTTATACACGCATGCCTTACTTTTGAATAAATTGTGGCTTTCATTTCACATTATTCGATTTGCAGCAATTTTTTTTCATAAATCGTTACTGAAAAGTTACAACATTCGTGTTTTTATATCTTTAAAAGCCACAAATGAAAATTGACAGTCAAATATGAACGTGTTTGATGAAAAATGTCACATTTAATCTGTCAGTCAAAATCAAATATAAAGTTAAAATTTCGTTTGCAAAACCAAGAAGGGAGAGAGAGAGAGAGAAAAAAGAAAGAACTGACCAGGGACTGTTTTGTAAAAAAACAAAACTTGGTGAATATGTATGGTCTCCTCTTAAGTACAAGGCATGTCCGTTGTGGCCGAGACACCGGGGTGATACAGCACGAAACACGGTATGCCTCATGCCGTCCGTCGGCACGGTGAATACCGCCGAAGAGCAAGGTGTGTTTGTCAAGCTGTGTGGCTTCGGGGCTCGACTTCGCTTGACGGAATGGCCCCAACATGGCTCTTTCCTGATTAAAGGTGGTTGTTGTTCTGACTTCCAGAAAGTACAGTTTTGTTATTTGTAATATAGGTATCAAGTGAAATTTGCATTTTGAAGAGATGTTATTGATCTCCAATGGCCGCACAGAATGTATTTAAACAAGTTTGAAACCAATCTAACGTACAAGTACGAGTTTTTAACTTGAAGCTAAATATAATGGTTTGACAGTCAATCCTCTTCGATGGCTGAAGAATTTTACCCCAGTAATATATTATTTTAGCATTTGTATCTTGAAAAAAAACTGGTCTCTTATCGTCGTACAAAATTTACTTATAAAGAAGTTACAAAAAACACCCAAAATGACACTTTAGACTTTTGATTTAGAGCTGTATCAAATCATTTGTTGTCCTCGTCGGTGACTGATAAACTTATTTAATAAGATCACTACATTGGTATTTTATCTTTTATCTTAGTCTGATACCTGATCTGAACCGAAATATAATCGTTAAAAGTGGACACATACCGCGTTTCATGAGAGTAAGACTCGTTTAATTTTAAAACGTTCATTTTTAATTGTCGTTTTTCATCAATCACTTTCTATTGAAAAGTTGCATGGGTTTGGTACGCGTGTCTTATTTGGCGCTGGTTCGAATTTGGGGAAACAGATGGGAGGTGCCGTATAACAAAGGAACCATCCATTTTTTTTCTTTTTTGGAGGAGAACAACAACCGAGTTCCAAACGGGTTGTGAGCCCCTTTAACCCATGCTATTCTCCGGCTATCTCTTGCAAGCCAACAAGCCATGAGTGCGATTCCCAGAGCACGGCTGATTTGAGACCGCGGTGCTCCGGCTTGGGCAGCGATTCTACCGTGGCTTGAGGTGGCTTCCCGGGGGACACGGAGCGCTGAGAGGCCCCATGAGTCTCCGCCATCGCGCGCCGTGTAATCACCCGGACACTTTCCAGAGGCGGTTTTGGCGCGTTACACATATCGCCTGACAGAGCAGAGTTCTTTTTTCTTCGAATACCCCGGGATGTATATTCTTAAGTCTTGACTGTTTTTGTTCCCAATCCAGCGAAGTGTGTTGTTTTGAGCTCCCGGAGGCAGAAAAGTAATTTGGGTACAAGGGGTTCGGCTGACTTCTCAAGAAGTGTAGGTTCACACATTCCCGAATTATTGCCACGAATACCCCGATCTATCCCGAATAAAAATTCTTGATGGCATCGGGAGAAATTAGCACCGATTCGCTTTTTGTAAGAATATCTTAAGAATGAAACAAAAATAATCAAGAACTATAGGTACGAATTGAAAGCGGAATCAGACCGAATCAAGCTCAATGATTGCGATTTAGTGAAGAATAAAATCGAATTGTTGCGATTTTGTCAAGAATAATATACGAATAACTCCAGAATCATCCAGAATGACCCAGATCTATGCCGATTTCATTACGAATTTAATAAGAACAAAGACCGAATAAGCCGAATGTAATGCGAACATTCCCTAAAAACCCCAAACTAAGCCGCTTTCAATCAGAACAAGCCAGAATCATCCAGAACGAGGACGAATCCAGGCGATCCCGGTATATAAACCGATCCAGACAAGCGCTCGTCGTCAGTCAGTTCCAGTTATCTGCTCATTCTGTATTATTGATTAATTCAGCATTATTCGTGATTCATTCTTGCTAAGTTCTTAGATTATTCTTATTTATTCTTAACAAAATCTTAGTGTATTCGTAAATTATTCTTATATATTCGTACATTTCTTAAAAACATTCGTAAAGATTCGGCATCAAGAATAACTCTACGAAACTTGTAAAAATGCTGTAAGAAACAAGAATAAACCAAGAATTGAAATTGGTTCCCGAATCACCCCGACAATGTCCAAAATTGTCGGGGCGCTTCCCGATCTTTAACGATCTTTCACCGAACTAACAGAATCATCCCGAGTTAGCCAAGAACCATTCCCCGATTTACTCAAGAATTGCTATTCGCAGTGATTCGGCTTAAAAATCGGGAATGTGTGAACCTAGCATAAGTGGGGAAGGTGACCTCTTTCCAATGACAACCGAGAAAGAATAGTTTTAACTTGTAACCCTTTTCATGAGATTGACAGAGCACTTTCTTTTGCATACGTCAACAACTGATTGGCTATGATAAAAATATCTGTTTGATTAGAAAACCAAAACAAACCAAACCGAACCGAACCGAATCAAACCAAACCGAACCGAACCGAACCAAAAGCCAAAAGCCAAAAGCCAAAAGCCAAAAGCCAAAAACCAAAAGCCAAAAGCCAAAAGCCAAAAGCCAAAAGCCAAAAGCCGAAAGCCGAAAGCCAAAAGCAAAGCAAAAAGCAAAGCAAAGCAAAGCAAAGCAAAGCAAAGCAAAGCAAAGCAAAGCAGCAAAGCAAAGCAATTGAACAAAGCGCGAGAAGGTGAATGACTGTTAGGCGCCGGTGAAACTCATGAGGAAAAACAAAATAGAATGACATGAGCAGAACATGATTAAACTATGTTGCACACTAGAAAAATACAGAGGGGTTCGGTGAATTCATTTTCGAAAACAAAAACAATGTGATGGAAAGGAATGTGAAAAGAAAGGAAAAGAACATTCTTGATTAGCCATGCATGTGAGTTTACGTAGCTGCATTGAACAAGCAGAGAGTAAAAATGTCTGCCTACCATACTGCTGAGATGACGGGGAGCGACCACTGCGGTAGGCTGCATCCAGAAGAACGAAAGGAAAAACAAACAAACAAACAACCAAGAGATTTAATTCCTGTAATTGTCTGCATAAGTAGTGTAGGCCTACGTGTTGTCTTTTGGACCTCTAAGTGTTCATGACAATTGTTGTTTTAGCTGGGAATTCGTTGCAGGGGGATATTATAGAAATCCATGAGATTCTAACGCACATGTGAATTGTTTGCGAAAAAAAATACAATGCACATACTGTACGAGAAGCATTAGGTTTACGGAACCAGTTACCGTAATAAGAAGCCCCGACGAATCCGATAAACTCAAGAGCGTCGTTCGTGTATGTGGGTACGGTAGTTCTCATAATTCATAGTATATCATTTTACTACTTCAATATTTATTTCTGTCAGGGAAAATAATGTAATCAACGACTTCGCAGGTGCTGAAAAAAAATTGAGGGACTCTTTATAGGGTAAATTTGATGTTCAAATAGCAACCATGAAAGAGCTGAGAAAATCAAATCTGAAAACATATACACGCCCAGCACAAACGAAAATCCATCAGAAAGGTTGTATCGAATTGAGCTAAATATTACAACTCATAAAACAAAACACGTGCAAGCTTAAGTTTTCTTATTGATATTAGCAACACGGTGCGTAATTTTTAGTGATTATTTTTTACCCTAGATTATTAAAAATAGGTAATGTCTTCATTTTGATTAAAATAATTCGGCCAATGTTCATTGTATGTTTAGACCTTCCATGGAATTATTAGCAGTGATACTAAGTTACGAACACCTTTCGACAACATTCTGCCACTAAATTCACGATCTCAACTCAATCTCACCGTCTTAGTGTTTACACAAGTTATACACTGAGTCTGAGCCCCATGATCTGCCATTCATTCGATTGTGTTGTTCCTGCAAAATCATTAACCGCCAAAGGCAGAGTCTCGTAATTATCAATCATAATTGAATTGTGCTGTAGCGTCCTCCGTCGTCATGCAGTCACTGCACTAGCCAAGATGCAAAGATAAGTTTGGCAATTTGCTACAAATGCTTGCAAAACGTAATTAATTACGTCAGGGCATACATTTATGTCTGGCTGTTCTCAACACGAGCCAGGTATTTGTAGCGATGGTTCAATAATGTGGTTCAAAATTGTCGAATGTTTTCGTTTGTTCAAAAACAGACACACAAAAAATGTACATTATACATATAGATAGGGTTGAAAGTTTACATACACTTGAAAACTGTTTCCTTCAATTGTTCCGGGACCTTTACTGTTTCTTGCAATATTTCCTTCACTATTCCTGTATAATCGTTTGGATTTAATTGGTTCACAGCTTCACGATGAATTGGGAATCTGTTTTGCAGGACTGCGGTGTACGTAAAGTTCCACCGCAACTGTAAATGGGATTCGATAGAAAACAACTTCAGAGTGAGAATTTGATCCAAGTCAAATGTAAAATTACTGTATAATATATGATCGTCATGTTGGATACGTCCTCTGCAACTAGGAGAAAAAAAGACACCTGCCTTGAAATTCTAACAAAGATTCCTTGTCCGATTCTTTGCGCTATTTTCTTTATTTTCATATACTCCTTGCTTATAATCTGCCTATTTCTATCAGGTCCCCGCGTGGTATAGCCATTCAGATCGGCCGTGTGATGGAATATCCCCATATTTAATCACGACGGCAATTTGATTTCGGGGCGATTGTAGACGGCTAAGATTCAATTTCTACCTCCACGGCAGGCCAAGGGCCCAGGATTCCTACATAACGCTGCCGTGGATCGGGTTGGCGAGAGGGTTGCATTGTCTGAATGGATCATGTAATAATCTATTAACTGGATCTGGATTGAGTTAGGGCCTTCGCCTATTCGGCCAATCACTATAAATCATCGGTCTGATCAACGCGCAAATATGATTCAATGCATGCATGCCCTTCATTCAATTCAGTATCTACGCATGCAGTTCAAATTGTTGAATCATAATGCTTATGACCAAGTAGTTTATGCACACCACACTAGCAGTACATGGAGAAAGACACATCAAACTCTGAAAGATTGTACAGGTAACTGATATTTGAGGCAATTAAAACTGCTCAAGCAAATACTTCTGACTATGTGGCTATGCACCAAACGAACGAACAATGCATGAAAAAGGTATACGTGTATTCTAAATATTTTCAGATTATAACTGAAGACATAACTATACACTCTGGTATTTGAAGCATTTAGATGATACAAATGTGAAAATTTGCGCATGTGAAATCTCAAGCGCCTCAGCCATAAAAATATATGAGCAATATAGACGCAGTCATTCCGATATATTTGACTCTGATTGACACATTAATGCGTAAAATTGTCAACATCGTGGTTTACATACTCGGAATTATTGCGTTTGATGCTCAGTTACACACATTCAGCTTTTGTGGGATGTACTCAATTTAACTCACCTCTTGCGAAAGAATGGGACAATTTTTCAAAGTATATAACAAATAAAATAATAATACAAAATTCATGTTTCAGATGTGATTAACAGCTGAACACAATAATCGCAGTTACGATTAACACACATAAACGACGTTCCCATTATAAATAAAACAGCACGTTTTGAAAATAATCATTGAATTGCCTTCGTGCCATAAAATTCGAGTAGAATAAGTAACGCAATAATCGATTCTTTGGTCATTATTAGTTTTTGAAATGATGCTTGGTACACAAACGGAATCAAGCGGCTATAGAAAACAACGAGTTATGTAACCAGGACAAACTAACTCGATTAACCTTTAGAATCTTCAAGACGCATGGTCTCTGCACATTTGGATAGGTATCCCATGCAGCACACCTTAAAGTGCGCAGGCAGAAGAAAAAAATAACCGATAGATGTGGTAAAGGGGGAAAATTCGTTGACTATCGCTCGAGGACAAAAAGAAATCAGGAAAAGTGCAGTGGCGTGGAGACGGCATGCCCTCACCTTCTTCTGCAAATTAATACGTTTTAAGAAGCGGCGGTACGGCCGGGCCACGCCCCTTCGTTTAGCGGATATTTCTTGACGGGCATACCGAATAACGAGCCCGGGGCAGGCTGCACTATTCTTGACCCGCACTATTGGATGATAGGGGAAGGCGGACTATCACATGGTGGCTCATTGGGGGTGTGTGAACACAGCAAAGAAGGGTTTGATATTCTTGACGGCAAGGCCCAAGTCAGACATTTAACCACGATATTTGTACATTAATATATAAGAATGGACTCCTTGTGGGTGTAACGTGGACACCACACACACACCACAAGGGTTGACATTGTTGATAACAAGGTCGAAATCAGAAACTGAAAATCAAAAATAAATATTTTAAACTTTGTCTATTTTCATTTTTGTGTCTAGTAAAGATATTAGAGCCCAATGGGGCTACTTTCAGCCAAAATTAACAATCTTGGCTGAAAATCGATTACCGTACCTGCTATAGGCCCTACAGTCCGCAATTTGGCTCAAAATAGGACATGCATGTAAAATTGGGAGTAACATTTGCAATATGAGATAAGAAAAGCGACAGCTGAATAAAAGTCTTTACGACATTTGTGCATTAAATATACAGAACTGTATAGTTGTGATTTAAATGAATTCAAATCGTGAAAATGCCTTTATAAGCCCATATAAAAACGGAAATTGGCCAACTCTGTATTCAATTGTAACCGGATTTGTGAAAGTCAAAGCGTAAACGATTCTTCAGATGACTATGCACAATCTGAATATGTGGTTATTACGTGCTTTAACATGAATCTTAATCGTCAGGCAGGATAGCATTGTCCAATATCATGTGCAAGAACTTATTACAATCTGATTCTTGAGGAACTTAAAATGTAACAGATGAGAGAAAATGTCATCATTTGTACCAAATCAAATACTCCGAGCAGAAGATTTTGGTTACGTCTTAAAAATATAATCGGATAATTTTTAAGAATGTGTGATGCTGATATTCAAAAGCATTTCGACAGATCAGAGTTTCACAAGCGTGCTATAGAGGGATATAGGTTTTTGCATCATTTTGTGTCGTTTTAGGGCTTTCTTGGAAAGCGATCGTTTCCCCAAAGTTGAAATCATGTTTGAGTAAAATTCGGGTAATCACGATAAAGTTATACATGACGGCGTTTTGAATTTTTCGAAATGTACCTTAAAACCACACAACACACGTGCATTTTCATCTCCATAGAAGTGATACCGACATTATCACACACATCACACCACATGGAAGCAGTTGAATTGTTTTAAATTCGTTTGTTAAATCGCAAATCGTAGACTGGCTATATAGATTGTTACTTCATACAAGCAGAAGAAAGCAATTACATTATTCGTAATAAGGGACGGACCTTACAAAGTGCATTTCCAAACACTCGCACTGATTACAATGAAGACGGCATGTAATAGATGACCCATCTGTATGCCATACAACGGTCGGTCGGAATGAATCGACATTCACGGAGCAGTTGTGAATTGCACAATGGTCAGTTATTAGTCCGACCATCGATAATGAAGACAAAAGAATCGATGTTGTCGAACGAAACAGCCTTCATACGATATAGAAAACTGACCCATGAGGAACATCTTGATTAAACTCTCGTTTTTAAAAAAAACAATTATTAAAATGCAGCCATTGTAGACTGCATCTTAAAAATAGACAAACGTGAAATTTGACGATATTTTTATGTCTGCCGACTAACAAAAGCGAGCCGACTGATTGAAATCAGAAAGTCTGGTCCAAGTCAACAATACCAATCTTTGTCTTTGAAATAATTCTGAGTCACAAACTGACCTTGGATCAGAGTAAATTTGTGTAATAAAAGGTTGAAACATGCTTTTAGAGAAAATTAAAAGCCGAACTCCAAGCAAGGGTGTAATGCACGTTTACGTAGACGACAGGTTGCTTTGTTGAAATTGTTACACATATTTATCATTATCCTGTGAAATGAAATTACTTTGTTTCGTACGGGCCACGCACTGGCGTATAGCTCATTTGATTATAACCCGGAGTCAAGGGTTTAGGTACCGGTACGACGACACTTGTGTGCGTGTAGGTGGAGACTGTAATTATCTAGCCCTGTGCCAGGTATTCTGTTCTTTTCTATAATCTAAATCATTCGTAATCTAAATCATGATCACATCTACACTCTCAAAACTGTGTTTAGCAATTAAACACAATCTTGCTATCAGTTTGTAAACATGTTTAGAAGCTAAACATTACGTGTCCAATTCCTAAACATCCATGTTCAATGGCTAAACACCATCCGTCAATACGCTAAACATGTTTAGTATGTAAACATGTTTACAAACTGATAGCAAGAAAGTGTTTAGAAAAGTGTTTACTTGCTAAACACTGTTTTTGCAGTGTAGGGGTTGATTTTTGTTCTTTTTGATCATTCAATTCACTCCAGTGTCACGTTTGTTTCTCATGCACAAATACGGGTGATGATCATACAATATCACGCATTTAAAATATACAATGCACACTGTGTACATGTTTATAAAAAGTATGTTGTTTGAGGCAACGACATGACACCAATGAAGAAATATGCTTATTTTTATGATCGCAGGTGCCCCGAATAGCAGGTTTGAGTTTATACCCTGGCATATGGACCCCGAAAGTGTTTAAGAGTGTATACTGTACATTTAATGAAAGTGGAGACAATTTTCGCAAACGGAGAAACAGTTAGATAAGGCAGGTTGGCAGAGGATTGCAGAAGAGGTAATTTGTGAATTTCCACGGAAAAGAATGCTAGGAACCGTGTTATGGTGGTTAAAGTGTCAATTAAATATCTTTTTTTTGTCATCAGCTGCTTTCTATTAGAATGCAACTTATGGTTTTGCATGCATGTCTTATTTAGGGGCCAATTTTTATTTATTTTTACCAATTTTTTTTTACAAAAAAAGCAGCCACATCGCCCCGTCATATCTTAAAAATGCAAAATGCGATCTAATTTACAGGCAATATCTTCACGACATCTTTCTTGACATCAAAGTGGCGCTGTATTCTTAAGAAGGCCTTCCGTTATACTTATCACATCAAGGAGCTACAGTACAACAGAAACAAAGAAACGAAAACAAAGAAATGTCTCAATCAATTAATTATTCCATGCGTCTTCTCGAGTCAACCTGCACAGAACCATATCTCACGCGCAAATGCACGCAACTCGACATCTTACCGAGGAATGATAATCTAAAAATGGTTTGGCAGAAGAAAAAAATCTAATAATATCGCGTTTCAGCGGGCGAACTCCTAATCAAACTGCAAACGAAGTCCTGCTCACGTTCGAGGTCGCAGAGTGCGCCAAATTCATCACAGAATAAAAGTCTACTTTCTCTTTTGCAATTGATTGCATTGACGCCCCAAATGGGTTTTATGGGGCCTGGAGTTGACTCCATGATAGATCGAGTTCATTGCTATTCGATTTCTGCGGAGGAGATACGGGAAGGAAAGATTCTGCTGTACTCGGCGAGCGATAGCCTCATGCCACGCCAGACTGCAGCAATCTCGGTGTTTTGTTTCATACATTTTTTGCATGTGTCTCCAGTGTGCGGCAATTGTCAACAATAGTATGCAATCTGGTGACCCCTCGTTTATATTAAATATATTTTGTGAGTAAAAGACCCGGTGTAGCGTGAATTTCAGTCACTATGAAATACGGGCTCAATGGAAGTATTTCACATAGGCCTACCTAAGTGAATGTATAGTTAGGCGAGTGGCCCAGTCACATAAGAGGGTTTAACCAATAATACGGAAAAGGAGTCCGATTTTCTTGGGAGTCTGATTTTCATATGACACCGGCACGAAACACCCATGCAGTTCAGCGATGGATCCATAGTTTGTCTGCACCTTTACCAATGTGGATGATATTGATTGATTGATTGATTGATTGATTGAGTTTTTTTTGTGAACGTATAGGCCTACCGTATTGGTACCAAAGACAGACTAGAGTAGCAACGGACTCATTACTTTATCTTTATCTCATTGCAATGTGAATGACAGACTGATTCAAAGTCAACTTATCATTATTCTTTTGGTTATCAAGTTACAATATTTGTAAAATGTTGTCAATAGATATGCGCAAAAACCACACTATTGTTGTTCCCCAGCTCAGCCCAGTCAGAAAACATAATTACTTCATAAATTAAGACACCGCACACGTTGTAGCTCCTATGCGGTGTACCCGGATGTACCACCGCAATTTCTCCTTGGATTTTTAGGTCAATCTGCACGCTCTATAGATGGGTACCAATGACGCGGCCACAAGTGACACCAATGACGATGTTAGACACGTCAGGGTATCTGACAAAGATGGTAGCACTAACACAAGGGCACATTAAGTGAGAAAAAAATGTAACATAACGAATCAACAATTCAATGGAAAATAGAAGGGCACTTTTGTACCTTTAAGTACATAAACAATCGTCCTATGTCAGGTTCAAGAGATGACTAAATCTGGCATTTGAGTCACTTAAGGTGATAAAAAATAAGCCAATTTCCAAAACGTCCTCTGTACCTCAAGTGTCTGCTGCATAGTTGCAATTATTGTTTGTGACTGAAGCTCAAGATGACACCATTTGAAAGTCGTAAAATGTTTGCACATCACATGGTTAAGCTACATGCTAATTGTATATGTAAGTCAAATTGAATATGCAAGTTATGAGCACCATCGCATATATAAATTATTTCGACAACATTGGATTGATAGGCAATTACATCTGAGAAATAAAATGGACATCACCAACATGGAATATTGTGAACAATTCTAGATTCAATGGGATATCATTCCGGGTTTCCCTCCCATGTCTAAAACTAAGTATTTCTTTCCAACGGTTTCAGGTTTTCGAGCTAAAATGCCGCTTACAATCATTTAATCCCATTTTTAACCAGAAAGACTTTAAATAAATGATTGAGTACGTCGATGAAAAACAAAAGTAAATCATGGCTAAATTTTGGGCAAAGCACTTAATAAAAATCAAAACAATTATAGTCAGTATAAATATTATGAATAACTCCGATGTGTAATGATTCCATGGCAGTAGTTTGACCATGTTCCATTCAGCGAGCGTCTGGCATAAAATTAGACAGTGCGTGTTTGTCAAATGATGCAATTTTTAAAAGCGAGAATAATAATCGACGCAGTATATGCAGGGGCATGCACGAGGCGCTGTGCGCAGTTGACGTTTTATCACTGAGGCACGGATGCTTGAATCACAATCTATAGTGTGTGGCTATTCTGATGTTATATCCTTCCTTACATCCCTCCTTCCTACTTCATTCCTCTTTCCTTTCGCCTTATTTACCAACATTATTTTGAATTTCTTCGTAACTCCAGAGGTTTGTGTGTTTGTGTGGAGCGCCGTAGCCTCACGGTCTACGGCTCAAGATCTTTGTGATACATAACTACAGATTGTTGGGTTGAGTTTAGCAGGGTTATGGTGCGTGTGTCCTTGAGCAAGACACTTTGTCAAAAGTTGCTTCTCTCCACCCAGGAGTAAATGGGTATAATGTGAAGGAAGTGATGGCTGTGTGTTTGATTAGCCCATGTGCGCTCACCTCCCCGCCGGGGATGCATGGGCATATTCCCCAGTGAACTGAGAAGGTTAGGGATGATTATTAAATAGGCCTGACGAGCAAGGGTAATAAATGTAGCGCCTTGAGCACCATGATCCTGGTGGATATGTGCGATATACACAACTACATTATTAGTATTATCCTTTACCAAATTCTCCCCATTCTTATTTACAGAATGCATGACCCTATTTCATGATTTTTTGGGTCACAAAAGCGTGTTCATTTTCATATTGTCTTTAAGATATAAGAGGACAATGTGGCTACCAAAAATCTTGGCTGGAAATCGGTTAGCTACAATATGACCCAAATTTGACCCCAAATAAGAAAGATACGCAAAGCCTTGGGTTAATTTCAAGTAAAAAGTGACTGATGGAAAACGGTATACTTAAAATGAACGTGCTATTTACTTGAATCTATCTTTTATAAAATCGAATCATCTTCTCATTTTTTACAACAAACAATGCAGATTTGAACTGTTCCTCTTCAGTAGCTTACTCATATTCAAAGATGAGCTGCATGGCATCACTTGAAGTTAGTATAATGAAGTCACTGTCCATGTTACATCATGGTAAAACCTAACTGCTTTTCATATTGACAAGGACTGGATTGTCATTTTCCGTTAAGAAAGTTTCCGTTAAGGCCCTATAATTCTATAAATATAACGAAAATTCATTATTCCATTTATTTTCACTTCGTATAGCTGCATGCAATCGTGAAAAACGGCAGGTAAAAAATAACGTGTCGGTGGCAAAATATCAATAATCTAAAGGTTCGAAATCCCCTGATTATGGTAGTTTGTAATTAAGAAAAGAGTTAACCGAGCTTCACACTGATTTATGCAACTAAGGCTCTGTTTTAATTAGGATTAAATATCTTTGCATAATTCAATTGAAATAATTTAATTTGGCTTTCTTGGGTAAACAAATTTCTCATCTCTGTTTTTTTGGCAATTAGGAATTGTACTCCCAAGCCTACAGAAGGCCAAGGAAACTATTAAAAAACCTGACTGCAAAAAGAGGAAAATTAATAATAAGATTGAAGGGGTGGATAAGGTGATTGGTTATTTACATTGATAATGATTGTGGTTTATCGTCCTCCGGGCATGTTTGGACGAGCGTGCGGCCAGCGCGTGGCTCGCCGGTCTGAAAGGACGTGTCCACGGTCGGGCGAGTGGTCAGTCGTCCGGTCGCGGTTTTCAATCATTTTCTCACGTGCGGCAGTGTCGGTGATATGGAGACCAAGAGACGATAAATCATTTCGATCAATGGAACATCAAAATCTTAGAAGATTCGCAGGCAAAACTGAATATGCTTACACAGTGCAATGGGCCTATTCATCTCTCTTAAAATCAAAACACATACAGGATAGAGGATGAGGTAAAACCGTGTAGAAATCTCTTGGTTGAATAGACCAGGTTTTCATTATTTAAGTGGCAATTCTAATTGTTGACTTTTCTTAATATATAAGAGCATATCCCTCCTGCTTTTCAGTACAAATAAAAATATATTGGCTTAAAATCGATTACCCACAATGATAGCCAGCACTCTGGTCCCAAATACGCATGTATACAAAACAATGAGTAATTTTCCAACATATTATTGCCAATTAAAAACGAGAGTTAAAATGAACGCCATGTATGTTGGGTTGTGAGAAGAACCGTTTGTTTACTCGACGTTTCGAGCAGTATGCTGTAATCGTTTTCTGTCGGCAAACCTCATTCTATAGTTTTTAAACCGCGAAAACCTTCAAAACTTATTAAGCACATATTTACATAATCGCCAGTGCTGACAATATCAGATGTATACATACATTAGCATTTAATGCAGAATGTTTGTATTACGCAACACTTACATTTAGATTAACAAAAGAACACCAATTTTTGTGCATCATTTAGTTGTTTTTAGACTCTAAACACCTTTGGACATCATCCATGGACGAATGAATGCCATCCACACGATTGTAAATTTAGTCACTGGTGTTATTTTACCACCAATCCCAACACAAAATAGATTTGGTGTTCCAAATCTAACACAGCAGTTTTGCCGTACATCGATGCGTCCGGAATCTATATTTTCAGCCAAATCTCACAGGTACGGTTTTTACGAGAAGTTGCACACTCTATCGTCCGTGAGCCTCCAAAGTAAGGATTGTTCGTAATGGGTGGGGGGAGGAAGGGTGATTACCGTATAGATTCGCGGACCTTGTTATTACCCAGACAGTTCCTAAGTTTACTGGCAAGTGACAGATGGGGCTTTGGTGTAGCATCGGGGACAGATACGGGTCTACAGGCCGTCTTCCAATATTGATTAGCCCGGGCTGTTTAAATCGACTGGTGGTCTGACAACACACCCCGCTGTCTGTTGTGTGCTTCAATGAAGAAAACTTAACCAACGAGGTTTACATTCGGCTGTACATTACAGAATTCCATTCACCTTCAATGTATAGGCTTTTGCCCCGCCGAGTAAATAGAAGGGGCTTGCATTGGGGGAAAGTCAAAATATAATTTCGAGCACTTGTAAACACGGTAGGTTTCTGGTGCCGGTGTTAGTTCAAGGAGGGGCAGATGAAGGTCCGCGGAACGGAGGAACAGATGGTCTTTTTGATTCAGGGGGAGCCACAACCCCTGTGTGTCTTCCAAGCACTGATCTATTCAGCTCTACAGCAGAGATCTACAGACTATCACCACGGCAAGCTTATAGTTTCAGCCACATTATGAATGAAGTTTTCTCTCTGGTTACTTACAAGGAGTCCTATATTTGGATACAAAAATCTAATCTGATTGTGTGGACAGTTGTCTCATCTGTACGATTCCCCATGAAAGTAATTACTGCGAAGCGAAGATTTCTGGTCGGTGCCGTACGAGCAATCATGATGTGTGCATGTGCTCGTGTGCCGTGCACGGAGCGATTTAACAAACACAATCGGAGTACCAGCGGTAGCCCGCTGGTGGCTCAATGTCTGGGCTACGACCGCAGACTACACGGCTTTAACCAGCCAGACCTATAGCCGACCAATTGTTACAGTAGGACTGCACAAAAACACACCAGTAACCGTGTGTTTAGTGTACAGGGTTTTCCGTGATTTAATTCCATTAGACACCTGCCCGGTAACAAAAAGTGTTAATCACGAGAGGAGGAAATCCACATCACTGTATTGAGGCAAAACCTGCCCATGCGTGTATATTCTTAAGTTGGCAAAGCATCAGTGTATCTCATAGTATCTGAAATAATTCATATAGATTCAGTATGAGTAATTCATTTACAATATAAGTACATTGGGATATCAAATCGGTAAAAATACAAGATATTGGATGTTGGTGCATTTAAATACTGGCAAGTTTCTGGACAATTTTGTACACCCCAACAGAATACGTATTGTGTGTAAAATCAATTCAAAACAAATTCTTGTTTTATGTTAGCACAGTTGTTTTGATCAAACCTACAAATACACAATAGCCCTGAGACATAATGACGTCACACTGTGTTTACCACGTTTATGAAGTGGGGGCATACGGAATGATTGTTGCCTAGGTACTATAGGTACGCTTTGGCTCAACCGACGAAATGTAGATTGTGCGTAAATGTTAATTTAGAGGATTAATTTACTTCGTATTATGGCCCAATGGAAACCATTCTTGTTTCCTTATGAGTTTGAAAAACGTAATCGTGGTGTTTGTCACAAAAAACAGGTACAAATTGACATGATCCCAACTTGTATCTATACTGAAATCATGTATACCGTGGCATGCTGTTCCGTCCAACATCTAGCTTCACGAATGTAAATACAATGTGACGTCATTACGCCTCGGGTCTATTAATGTGAACGCCAAATATAGGTAGGAAAAATCACATAAAAACAACAAGAAAAAAAACAAGGAGGAGATCTATACACGATTGAACAGTTTACACAACAACCTTAAGAATTATATATATCAAGGCCTACACCTGAATCTCATGTATGACTAGCAGGTGTTTGTAGGGATCACTGTTGCTTTAAATGAAACACTGGAGTGATTTTTTTAAAGAATTTATGCCAATTTTATTATTAGAAATGAAACGAAACAATGTTTTTTCACTGGAGCCACAGAAGAAACATAAAGAACTAATATTCATACACACGAGTCAATAAATCATAGCCATTTACTTTTATTATTATCGTCAATAATAGTAACTCGTCTCATACATTATCCATTGGTCTCCAGAGGAATTCGCTTACAATTGGACAATTACGGTCATTCAATCGCCCGGGGAACTCCTTCGTGTATAGCCTGCTTTCCCATACGGCTATACAGACGGAGTGGGTAAAAATGACAATTCTATAGACCCGATATATTCATTGCGGTCAAAAGATTACACATACACCGCAGTTCCGCAAAACAAATTCCAAATTCATCCCAAAAACGGTAAACAAAATCCAAATGATACATGAATGAGGAAGGACTGTTATGACACGATTTTGGGGTTGCACTGAGAGGGTACAATCAAAAAAATGCAATAAACAGAACAGCTCCAGAAAACGTTCAAGGAACAATTTCCATGTAGCTGTTGCATTAACATGTACCATCATCTGTTTGAAATGATGGCATTGGCTGAAAACGTTAAGTTGTTCTTTAATAGGCCAATTATTAATTAAGCTTTATCATTACATTAGCGAACGTAACAACTTTTTAAAAAATTGTTCAAATTAATACAGAGCGTATATAGTTTCAAACGCACGTGCATATAGCCGTTTAGGTGAATGCCTTTTCGTCGCAAAATGCGCGCACCCGTATACATTTGAACGATATAGAAATCAGTGTTTGGAAATCGGCGATGCCCCAAACGCTCAGAAAACACGCTTAAGATTTCCCCAGATTCCCACAGCATATTGTGCCTTCAAACAAGGGCGGTTTATACTCTACAACAAGCCGGCAATCCCGAGTAAAATAGGTCATTCAGAAAGGGAGAGAGGGGACAGAGGGCCAGAGAGAGACAAACAGAGAGTGTTGGTCGCAGGGGGGCCGGACTTGCCAACCTGTTCTGATCGAGAGGAAACGGGCACAACTGTTAGCGTGATGAAGAAGAAAACAAATCATGTTTTGTAAAAGCCCCCCTGCCCTCCCCGTGTTTGTAAGTTTCATTATGTTGATCCCGCAGAGGTTTTTGTGCAGGCCTCACGCTATACAATCCTTTCAGCTGGGCTAAAATTACCGGAGAAATAGGCCTGATTTAGGGGGGATTTTTGCAATTATAATCTTCAATTGATGGTGCAAGGCTTGTGTCATTTCTTGTATGAATTTCGGCTTTACTTATTTACACTATTATTCTCGAAATATACCCTGCCTGTAAATGCTTTTTTCATGGGGGTAGCTTTCTCAGTTGTATAGTTGCTATCATACATGGCCCTGTTTCTTTACAATGAAAAAGAACAACTTAAAACACACAATGTCGATCAAGAAAATTAAAATTAAAGAAATATTTTGCCAATGTACAATGTATATACATAAATATGCCTTGCGCGTCCAAGAATATTTTATTCATTTTCAAAGGGGATCCTTCTTAGTTTTATATCATACAAGGCCCTGTTTCTTTACAAGTAAAATTAATAAAGATTTTTGCAATTATATACACTTACCGTATTTATTTTTGTCTTTTACAATGCCGGTTGTCATTATTAGTAAGGCTTTAAATCTGGAACATGTGACTGATCGAAAAAAAAGGAAATTCATAAATTTATGACGTATTTTATTTTGTTCTGAATATTAAAAAAGAAAAGATGCAATGACGCTCATTTCATCTGTAATTGAAAGGTCAATTTCCCGCCAAAACAGAATTCCCGCCAAAACAGGATTCTTAATAAGTCTAAGTAAGTCTATTGCATGCAATGATTCTACCCGAACTGCACGGGATTGTAGTTAACTAAATTGAGATGAATTTTGATTTATCAAATTCTTTTTTGCATAGTCCAAGATAAACACGAACCACCTCACAGATAGGCGCGCGCCGAGCTAGCTGGCCCAACGCCGACCGAGCGAGCGAGCGGCCGCCTTCGATCATGCCGTTCACGGCCAAGCCTTCCCGCAGCTAGCGGGCAATTTGTTGAAAGCCCTTCACATTGCACGCTGATTTCCCAAGAGCTCTGCGAGATCGCTCCAGAGGCCGGAGTTTTACAAGGGGTTGGATTGTAAAGCAGAAGCAATATACTTTGCTATGGCTGTAGGGGGGCTCGCCAAAAGATGGCAATTATATGCTTTGCCTCGTTTTTGTCCTTACTTTTTTGTCGTTGCTGTATACATGGATTACGTGTACGGGAGGAACATATGAAAAGAAAGAAGTACCTAGGCGAGGGGCATGTACTTCTGTCTGACATACATGCATCTCAATTCATTGTGTCAGGCGGACATCTTTCAATGAAGAACCTAAACATTCATCCTTTCTGTTCTCCGCGATAATGTATATTGGAAGAGCACTTGAATTCGCCCAGATTTGATATCATGACAGGCGGAACGCTTCCATCATGGTAAACTAATTAGGCAACAAACCAGTTTTCTGTTCTCCCGCGTCCAATCAAAGATCGGTTATATATATGGTAGGTATAAAGCACAAACTTCTATTAGTTTTGAACATTAACCAATGAATTGGTGACATAACGACTGCGCGTACCGGAAGCCCGCGCACAATCCTCTGAGTCGAAAAGCGACTGAGACGTAAAGCGTATCAGTTATGTACATTCTTAAACATTTTCCCCTGAAAGTCGAATGAAATATTTAAAAGCCACAAACCATTACCGGTATTGAATCAATCGTGAGCGGGCGTAAAATTAAGACAAAGTCCAAAAAAGAGCTGAGAGTTCAGAAGGAAAACACAGCGTGATATCTTTAAACACACCGAGTCAACAATGCCGCCATAGGCCGGCAGATGGGCTACATTATGAGGCCATAACGACCAACAAAAGACGCAAGAATTGACTTGGAGTGTTTTGGGATTGCCAAGCTTTGTTCTTGTCGGGGTGCAAGTAACGATTAATGCATTTTGTTTGTTTACACTCGTGTTGGTGTAAAACCACTTAGGGATGCTCCGAATAGACGTTTAAAATTGTTGTGCGTCAGGAGTTTGCACGGATGGTAATGGTCAACCAAAGAGAAAACACAAACTGATATGGTTTTACCTTCTTATCGTCGATGAAACACTTTCGTGAAAAGAAGATATAGGTAGCTCTCTATTATGCCTGATTCATTTGGGACCTTTTTGGTGGTAAGGGCGGGAAGCAGGTAAATTTAATGGAGACCTATAGGAACCCCTTTTAATATGCTTGGGAAAATGCCACAAAATACAAAAAGTAGTAATAGGCCTACGGTACCTCATAAAATTTCACTCAAGTGTTTTTATCTGAAGTACGCCTGTACGAGTCTCGAATCGCACAGTTGATTTATTTGGGATCATTTTGACATAAAATATTCAGTATTCGCTTTATTAATAATATGATTTGATGTGAAATAATGTTTGTATATTAAGAATATTAATGTGAAAATAAATGTCTAGTTTAAATTGAATAATGTCGTTCGCTTTACATAGGCCTAATTGTGCAAATACGTACTCTTGGTTTGTTCTTTTTTCAATTAGTTAACATGCCAAAACGCGACAAAGATCATTTTTTAACAAGGAGTTTTTTTTACAACAAAACTGTTAAACAGCAAAGTTGATGTATTTGATTTTCTGATGAAAGTTTCCTCTTAACAGCATATCCGAAAACAAGCCTATGAAATTATTATCCAAAACCTAATGTTGCTAAAAAAAATTATAACGGCAATAAACATTTTTTGACGAAAACAAAATTTGTAGACTGCATAGGTTCACGGCAAAACTGTAGTGTTAATTTAACACCGTGTGACCTATGTTTAACCATTCGTCCAGTATAGATATCGGCACCACATAAAGAGTTGATTCATTTTTAGAGATAGAGTCTCACATTATGCTTTCAATGAAATGGTACATTTCCCAGTGACAAAAAAGACTGTTCCGGTCTTTAGAATTCGCACCTAAGCTGTCAAAGGATGAATAGATTTAGATTTTTTTCTTGTAAACAAGAACATTAAACATTCCATGTATTGCCTTCAAAGGCCTAAAATGATTTGTTTATATACATATAAAAAAAAAATTTAAAACCGAACCCACATTCATTTCGGTACGAACACCAATAAATAAAAACAAATGATGTGTGCATGATATTTAAAACTAAATATTGGAAAATATGTAGGTTCGGTTCCTTTTTTACTTACCATGTGTATAATGTATACAAATCGAAATGGTCGGAATTTTTATCCTAAACGGTTCAAAAAAAGATACAAGTATCTTTATTTAACTTTTTTTGTCCATAGTGACTATCAGTAACAGAACCGAGATTTTTTTCCCCAATTCCACTCCTCCTTTTGGAGGTTATATTTCAATCTGGTGTTATTTTCCTTGGACCTGGAGAGACGCAGCCACACCGTCTGTCGCGTTCTCTACACGAGAAAGTCGATTGAGGAAAGATAGAGAGGGAGAGAGAAAAGGGAAAAAATGAAGAGAAATCCTGACGCAGTTGCGAGCGAGGAGCGGGCCGCGGCTGGTCCCGCAGGGCCGGTGAACGCGCCGTCTCTCCGGTATCGTGTTGCCGGCCGTGTCCGGCGTTCACTCGCGCGGAATACTTTTGTAACGGTACACTCCACTGCTCGGCAGACAAACTGGTGCTTTATTTAAGCTCGTTGGTTAAGAAACTGCGGTTGGGGTATTACGAATAAAACGAGAGGGAGGTGTAGGTTTACCGCCGAACAGCCGGCTATGGAAAGATGGGAGAGGAACAGCTTATGGAGGGGGGGGGGGGGGGGGGGGGTAGGAAAGTGTAAAAGGATAAAATAGTGTAACAGCAATTTTCAGATTGGCGTTGGGGGTACAATGGAGGCAGGAACTAAATGCATCGATTGCCTGGCAAGTAACATAATGATCCCCAAAGCTAATACATACGGGGACAATGGTAATGATGAATTGCCTAATCCGCCGAGTCTATGCATTAAATCTGTAGGATGCATAATTTAGCCAACATGATGTCCCTTCAATCGATGGACGACACAATGTGAAAAGATTGTGCACATGTAATTATCGCCCATTCACATAATACATCAATTTTGCCGTTTTAATGTAAATTATTAACTGTACACGCTATAAATGATCACAATGTTGCACTTTTACGTCATATTTTGCATGACGATTGGAGTTGTGTTTCCATCTGTTTATTGTGAATTTAATTTCGAGGTATGCAAGGATTAGGCCTACAGGTGTATTCCAGTGAAAGATTTGTTTATTTGTTTATATTTTTTTGGGGGGGGCTACATTTTCCATGCACCGAAAAAAAGGAAACTGACAAATTGGGAGACCGGAGGTCACAGGTTCAAATCCGATGGTTTGTTATGATGATGTGTAAATTAAAGATTTAGATCAATCATAAAGACTTAGATTACTGCTTCATTTCATTTCATTTGTGTTCAAACGATGTGTTTATTAATTAGGCTGTGTAAAACCTGTAATTTTAAATTAACACCACGTGGTATCTAAATTGAATGAATGGTTCACTATACTAGTGTTCATTTCTCAATTTATTAAGAAATCTAAATAAATACAATGGGAAAGTCAGAATTACAACAATATCGAGGGGAACATGCTAATGGTTTAACCTGTCGGAAATTTTAACAGGCAAATTTAAGGGAGGAAAAAGGAAGAAAAACCGCTGAAGAGAAACAAAACCTAAAGATAAGAAAAATGAAACCGGGAGATGACAGACAGCGGGAAGGGGACGTACAAGTCCAGGCACTTGACTCGCACAATCATCCTCGACAGCGGTTTCCGAGTGGCGCGGAAATGGTGTCTCGCACCCGGTCAAGTGCGCGGGTAAATATCGCCGTATCTCCCGGCCTGTCGTCAGTAGCGACCCGCTGCCTGAGTGATGATGGATGGGGTGAGCCGTCCGGGGTTGTACCCTCCACCAAACAATGAGCCGTGACGGACTATCGGGGGAAAGTTTAACGAGTTAACCATTACGTCGACAGCATCCCGGAATTGATGACAGACCGCCAGCGATAGCAATGGAGCTGACAACATCAGAAATTAGTTTAAAGAATATTAGGGTGTCTCTGGGGACATTCGTAGGTGTACCCAAAAGCACTGAGATATTTTTAACTCAGATTGCATACGGCGTGAAAAAACAGGTATGATCAATTCTAACAAAAACTGACAAACTTATCTTTGTCGATATGAACAGCATTTAAATTTTAATATTAATTTCAATACATCATGCCATTACACTAATTTTATGCAAACTTTGATTCATTACTACTGAAGAGGAACCAAGTATCTTTTACGTCTGAATTTGTTATTATTTATCAAATAATCGTAATCATTTTTAAAAGATATACCGGTAACCAAGCAAAACACATTCATTAATGTCACTGTTGCTTTTTTATCGATATCTTGCTATTGGAAAGTTATTCATGGTTTTTCATTCATGTCTTATATGGAACCAAATTGGGATGTACGGTACATTGCAGGCAATCGCTTGTAAGCCAAGATTTGTATATTTTTTACTGAAAAGTATAAACATACTGTGTTAAAAAGGCAAACAATCTGAATTGACCGTTAAAATGAACGTGTTAAATAGACAAATCGTTTTTCATTAATATCTGAAAGCAGTCAATGCAGACAAATCTGAGATATCGGAACAATTTGCATACTGGCATGATTGGCTCCTGGCTATTATCTGTCGGAAAAAAATCACAATATTAGTACAGCCATCCACTCAGAAAAGGATTGATCTTTTTACTTGTAAAGACAAACTTGAAGCACAAAATGCGTTAGCCACACGAAAACGTGTGAAATCAGAACAATTTGCATATCGTCATAATTGGCTTGTATAGGTTACCATTATTAGACGTATACAAATACAAAGACTTGCTTGTAGGCAGAAAATGAATCTTACCTTTTTTTCTTGTAAAGACCAACTTTAAGCACCGAGTGTGACAGAGCAACACGAAAACGTGCGAAATTTCCTTGGAAGAGAGCTAAGGAAAAATGTCCTGCCGGCCGGACGCACGGGCACAACGTGACTTGCTGCGCTGGCCAGGAAGTTACAAGGCAATAGAACGCAGGCTACGGGCCACCAATTAGTTTACTTTTTAATTTCAGCAAATTTGGGCCCGGCGAATCTGCACAATTAGGCAAGCGTTGGAGAGTAAACTGCTTAATGTCATTTGGCCAAAAACATTCCTAGCCGTTAACGAAGTTACTCAAATAATTCGGCAGAGCAATTGAATAAGCACGCCGGCAAATCACATAATGAACGATCATAAATGACACTAAAGCACTCGGAAAACAAAAACCCGGTAAATTGATCAAATTAAGGGGCCCTCTCTTCCGCGCCGGACCATTTTCCTATAACATTCGTATGGGGCTTGCTAGTAGGAACCGAGTTGGAGTTACCTAACTGGCGATAGATTGCCTCACCGCCACACCAATATAACACCGCTAATTTCATCAGTTTGAGGGGGCAACAGAGTCCAACACGTTATAAAGCTTCTTGATAGAATTGCAACTTGTCAGTGAAGTTAAGCTCGCCTGCAAGGTAAAGAGGTGGGATATATAGGTCCATTACAACCAAGCCAAAATAAAAGTAGGAAAACTTTATGAGACTCACCTCCTGAGTATGGGGAGCACTGTGGGACCTGCTGGTGGTCCATCATGGAGGCTAGGTTACACGTACCGGGCATGCCACCTGCACCGCTGCCGTAGCTGACCGTGGGGCGCAAACTGCTGTAGGGGTAACCCTGGCTAGGCTGGGAGCTGACGGCTCCAGGAAACTCCCCATAAGAGGTCTGAATGCCCAGCCCGGTACCCTCCACACCGCTCAGGCATGACTCGTACGCGTTTTGGCCCAGATACGAAGAGTAATCCATCCTGAACAGCACTGATACTTCTACCACCCTCTTCTTCTTCTTCTATTTCTTCTTAAGACACTTGGAGAGTTAAACCCGACTTGGGGAAGAAGACGAAGACAGTGAATGAGGGAGATGGGATGATGGAGTGACTCCGCTGATCTAATAAGACGAGGGCGAGAGATGCGCCTTTCTCCTGGGCTGAGGTAGTGACACGTCTGACAAAGAGGTCACCGAGTGCGGAACGTCCGGACGCGTCCGGGCTACTTATGCCTTATAACTTGATAACTAAACACCGGAATACACCGGACTCCGGATAGATGGGTGCGTGTGTCTCAAAGTCTTGCGTCGAGTGTGTGTGTGACTGGTACTCATCAACTGCCCACTGCGTGTAATTGTCAACTCGAATCAGATGCCGGTGCTTTTTTTCTGGTATCGCCTGTTTATGCCGATCGCTTATGGAAAACTTCGAGTGTGTATACACTCCAAGCAAACGTGCGTTATCTTAGTCTTGTCTGTTTTCCCGAGTTGAGTTGAGTCAGTCAATCAGGTTGGCCCGCTAGTCCCGTACGATTTCGCCTCCCCCTATACCACTAAAGCGCGTCCGGAATGGGCCCTGCCAGCGCATTGAACGCGGTTGAGTAAGTAATCACAATTTAATACACTTAGCAAAATTGCAGGGGCGCGTTTTAATCACGGCGAAATCATACACATTGATTAAGGTATTGCACTTATGTGCAGACGTACATCATCGGTGGGCGATTGAGCCTGGCAGAGAGAGAGTACAGAGAGAAAAAACCCGGCCCATGTCGGTGAGGCTAGCCTGGTCACGTGATGCTGGGTAGACTCCCATTGTCACGGTGTGTGCGTTGACTAGATACAGGCCATTGGCGTGACATGTGTAAGTTGATTGGGGTACTTCCCATGGGGATTCTACCATCCTTTTCCTCACCGCCCTTTGGCCCCCCTACACCAAGTGCAATGTCATGACTGGTAAAGAAAATAAAGACTGCCCCTACTGATGGGAGTAGGGGTAGGGGTGGACACGGCTCGGATGGATGAAGTAAGTTTGTTTGATGGGGAATCCATGTGTGTCTCACCAACGGTGGAAGTTACCCCGTATATAGGTCTAAACAAAAATTGGGATAATTTTCAGTAGTAAGGTTTAATTAGCGAATCTACCGATCTGTGGATAGCCTTTTACCTTGTGTGGATTTTAGCCTTGTAATTGGCAAATCCCGTAAGAAAATGCACGATCGCGCACCCATTTGTGACATCACAGAATTTCGGATAACTGTTGAAGTGGACATGACAACGGATATCATTTATAGCGTCTGTATAACCCCTGTCCTTGCGGTCATTTTGAATTCATCATGGCGTCTATACTATAATATTAAAATAATAAATATTGATAACGTATCAGTCCACCAGAGATGGCACTCAAAGCAAATCATTCCAAACAAATTAGAAAAATAATTAAAAATCAAGTAGCCAAAATACTTGCGCTATCTGAGAACAAAATGGGTTTTTAGCTACAAATTAAGAGAGGGGAAAAAATTGCGAATGCAGAGTGGGAGATTATTGCAAAGATGGTGATCCTCACTAGAAAAGGACCGATCTTCATGAACGGTGGAGATGGAGGAAAAACCAAGAATAACTCGACCTTAAAATGCACAATTCATCCTCGTGCGAATCAAACGTTTGTGAAATAAGCAACATTAAGTTAATATCCAAGGATGAAAATAACATCAAGAATGCATTGTCGCTCGTTACGGAATCAACAAAATGTTGGCTCTCATCAGCACAGAGATTTCGTTGGTCATTTAAAATCTAATGTGGAAGGAGTTAGAAAAAAAGGAAATATATACGCAAGTGCAAAATTTACGAAAGAATTATTAGAAGTATTTCGCGTTTGAAAAAGATTCAGTATTGCAAGTAACTTAGCAGTCTTAATAATAATTGAATTCATAATAAACGAATCAACTTCCCTTTTAATGTATTAATAAATGTATTGGGTATGTGGGGGAAACAAAGAATAACTATTATAGATTCATTTTAATCAAATTAACCTCAAGACTCATTTCAAGCTAAAGTCGTATCACCACAAACATCGCCCGTTTTTCGAAATCAAATCCAAAATAACAGGTTCGATTCTGATTTCAACAATGTTACTGAATTTCAAATGTAATCCTCGCCATAAAAAAACCAACACAAAAATCTAAATAAATTATATTTAAATGTATGGAATTGTACGATACTACAGAATGTTGCCTGTGCAGCATGAACTCTATGCAAAGTAATACCGGGAGCTGGCTAATGTTATGCCTGCATTTAACAGATTAAAATTTCTCGCCTGCCAGGTATTGGAACGCATGATTTAATACGTATTTCTCCCCCACTCCAGCTCTGACAGTCTGAAATGTGTTGATTTATATATGGACGGTGCCGTGTTGATACAAAAGCGAGAAATGAAAATGGATATTAAATACGGGTGAGCATCACGAAGCGGGGATGGATGGATAGATGGATGGGGGGACGGAGGCAGAACCACGCACCACACGGCCTGGTGATGTCGGTGACGTGATGTGCAGGCAAGAAACGGCGCAGTTACTGGCCAGATGAGGTCATTAATTACTGGGATGGATTCGCAAACATTGCGGAGCACGATTGGAAACGGGACCTTTTCTCTATCTCTTTTTTTTCTCACTCCCTCACTTTCTCCCTCCTCTGGGCAATCATTGTCGGCGACGATGGCGGCGTCACTGCGGGTTCCTTGGGTCTGGGGAGACGGAGGAGAATCGGGGGAAGGGAGGCTGGCGCAAAGGGGGAGACGGGAGTTTTGGTTTACGGATAGATGAGGAGTAGAACGAGTCAAGGTCACGGTCGGTCGTCTGCATGATGATGACAAGGAGATAGAGAGAAGGATGTTTTTTTAGCTGAGTTATTTCGGATTATAATCATCGATGTTTTCCTTTGGAATTCTTTTCCCCGTGTTGTGGTAGTGACTAAGTCGCGGAGTGTTGTGCTAAACATGATCGAAATTGCGCATCGGGAGAGATAGTATCAAAACACACATTTACATTAACCGTCTGTTTTCTTTTTGGTTTTATTTTAATAGATGAGTACAGCGTTTCTACTTTTCAGTAGAAATTCAAAATCTGACTGAAAATCGATTATCTGCAATAAAGGCGCTAATTTTCCCCCATGCAAATAAGACGTGCATGCAAAACCATGGGTTTCCATGCAGTAGAAAGTGACCGATGGAAAGCGACAGTCAAATAATAACGAGTTAAAACTACACAATCTAAAAAACAATTGTCCCATTTCCTGCACAAGAGGTCACTAGAATCTGGGATTTCAGGCGCTGACGAGACGGAAAGAGGAAATGTGTTCATAGAGAAGCAACGCTTAATCTACTAAATCGTTCTCCTCAGAACACTTAATGAAAAATGTGTAAACCAACAATGGCAAGCACAAGAACATTAAAGATATCATTCATAGCCTCGGTCCAGAAAAAAACTGACTCAAAGCCCAATCAAAATGGTCTGTAAAATATTCACATCCTTTGAGCATTAAAGAAAAGCAAATGTTTTGATATCTAATAAAAAAGCAGATCTGAAAGCTATTGATTATTTTGAAGTCATGTTGTAAATCACTGGAAATCGGATTATTTTTGACACCATCAGTGTATCACTTGGGACTCCATCCCCCGTAACCTTTCCTCAAATTTCCCCAAAAGGCTTCCTCCGAAAAAAATCATTCCCCCAAATGTATTTACACAGGCTGTGTGGCTTGGCGGTGCATAGAAAACGGCTCATCAATTACCCTAAAACATTCCTGATTCCTCCCTTAGTGTAAACCCATCGGCTGGATCTATAAAATCACATCACCGGAGTTTTGGCGTGAAAGGATGGGAGCTAGCTGCGTAACGCTAGAAGGGGAGCGTGCGGAGCAATCTGCCGGTTGGGTATCATCTCGCACGGGTAGGCCTGGCGGTGCATAACATGTACCGCATTTGCAAGCGCTCTGTCTGTATATGTACCCATCTCAAACCCCTCTTCTCCGGAGTGGCTAGTCTTGTCAGCGCACCAAAGTTTACCAGTCAGTGGAGCCTGAGATTTTTTTTGCTGTGAGTTGTGTGAGACAGGTTTCGGTGTTGACACATTGCTTCCATTAGATTCATTGAACGTCGTTGGGCAAACACACGGCAAGTTAGATCACGGGAAAAAAAGGCAAAGCAAAGAGTGTAGGTCTCTAGAAATGCACTTTCATAAAGTAGCATCTGAGAGAGACGGGGGTTACATGAAGTCGCGACTCAAGAGCGGAAATCCACTTGCTATATTCCTTGGAATGAAATAAAGACACATTGGTATAACATGCTACTGTTGTTGGGCGACGGAGACTGCAGATTTACGACAAACAGTGAAATTATTGGTTTGTCCTATTTTCAGAGAGTTCACAGTTTACAACCTAGTACGCGTAATTTGCGGCTTGGCATGGAGCGTACCATGCAAAGTAACCTACTCCAAAAAGAGAATTGCTGTTCTTAGATTACTTTTCGTTTTTCTAAGAACAACACATTTTTGACCTTGTTACTTCACACGGTTCATTGGGAAAAATGATCTATAACTGACTACGTATCAACCGTGGCTCACTGTTGTCTTCTATCTGGGCAATTCCACCACCAGGGGATCCTATAAAGCTACAGTTACAATTGCATTTTGTCCGCCCAAAAAGAGCTATATAGCTAACCACCTTGGTATACACCGCGGCCATCCTCCATGACTCGCCACTAGAGGGCCTCCTTGCAACATCTTTAGCAATATTTTTATACATAATCAATTTATTCAAGACATGATTAATTTTACAGCACAATGAATCGGTTCATTCTCTGTTCAAATCAAGCATTCAAAGAAATAATGTTTTTTGAATCGGCTATTTAACATGCGTGAAATACGCGTGAATTCATACGTATTTCATTAAAATGTGGATGAAAAGATACAACCGAGAACGCGTCAAACGCTGTTTTCCGTGAAACAAATATTTTGCGGCGAATATTAAAAAAACAAGAGGAGACATGTGGACTTGTACGGGATTGGACTTTCTACCATTTTGGCTTTTTCGCTGATAGACATGGGAGAAGCATTACTCCAAAGTTTAAGTGCGATGCGGGTTTCTTCGATTAGATCCCGCACACATGAACGCACCGGGCGAGCGAAGTGGCTTTGCGTAAATCGCCGGCAGCGAGGTTGGACAGCTGTACCAACCGGAGGGATCCGGCGCGGGGCACGGCGGGCAGAAATTGCAAAACCAGTCACCGTCGCCGGCTGCTGATCGTGCTGACGTAAATAACTTGCCGTAAAAATGGCAGGTCCTTCCACTGAAATCACCGATTTCGGGATGGCAATATGCCCTCGGGGTTGAATCGCATTGTGCCGGCCTTTTTTTTGAAATGTTAATAACAACCGTATAATGTAAAACAAAGGGGCACTGGCTTAACTGACAAACACACATCAAAACCGCTAAGAAACAAAATGTTACCGATAGTCGAGAAGGTACGATCTTAAAAGTTGTCCAATTCCGTGCGACTCCATGGTATCTGATTACTTAAGATGAAACAAAATGACGAAATTTACTTATTGTAATTGTCACAAAATATTTCAAGTACCAGAGGTTTTTGTTTCAATACCAAATTTTAGTAAAATCTTTTAGATGGTTGGCAGAACTTACCGGGAAACTAATATGCTAGCAAATTATTTCAATTGAATTGAATCCTTTAATAAGACCATAAGACAACTTCTTTGACTTTTCTAAAATCAAGAATCAATGGAAGCAGACTGGGGTCATGGGGAACCCGAATTTATTCAAAACAGTATGCGCAAGAAGTAAATTAATACGTGGTACCTGCGATATTTGAGCTGATTCAAGTGAAAACAATTTCCTCATTCGTATCATCTCAGAATACCAGATACCAGAATTAAGTTATCTCTTGCACACTATATCAGAGGATTTTCAGAGCATACAATAACTCCTCCAATGGTTTGTCTATTTAGTCGTGATCTTAAGAACACAAATTTCTGATTGTCGCACAAATACCAAAGATCGGCTATCCCACAAATTGTTCACACCTTTAATTATCTTAACCTTGTTTAGTCACTGTCTGTTTTTATCGTACTTATTCTTACTCTTTACTTTCCCACTTTTAAATAATAATTTGGTTTTCTTTTTATACGTAATTGGTATTTTAAGGGTGTTGTCTTTCTTAAGCATTCTTGCAATATACAATTGTAATCCATCATTTTAAATTTTCGAATGTTTTGTATTGGAGACTTTTTAAACCAAAATAAATAAATAAATAAATAAATAAATAAATAAACAAACAATCCTATGACGGCTTGATTTCGTGTGAACGCTGTGGCGTCCCACAACCCAACACCGCGAACTCCTTGGATGTGATTTTCTATGCAAAACTGAACAGGGAGATTAGAGCGATATGATTTCAAGAATGGGCTTCAAGATTCACATCCTACTCTATTCAAAATCACATCTGAAGCATTTTAAACTATTGTCCCGCCTTGACAGAGTACATTGTGTTTTCTGGATTTAACAGATTAATCCTCGTTGCGATTCTGGGCTTTGAACCCGCGTTGTTTAATCCTCCCTTGCATTTTGAATAGAAAAAAAAGGGTTTCACATGTGGTGGAAACTATACGAAAAAACAATTTCCTGGTAGACTTCAACCGGCAAGAGTAATTCAAAGCAACAAGCTTTCGTACGGTACGTGTTATTGAAGTTAACTTTCAACATCTTCCAACCTATCACAAACATTTCCCAGCAAGACCCCAAGAAATAGAACTTTCAGCCACAGCTCTTAAAACCTCTCCCCGCCCCGGCTCCATCGACACCCTCACTCATCAAAAACGCCTCCCGCCCTTATTAAGTCAAAGCATCATGTTTATTCAATTCCTTGCGCGCTTCATCCGTCGTAATCAAACCATTTCCCACCCAAACCACCGTCCCCGTACCCTCAGTCCCTTTTTACAGAGACCCTCTTCCACCATACTGCGGTGCCAAAACATGTTTAATATCTCTACCTCCAACCCCTGCAGGCAAGAGAGGGCATAGTTCTTTTCCTGTCCTCCAGTCATGTGTATATCATCTTCCTTTTCTCATTCTCCGGCTAGTCTTCTTCTGGTCACAGAGGGGGCGAGTACTTTTACCCGTGCTGGGAACACCAAGTAAGGAGCTAGTTTGTCTGTCCCCCACCCCCATTCGGTACATTAGGAGCCTCTCGGAGGGAACAGACGCCCCAGGCGGCCCAGGCCGAGCGTCCCTACTCCTTCACGGGCGATTGACTTCTCCGGCAAACAGCCCATGAATATTTCATGGAGTTGGGGGCCCCCATCACACCCCCAGGTGAAGAACGACTGTCAACTCAGGCGAACCCGCAACAAGAAGCCACCAACAGAGCGTGCTGTGATGTGACTAATACATTTCCCCTCTTTCCGTTTTCTTCTTCTTCTTCGTTTTTTTTTTCTCCTCGTTTTCCTCTCTCTCTCTTCAACAAAACCGGCCGCGCCGCTGGATGAAAGTCCTTTTGTGAGTGCGGAAGGGGAAAAGAAAATAGAAAGAGGAGAGAGATCTTCCGGTTGGCTTTAAAGGGAAGCTATACTAACATTTCACAGTCTCCATCCTTGGATATTCTCCATGTGCAGCCTTCAATAACATACAGTGATCAGCAAGAGTCCGATCCATTAATGACCAATCACAGCCGCGACATAAGTCCCACGTGCGTGATTAAAGTGTGGCTGGCTCGCTGTAATTGGTCAATAAGTCAAGGGGCGGGGCTTAATGGATAAGTCTACTGACCTATGGCCGTTTGCGAGTTAACCACGCCCCTTAGACAATCCCATGTTAAAATTATGTATGGTAATTTCTGTTTGTTTCAGATTTTGCACGTGTCGCGTCGAATTATAACTAATGTGGCTGGACGATATTTTCAAAAGACGAACAAACAATGTTAATATAATGAAGAGGAATATCAATGGGTTTTTAGGAAAAGACAGCACCAGAATTATTCACGGATTTTATACATTCAATATTTTGAACAAAATAATGGAATCCCCAAAAATGTGGAAATAAATACTTGATAATATAATGTATGTGGCATATCCAAACCAATTAATTCCTTATTGGCTTGTACCATTTCCAATTAACAATTTCAAATGAAAGAACACACACACAAACGATTAAAAGCAAGATCATGACTTCTAAAAAACGAATTCCATTTCCCAAATTTTGTCAGAACTGAACATTTCTATTTTCAATGTCATTATGCAAAATAATAATGAATAATTTTTCTTAAAACATTTTTTCCGGAAAGTGTCACAGCATGGACAATAATTGTCTCTTTGGCCTACGGAGATCTCTTTAAATTCACAAACCAACGAGTTAACAATCTGTCATTGTACCTAGCAAGCCTGGATGTGTACTGGTATATCGTTTCCCCAAGCCGCCAAGCCATTAGAGGTGTTATCACCCATTCACCCGTTGTCTCGTCACGGTTGTTTAATCATTGGAGAACGGCACTTCACTCTAAAGATGACGGTGCCCAAGAGACAAGTGGGTTTCTTGACGCGCGCGCGCGGAGTCGAGAAAAGAAAAGCCCGCCGAAACTGAGGAAATGGCGGGAAAGTGAAGAGGATAAAAAAGGCGGGAAGGGGAAGAAGAAAGAAAGGCACATCCTGAGAGTGTCACGCTCAGTTAGCGGAGGGAAATTTACGATGGGAAATGGCAGGCGGAAGGATTTATTACACCCGAACAAGTGGTTGATCTTTAGTGAGAGGCGATTAAGCACCGATATCGTGTGTCGCACCCGCGTCCGCGACTAGAAATTGGTCGTCATATTTCAGAAGGCAAATTCGGGCTGACATTTTAAACAAACTGCTTATTCATCAGTATTTATCAGCAGCACCCCGGTGCCGAATAACATAGAGTTGCGGTCCAAGTTTACATACACTTGGAAATTGTTTCCTCAGCTGGTCTAATTCTTGCAATTAATTTGCTATCATAATATATTATTATTATAGATTATCGATATATATCAATCAAATCTTGTTCAAAAGTCCTTTCTTTTTCAAATACATTAGGCCAAACTAAAAAAAAACAAAAAAACAAAAAAACATGTTTATTGTCAACATGTTTTGTCTTTTTCAAAAAAAGAAAGAGGAGTCCTTTTTTTCTTCCAATTTCAGATCCTGTCGGGCAATATTTTCAAAAATGCCCGCCCGTAATTTTACAACATTTACAGTGGAGTAAAAAAGAAATCAATTAAAAACAGACAATAGATTGACTGGGAGGTATTTTCTCTCGTTCTTTAGTATATTGTTTATTTTATAGATTATTTAGGAGAAAGGGGAAAAAACCTTCCTGCAAAAATAAACAGATGAATTTATTTGTGAAATTTTAGAAACCAAAACAATTTGCAATTATAAACTACAGCTAACACGTTTCTTTTACACTGTAAACATTTATATCCCCCGTTTTAAATAAAAATATAAGAGCACAATATGGCTGCTTTTCAGTAAAAAAAAACGCATCTATACTTGGATATCAATTGCCTACAATATAGTCCTAATGTGGCCCTACAGTTATACCCAAATTATTCATACCTATGCCAAATTCGGGGTATTGTGTATCATTTTATTTATTATTTCTATACTTTTATGCTAATGATGTGAAACCGAAATATATGTAGATTTGTACATGCCAACTAAAAGTCATTAAGTAAAGCCTAAGTTCCGCCAATCCAGCTTTTATGTGTGAGAGAAAAGCAAACTACCAGATTTTTCATCAGGTATAAATAATTTTGGGCATAACTGTATATAATACAAGGATGCAAAAATCATAAGTAAATCTCCAACAGAAAGCGAAAAATCAAAAATGACAGATAGAAATGGACGCCTTGGGTATAAAACAAGTCGATAAAGAAAATAAATTTAATGTCGTCAATTCAGTGAGCACGATTTGCATAACCTGAAAGCCTTTCTTTTCTTCGGACGAAATTCCCCAAAGCAACACAAGCTAAGGATTTGGATCAAACTGAGATAAATAAACCGCGTTACCCGGCCGCTGCAGTATGTCAACAAAAATAATGGCTAGTTAAATCAGATGAAAAGACGAATCGTTTTAAATTGTAGAAAATTAAATTTCTCCAAGCCCGGGCAGTCATTATGGCGTTAGGAATGTAATAACGCAAAAATTGGCTTGTTACGGCAATTCATCCTGGTCTCCGGCTATGCTCCCCGGGTCAGTAATGTCTATTATTGTATTATGCCTAATTATATTATTCTGTCATTGTTAGTATTCCCTTTCGCACGCGTCTTTGTATGCATACCTCTGGTTTTAATGGTATGCGCCTTTCCACGTGACCTTTCGACGTTGCCAAGGTCACAGCTATTTTTCCCGCGCTTTCGATTGACCGAAGGAGAAGAAGGAAAAGGTAGAAGGGAGAAGAAAAAACTGTAGGAATATCACGGGACAGTACTCGTGATGGGCAGGTGCGCCCAGCTAACTTAACGAAATTAAATAAATGAACGGTACCTTCCCCGGCCTCTCGTACTTTCGGCTGACGTTCTCCATTGCTTACGGGTATACGGAGGGGATATTGAACATGTCAAACGGATGGGAGAGAGAAAGGCAGATGCATAGAAAAACAAAAGATGTGGAATTATCCATCGAGCCCTTCGGGGTGGAACGGCAGCACAACATGCCCCCTGGTAAGTTGGTTCAAGAAGAAGATGACTGAGAGAAGAGAGGAGTAGAAAGGTGCATGCAAAGTACCAGGGGTGCCTTAAGGATGATGAGATATGCCGGCCACTAATAGGAGCATAAACGCGTGAAACACGCTATAAGAAAGATGGGGCCCATATCTTGAAGCCAGATCGGCAATCTCCAGTAGCGTCTTGGCCCCCCTTTGCAATGCATGCAGCGTGGCTGTGTCGGTGGGGACGTGCCTAGCTCGCCAAGGGAACAGAAACACAAGACACGGGGGTACTTCGGCTCTCGCGCTCCCTTGATTACGAGCCCTTATTACATTAACGACAGACCAGCGAGCGCGCGAGCAGCGTAACCCGACACACGCTCGCCCTGCCGAACCCCCAACTAGAAAGATGATAATTGGTGGAACAATAGATTTCAATTTAGCGGATGGAGTGGAAATCTAAACCACTTAAAGTAATGTATTTAACATCGCGCCCAGCAATAATTTCTTGGGCAAACGATACGTAAAATAACTTTCGCCTTTGTGCGGCCTTATCAATTTAATTGTGTTAAGTGGTGTGGTTGGGCAAATAGGGGTTTCTGCATTGTCCCCCTCCAACAGCGGGGTCCATGAATCTCAGCGACTGCACACCTTCTTTGTATTTGTTCGCTTTGGAAATTTCATGGTCGCTCAGAGATCAACTGTCGTTTAAAGTGAAAACAAATGGAGCAAGTAATAACGGCGATTGGTACGGGGCACCGAGTAATTACAGCGTCTAAGAAGTATCGAATGAGATGTACAACCTCGGTGTACGTCCGACACAACCACGAAGCGAGGGCTTGGTGTTGTGTAGAATATTTCCCTTGTCCCATGAATGAATGGCGTGAAGGGGATCATGTATAACAGTCCTACCCCATCCACGGGACACGTTTTGATTGACTTCGTCATCGGTGTCAGTTATACAAGACCTCAAATCGAGCAAAGCACACGCTATGGTTGACTCTTGGGCCAAAGAGAAAATCCAATTTGGTACACTATGCAGACTGAACAACGTGAGCGATGATTACGTTCAACAACACTTTACTACATGTGTGCCACTAATATACGCTATTATCAAATATCAACTACACAAGGGAAGTACAACACTGCAAAACTGTGATGTTAAACTAACACCTTGTACAGTTAAAGCAAAGGTTACTAAAAATCTGGTTTTAAATTAATACCATTGGTATCTACATTGATCGAATGGTTCAACATACAGTTAGGCCTATGCCCAAAATTATTCATGCTCTATGACAAATCTGGTAGTTTGCTTTTCTCTCATACATAAAAGCTGGATTGGCGGAACTTAGGCTTTACTTAATGACTTTTAGTTGGCATGTACAAATCTACATTTTGTTTTGTTTCACATCATTAGCACAAAGGTAGAAATAATAAATAATATGATTCACGATACCCCGAATTTGGCATGGGTATGAATAATTTGGGACATAACTGTATATACCACACGGGTGTTAATATAACATCACAGTTTTTCGTAGTGAAGCCACATAAAATAAAACTGCGTGCAATAATTTTTGGGGCGCACAGGATAGATCATTTTGAAATGAACATCATTACAATAATGGCTCATCTTGGTAGAGGGTGTGTTGAAATTCCCTCTTTTGTATAAACTGATGACGTTTACACTGCAAAAAGACTCCGGTGTTAAATTAACACCATGCTATATCTATATTGAACCATTCATTCAATATATGATACTGCTGAGTGTTACTGATAGTGTTAATCTAACACTGACTTCATGTCTAGAAACGCGACTGGTGACATTAAAAAGAAATGTGTAGGATCTTCTCTCAGTTGGCATATTGTGACGTGTATCGACTGCTGCAGATTTCAGCCATGTTTTCAAGCAAGATATTTAAAAAACAAAGTATGTTATTGGCACATTTTAACGACCGTGACAGCCTCAAAACACCGCGCAGTTGATTGGAAAAAAATCGGCAGTCCGTGAATGATGGATGATGTTGCCTTGCAATATTTCCCCTGCGCCGAGCGACCTGCCGGCCGTTCGAGTTCAGACCTTGTGCACGCTGACTTCTAAACTCGTGTTTCACGCGACCAGACTAAGGCCTCCATATAGATTTTTTTTCCACCCACGTGATGTGAGATGTAAACAAAATCACCACGCGTGGACCGCTTTTGGGTGATCATCGTAGAGGCTAACTTTAATTTCATCTAATATTTAGAGTGTGCATTGCGAATCTCTAATTCTGAAATTATGCCATCATAAGTATGCAATCATATATAAACAGGGTTAAATGCTATGTTCAGGTTCGTAAATCGTAACGTCCTAAAACTACAAAAGGCCAAACAATTAACTCAATTGTTACAAGTTTAACCCCCCCCCCCCCAACAAAAATAGCAAGTGTTGTTAATATTTTGCCTTACGGCAATCACATTGGCAGCCTATTGAAGAAGCCCATTTTAACTTTAAATTCTGAATGAATAATTATTACGTTTAATTGTATCGTTTTCCTATCATAGGAAATAATACATGCACTTAAAGGGACACATTACCTTTAAATGTCATGAAATGTTGCTGTTTGGAAATGTTCCTTATCTTTTATAAGAGTTGTTCATGCAAAAAAACACGTATAATGTGTTGTAATTAGTGAGTAGTGATTACAAAACAAACAAATGGCCTCTGATCCCTGACATCTGACCCGCGAAACATAGACTTATTTCCAGTAGTAAATACCACCGTCTAAATAATGCGCAAAATACTCTGTAAGAGTATTTATGCTGGCGCCGCAGCCAGTGGCCTTGTAAACCTATCAGATGATCGCCAGGTACCATTCTCTACCTCGCGACAAATATCGCCAGTGCTGCTGCGCGCCGTGCCACAGTACATCAAAATGGATCAACAGAACGTACTTCAACCAGCTGCGACTGGAAATACGACTGGTGAACACGGTCCGCCATTTTGTGGAGTCAAAAATGTGGTTCTACAAAATGGCGGACCGTTATTTGTCACGAAATTAAACAAAAAACACGCAATTTGAAGGGATAGTTATGTGAATCTCTATATTCTACTTTTAACAAAGCTTCCCAACCATATCCATTTCAGTTTTATAGCCCAAATCGCAAAATCCAAAGCAATGTGTCCCTTTAACAACATGCGGATGTGCATGGTTTATTTTACGTCAACCTGAATTTAAGAAACAAATATTTGACTTAATAAAACGCCACTCTGGACCCTTCCATTGCGTAATACACGCAATAACCCACACATATAAACTGAATAATTTGCCATATTCTCCATGGCGCTGTTGAATGTCTATCGTGAGAATTTACTCCATTATTGTCTGAAGAAAATACTTCTCCGTATACACAAACACTTAGTTTAATTACAGACGCGTGCGTGCAGATGGTACCCGCCTAAGTAAGTAAAACAGCTCATCGATCAAAACACAAGAGACATGTCGAAAAGGTCAAGTAACCAGACGACCGAGAAGGCAGCGCCCATTCACAGAAACGGAACAATGAATGCAGCCAACCAATCAAAACAATCCTGAGGAAATTTACTGATTGGTCTAGAACCTAGTCGACTGCAGCATGCCGACAACTCATTAAAACACTGGCAGGTATGTATGGTTGAGACCAATGGTCCAATTTATTGTGTGCTATCTTTCCTTTATGCCCGTGGATTGACCCGTTCGGTACTTTATTTGACCTAACAGACTTGATTAGTAATGTTATACAGGGAAGCCAACATCACAATAAGGTGGGATCGATGTTGCAGGGTTAAATGTGGAACGATCGCAGTAACTCTGGATATCAAAATACAAAGAGAGCGATTACTTGAGATAACGCATGAGCCGATAGATACTAATGTAGTCTGGTTCCCAGACCAACATATTCTGACTATTTCTGATGAATATTAGGTCCGTATACCCAGCACGATATGGGGCAGAGGGGTACCCCCCTTTTTGTCCCGATACCCTATACACTCTCCAGACTATTGTTACCTAACACATCCCCCCTATATAGACCTCTAAAAAGAATTCCTGAGATTTCGGGAACACAATGACCAACACAAAAGAGGGGGGGGGGGGGGGGGGGGTTCCCTCTGCCCCATATCGTGCATCATATGTAGCTCCGGTAGCCGCCAATGTCACGTGGCGAAAACGGAAGGAATTTCTCCCGTCTCCGAAAATTTCCGACGTTTTCCGAACTTGTTTTTGGTATCATTCGGCTGTTAACGTTGATGTTCGCAATAACAAGATGTCTGTCAGGCCCGTTACAGATCCTGGAATTTGAATTCTCAATTATACCTAAAAACTGGGGGAAAAATCAATGCCATACTCTTGCAGTATTTTGCCGACCGGATTTTGCAAGAATATTAAATTTGAATGATGCCACTGACATCACTCGAGCTAAAACACTGCACGTCATGATCTATTTTAAACCGTAGGTACTACCTGACCCAAGATTTAGTCTTCAGGGAATCTTCAGGTCAAGGAACCAGCATGGCGGTAAAAAGGCCTCGTTTCTACGGTGTTATGTGTCACGCAGAATGGGAAGTAAGTATTTCTTCGAAAACAATATCTGATTCCATGCTGCAATCATAGTAACAAACTGAACAAAAACCTCAAAATGAATGATCTATTAAAGTCATAAATATTTTGTTCAGTGTGCCGCATCCAAATGTAGCCTGTAGCCACCCAAATAAAATGCAGCCTAGTCGCGTGGGCTACATTTAGGTATACAGGGTTACGGTACATTAAGGGCTCGGGTTACATTTATGTACTGGGTTAGGGTACATTTGGGGTTCGGGTTACATTTATGTACTGGGTTAGTGTACATTTAGGGCTCGGGTTACATTTAGGGCTCGGGTTACATTTAGGGCTCGGGTTACATTTAGGTACAGGTTGAGGTACATGTAGGGCTCGGGTTACATTTAGGTACAGGGTTTGGGCTACATTTAGGATTTCTGCTACATTTAGGTACAGGGTTGGGGCTACATTTAGGGCTCGGGCTACTTTTAGGTGAATGGTTTGGGCTACATTTTGGGCCAAGGTTACATCTAGATACAGGGTTTGGGCTACAATTAAGATTCAGGTTGTATTTAGGTACAGGGTTGGGCTACATTTACGTAAAGGGGTGGGGATTCATTAGAGCTTGGGATACTTTTGGGGTACAGGGTTGGGGCTACATTCAGGGTTTAGACTACATTTTAGGTACATGGTTTTGGGCTACATTTAGGGCTCGCATAGATGCGAGACTCAAATAATTTCCAAATAAGCTGATTTGAAAAAGAAAAGTCTTGAGAAAAATCCTCAAAAAAGAAGAATGGTTGTAAAACTACTGAGGTGCACAGATACAGCCATTGTACCGGATCCGAAAGTCCAATATCATTTCATGTATCAATTTGGACCGCCAACTCACAATGACAGTAACAAGGTCACAACAATGGGTGTGTGCACGATGATCGTTGCATCATAACGGCATGATTATCAATAATGTACCAGATTGATATAAGATGCCAGCATGCATCATCATCGTTGTCTTCCTGCTTCATCTCCCACAGGACAGCGGGGAGAGGACCGCCGAAGCGTTTTATCACCTCGTTACCATGGCGACCGGATGTTGCCTCGTTGTCTGGGGGGGGGGGGGGGGGGGGGAAGCTACCTAGCACCGGGATACAACATCACCCGGTGTCTATCTAGGGCCAGGTCATTGGAGAATACCTCCACACGGTTGAATGCGGCTCGTGTGGGTCCAGGCCGGCTATTTGGTAGTGTTTGCCGGTTACTCTCACTCGCTGCTCAAGGATGCGGGCAAGTAGACACACAGATGATGATGGGAGCAAAACGGCCCAGCCACCCTTGGCATCGCTCCTATCTCAAACACACACACACACGCGTATACACAGAGTGGGCCCATCTAATTGATTAAGTGCAGGGAAGATGCGGTGGAGAGGCGGGTCGCATCCAAGCGTGTAATGCGATCACTTAGCTGCGGCAATGTTTGCACGCTATTCCTATTAGATATGCGGTGGAGATGCCAGTCGCGCGACCCAAATCTCACAAATTGCATTAAGTACTGGGGGAGGGCCCCGAATACCATTGGTGCCTTGCCCGACCTCTGACTGTACCACGTGATCATTTGTTTCTGCCTCCCCACGTTGCCGACAGCTTGATCCAAATTCCAGAAAATCTGCAACTTCGGCCTGGATTTCTATTTTAGGTATACATTCTTATTGCCAAACAAATTTTCAAAGACGCGTTAAGAATATGTGATAGACGATATTGTCATCTATATATATACAACTGCATATCGAAAGTTTACACACACTTGGAATTGTTCCTTCAACTGTAAATTGTAAATTCCTAGTATATCAATAAAATCATGTTTTAAAAAATCCTTCTTCGTGCATGTATAATTATTTGGGTTCGATTCACAGCTTTGGGATAATTTGGGAATAAGTTTGCAGGACTAAGGTGTATGCAAATTTTGGACTGCAACTGTAAATCTAGGTGTGGAGTTGAACATTTAACCTGCACCAACACAAACTCGGTGTCTGTATGGTATTGGCTGTATCTAATATGACGTCATGGCAGCCATGTTGTGGGACACACGCATATAGTAATACGTGCCTATATTGGGCCTGTTTGTTTCACACAGATCGGGAGGTGATCCATCAAAGCCGGACGAAAACAAACATGATCACGAATCCTTTAGGGCGCCCTGTTGCATGCTGGGAGAATTTGTACTACGTGACAAATGTCGTCTGCTTCAGATTTTGTAAGCAGAAGGGTAAACTATCTAGTATCTAGTATTTTCAGAAAGAAACAAATCGTACATGGCTTTAATAACAAAAATACACTGTAAAAGAATTATGACTAAATACTGTCACAAAAGCTCATTAAATGCTTCAAATCTACGAACAAATACACACTTTCTCTCTGTCCGTCTCGCACGTCGCCATCTTGGATCTTGCGAACACACCTCGCGAGCAGGATCCCTAAAACTAAAAGCGTGATCCGGAGCAGCTTTTGGCGCTCCGGATCACTGATCGCGATCTGGATCTGTGTGAAACAAACAGGCCCATTATCACATGCCTGTCACACAATATGGCGGCCTATTGTTGTTTCTATGACGGCATGGGTATTCGATACGGTCTAACACTGTCAAATCTCATAGTCACCATCTCATAGACACGTTCAAACCATACTTCCGGACAACAGGACAACGGGAGGTCTTGAAGGTCCATCAACAAATTACACACCTCAATGTTGGACATTTGTCGACTCTGTTTTCCTAAGTTCCGGCGTTCATTGCTCACCCTTGAGGGCCGCTCACACTGGCCACAATAACGACGACGATAACGAAAACGGTGAGAATGAACATCATTGATTGGTAGAATTGTCGCGCGTGTGATACGCGCGCGTTCCACCTACCAATACAAAGCGTTTATTCGCATGGTTTTCGTTTTCGTCATCGTTATCGTGGCCAGTGTGACCGGCCCTTTAAGCTTCGAAAATGGCGAGGCCACAACTACCGTGGCTAGCGCTAATGATAGACGATGCAAAATGTAATTGCCCGACGCCACATTTTACAGCAAACACATGATCGTGAATCATCTTTTCGATTATTTCCTCACTCTCCACATAGAAAAAAGTGATTGGCATCACAGCATGCTTTTGGATGTCTCTCTCCCGGCAAATATAGTATTCCTCATCCCCGTCAGCTCCTTTACCTGTATCTCTACAGCCCATCCAGTAGAAGATCTTATTATGACGTCACCTTGTACACATCGACCACTGGCAGCGCTCGCTACACCGCTAGTCTTTAAACACCCAAATTGAATTGTTTCTGAATTATCGAAATCATTCCTCATGCTCTTTTTGTCTCATTAAATATTATTCGATTTGAGTTTTCGCGGCCCGTCCCGCTCGCCCGATAAATTGACACTTACTGGGAGATTATGGATCTTGTCAACAGGTTTGTTTCCTGGGTTAGGAGACTAATGACATTACTGGTAACAGAGCTGTAGAATGGGTCGCGTGGTGATGCAATTGAGACAATTACAGTAATCAATGATCAGTGGACGAGGTGTACACGCTGAATAGAGTGAATTCCAGCCGTTTAGTGAGCTTTTTGGGCGATGTGTAACAGTTAAATCAAAGCGTGTGAGACATTTCCATCGAATATAATAGATACCAGCACATTCAGTGACCAATATTATCAACAATAATTCTGGAACATCATACCCCAGTATGCATGGTTTCATCGCATTGATGACCAATAGTGTAAATTCCTGAGAACTTTACAGACAACTCTTAAAACGTAAGCAACACCAACAACAACAACGACAACAACGACAACAACGCCAACAATGACAACACCCACAACGACAACGACAACTTAGGAACAACATCGACCATGCCAACAAAAAACCGACGACGACAACAATAACAAGGACATTACAACATCCGTCAGTTTATACCCGACATACCAACAAAAAAGAGATCCACAATTAAACGCTATTCTCGTACCAACAAATGGACTGATTGCATTAATAGGGAAGAAATTATAACGAAATTGAAAAGTTTATCTGTGCACACAATGCCGTGGGGCAGAAAAAACGACCAATGTTTAACCGTCCCGTGGATCCCAGACGCGGGCCAGATGGCCCGTGCGGCCGCGCCCGCCTTCTGGGGCAGAACCAACCATTATACGGCCCGGCCCGCTGCCGGAATCTGGGCCACATGAGAAAAAAACCTTGGAATTTCGCATGCTCAGTTTCCTTTTCTAAAAAGCCAACGATTAGGGCCCTTCATATCCTCGATTTCACGTGGGAATCGTCAGAGTAAACATGTGTATTTTGGCTGGTGAAAATATGGCAGTCAATATTACAAAGCGTGCATGGTTGGCATATCAGATGACTGCTACAGGAAAAATGACTTCCACGACAAACGCAGCAGAATGGATGATGGTTGCCCTAGGCCTGTAACAATTTTGCAGACGCTATTTCATACGGCCATAAAAAAAAGGTGAAGAATACAGTGTGTGCACAAACCTTTATGTTTTCTTTACCAAATTACAACTTCATTCCACGAGACTGCTTTAAACAGACATACTGCCTTGGGGTGGTCCAATTGGGATACAAAAAGCGATCGTCCTAAAATTACTATGGTTGGTTGAAAAAGTATATAATAATGTACACGATCATCCCTTGAAAATGCGTCATTTGTCTGAAAAACTTTGAGGAAAATCGGGAACGAAAGTTTAGTTCAGAAAAGCCGGACTGTTGGAAAGCCGGATAGACGCGTAGTTTTCGGCAATGATTTTTAGAAAAGCGGCGTGTTTCAAGGGAAGGTCGTGTACATTATTACGTTCTACTCTTGAATGATGTTTCTAACCACGGCAAGTTTAGGATGATCACTTTAGGTGTTCCTTTAATTGGTTACAAAACTCTCCTCTAAAAAAGACACCCAAATTGCAGGAAATATCATTGCGACCCTGACAAAATGATGAGCCGGAAGACTGAAGCAATATAGAGACAGATCATTTTAGCAGATTAACAACGGGGCTAGGGGCATGGAGAGGGGCGACGAACACCCGATACGAGCGGAGAATCATCGGCAATGAGTCGCCGACGACTCCGGCCCGTCCGCCTGCCCGTACTTGTAGCTCGGGTTTCACCTCCCACTTAGTCCATGGTAAACACACGTCGGGGGCAGCGCGTTCTCCACCGTGCACTTTGCGCGGTGTTGTCTCCATGCCCAAGCATGACAGCGGATGGAAAGGAGTATAGCTGAATAACTGCTATTTCATGCAGATTTGGGAGATGACGCAAGATTGACTCCTCCGAATTTTCCAAACTAGCACAATGAATGTTTTAAAAACATGTCAAATTCCATGCGCAAGGCGTCAATACAATTTGGTACTTCAAATGCACAAATTTCCCCATATCATTTCACGATATGCACATATCGAACAATAGAGTGTAACCACTCTTTTGACATCCGTACTGTAGATATCAAGTTGGTCCTACTCGTTTGCCAGTGATTTCTTGAACCCAGCACTTTCTCAAAGGCTTAATGACACAAATCCAGAAAATGGCAAGCCTGGAAACAGGCAGACCAGATGAAAGGAGACTAAGAAAAGGCGATGAAGACGCATGCACTACTAAGTAGGAAGTCGCGGGTTCGAGTCCCACCCGAGTAAGCCTGTGGTTTTTTTTCTCACGTGCTTTCAGACAGAACTGAGCACACAGTGCTCAATGCTACATTGGTAAAGACAAAAAAACTCAACATGTATATTAGTCATGATTTATACAACAGTCGTCGGGTGACACACCTGACCGTCACCCGCTCCCGGATGGATGTATCTTTGACTCCAAGTCCTTAGGATGCTCGGGCCCTGCTATATCAATTTTCATATTATGACCGTGTTATTTATATAGGGATGTCCTTTGGCAGTCAATTGCTGGCGACAAGTGGCACTTACGGTGACGGATGATTGGTTACCAGTGGAGAATGATGGACATGTTTGCCCCCGTGTGGGGGATTTATCGGTGTGAAGTTTGAAGTGAGGCAAAATTACAGAATGAAAGAGAAATCAGAGAAAATATAGGATTAGTATACATAACATCCACAGACCTCTCAGCCTCGGTGAAAATAAGGGTCTCTCGTTATCTTCACACACATCTGTTTTACACTGCCTGTCCACGCAATTCTAACATCGATGTTATTGTTTTGGAGGTGGTCCGAATTATAGTGATTTTTAACATGGGACCTTGATAATAAAAAATTACAAAACCACAACAACAACAACAACAACAACAACAACAACAACAACAAAAACATGGATCGCTTTCACACTACTCAGCCTTGTGATTTATTAACAAAGGAATGTCGTAGTGTGAAACGAAATATACACACAAAGGAAAGTTTGCCACAACTGGGTCCAATTTCATGGAGCTGTTAAGCACAAACATTTGCTTAGCATAAAAAGATCTTCCCTGGTAAAAACAGGATTAACAACCGAAATTATATGTGAGTGCTTGTGATTGGTACTTTGCTGTTGTTTGCTTGCCATGAAAATCACGTGAAGTTTTGGCAGGTAACATGTTTTTGCTAAGCAAGACTTTTTGGTGCTAAGCAAATTTTTGTGCTTAACAGCTCCATGAAATTGGACCGTGATTATTGCTGTCTATAGGGCTACGCGGTTCTGCACATTCATCTGCATGAGATCTTGTAGGCCTAATTGCAGTGATAAATACAATAATCGACGAATTTCCACGTTTAATTACGTACCGGGAAACAGTCATAGTCAAGAACCCTTCCTAAAGCGTCTTGAAAAGGGTGTTGCTCCTGACATTAAAAAATCAAAAATTATTTCGTTCACGGCTTTGACAAGTTGGAATACCGTCTCGAACTCACGGATTAATTCCGTGAAGGATGCAATCTATAAAATAAGTTTCGCGAGGCTTCGCCTGAACCTCAACTACACCGCCCTTGTATTGATTTCATGTTAATTTAATATTTAGGTTTTCCCATAAAACGTTGTAAGCCCTCCAAAAAATTTCCCTTGTCAGGTAAATCAAAGTAAACACTGGTTAATTAATTAAGTAAAAGAAAAGTTTTCAAATTCTGAAATACAGAAACAAACATCGGAACATTTTCAAATCTTTTACGAATTGGAGAAAGTTTCTACAGTGCAAGCTATAGTATTAAAGACTGCAATCTTGAAATGGCACCGCGAAGATTACCAGTGAAATCACTAACACGTTTTCGTATCACATATAGGCCTATAACATCAAGATGTCAAACATTACCGGTATCATAAACACAAGATGCACGGACCAAGGAATTCAATACCTTTGCAGTGACATTAAATGATGTTGATGAATAATGCGTATACAATGTAAAGTCGAATGTGGACTTGCAATCGGGGACGAGTTATTTGCAGCAAATGCTATCTCTTAACCTTCAGCACGTCTGTAGCATTCAATGGAAGAATAAATTACCAATCAACAAAAACGATACACTGAGTATAAGTAGGATTCCATCATGACGTTTATAGAGATTCCCGTGACAGTGTGTCGATATACCTGCGTATATAGGACGTGCAAGTCATCTCGCCATAGTATTTATCAGGTTGGACCGTTTTTACCCACGTGACCAGATGTAAAATGTAAACAAAACCACCACGTCTGGACCGCTATGGGGTTATCGAAGTAAATGTATGGTTAGGTTATGAGGCAGGTTAAACTACGTGCGCGTGCGCGGCACGCTTGACAAGTTTACTTGAATGAGCGCGTCACTGTAGCGTCACAAACCATACGGTCTATGATGACACTACATGAGTGTATCAACAGAATTTCCCTCTTCCTTCAATCACTCAAATTTGCCAAGTAACCAAATGTAACACCAATTCGACTACCGGGTACAACATATCATAACTACATCTGTTGGGAAAGTTCTGTCAAGATTTGAATGAAATTGATCCAATGGTTACAGAGCTGTGATTTAATTTATTAGGCATGGACAATTCAGGGCCATAACAATGCTTGCTGGCCTTAAGTTACCGCGCTGCAAATCTGCAGGATCTGCGTGACAGAATAACCCGTGAGACCCAAACATTAAGAAGAACCAGAATGAAGAGCCTGGCTACGCCACTGAGGGCAGGGATACCACACAAATTATGAATCATGTCAAATGTGGATGTGCAGGTAAGCATTGTAATGGCCCTGAATTGTCCATGCCTAATAAATTGCATCGCAGCTCTGTAACCATTGGATCAATTTCATTCAAATCTTGACAGAACTTGCCCAACAGATGTAGTTATGATATGTTGTAGTCGAATTGGTGCTATATACCTTTGGTTACTTGGCAAATTTGAGTGATTGAAGGAAGAGGGGAATTTTTTGATACACTCTGTAGAAAAAGGTTGTTAAGCTAAAAAAAGACCGGAGGTTATACACACACACACACTGCATATGGGCATCAAAGCTGCAACAAAAATACTTATCTTTAATTACATCATTTCCGCATAAACTTTATCGCGCCATTTGTCATGAAAAGTTAGAACGGCTGTTTCCATATGGGCCTACGTGAGGCTAAATTTTGTACCATATTTATTTAACTACGGTTCCAGGAAAACCGGGTGATACGGTTTGCAACCCTACTTTCTCTGTTGGTACACCTTTACCAAGAGTGGCTTTTAGTCTTGTTGTGGGTAACCCCCACCCCCCCTCTCCCAAAAAATGCAAAATACAAATACAAACAATCTTAAATACAAACAAGGCCTTTTCCGACTGAATGTCGGAAAAGCCAATGAAATGAAACCGCAAGTCGATCATTCAATTTCTGAATTTCACGACGAGTACGAGAAACAAACCTCTGTTGTTTTCATCGACAGAAGAAACATTTTAATTGCGTTCTGAAGGCCGTATGGTCCTTTCAGATATTTGCAACTCCCACTTAATTTCACCTAAAGCCAGGTCAAGCCAAGTCCTCTCCATTTTTTTTACTGGAAAGCCCCCTTAAGATGTCAGGCTGCCACACCGTTGACTAATCGTGGAGCACGGTGTCTGTCGGCCTGCGCTAATCAGCCAATACAACGGGACACCGACAGCCCCTCAACCCAGTGTCTACTGCTCAGAACACACACTGCCCTCGGGGGTATGAGCTGCTCTCCGAGGGTGCATTCAGTTTGAACTATCTGCTTGTCATCACTGACGAATTATTCGTCACAAGACGAAGTGAGCGGGAATATGATATGTAGCTGTAGTTTCATAAGTAGAGCAGTATGAGAGTTAAGATCGTGCAAAGATTTGGAAGCTACACAAATAGCTGACACGTGTCTTGTAGCTTTAGTTGCAGTAGCGGACGCGAATCCAGGGAGTGCCAAAAGAGATGATCGACCCCTATTATTGTCCAATCGGAAAACACTGTTGCGGAGTCGAATACAACTTGAGGTATTAGCCATGATTTCAAGCTTAATTACAAGTTACTCAATGACTATGATAACGAAGATTTGCATTTAGCTGTATCAATGCATGTTTACTCCGGTTCTTTTCAAAATCGAAGATAATGACTAATCTTTGTGATACTTTATATTAAAATAAGCACGTATCTGTTAATGATATCTGTGAATTTAGGCGTCTATATGTACCATGTACGTTTTCTACCCGATTGTTTTTTTAACAAATCTATAATCAAAATACACGAAACCTGAGATAAAAATCAAGGTTATGGTAGATTTGCATATCTCACTCTTTCGTAGAGGCTTTGATGAAAGAGCTTTAAACGACGCCCTCTGTTGACGTAGTTTCCAGTATGCAAAATGTTCTGTATTTCACGTGATAGCAGATTGGGATGCGTTCACGTTCACGAACGATCAGTCTGTACACATTCACGGTCAGTTTGTAGATATCATTGTGGCCAGAAGTTTAGTTGATGAATTGTTTTGATCAAAAACTAAAACTTATTTGACTTGTAATCGCGGCTACTGCAGAGGTACCGTACTATATATACTAAATTTAATATGACCATCATAAAGCGACGTTCACTCCATAAAACAATGAGTGGACTGTTTTAATCTGGATTATAAATCTATCTGGTGAACAACCGTATTGTGTTATAGCGTTTAAATGAGTAACCGTTTGTTAATACAGTGTCCCAATCACGTATCGTTGGTACGTTATTAAATGTTATTAAACACTCTAACTTCAATGTGTATCATTATTCATGTACTATTCCATTGCTAAGTAGTTTTCACATTTAACAAAAGAGGAATTTTTCAAACGAACACTTAATTAAGTAAAACAAACGAAAAACCTGAGGTATACATCACAAGGAAAGAATCCGTACGATACACGATATGGACAAACATCATCGTAGTTGTCTCAAATACCACATTTGAGTTACCTCTTTCATGTAGAATTAGATCATTTATTATGGTTTAGCACCGTTGGGATCTGAGACGAAATGGAGGCCCGGGTGTGCAAAGGTCATATCGTAAAAGATGGGCAAACCAGAAACCAGAGGGCGGCACAAACAGACAACTGGACAGCCTGGACGGGCTGCAGGAAACGAGCGATACATTGAATACAGTCAATTGGATATCGGTTGGATTTTAGCAGATTGCTGAGAGCAGTAGGGAGTGAATCCTACCGTGAGTAATACAAGGTCTCTCCCGACATCTCCATCGATAAACTGGAGTTTTTCCAATTCATTTTGCCGATGAAGATCTCGCCATACGGTACTATTTTCACGTTCCGTGTACAAAACTCTCGACTAGTGCTTTGATTACTATTTTCTTTTTTTTCCTGGTTTCCGAAGCAACCTGCCCAACTTAAGTCTCCCCCAATCTGCAACCAAAACAAAGCGTCAATGTAATCTCCGTGTTTGCTAAAACAAGGCAATCAGCCTAAGTACTGGTCCCAGCGCGGCACCGGGGAGTGAGCGGAGCAGGGGCTTATAAGCCGCCGGTAAGCCGCGGCTAAGTCCCCGGGATTAAGAGACGGTCCCCGCGCGGCCGGGCGAGGGTAATGCGGCGTGAGCGAGGACCAAATTCGCCGTAATGGTAATTGAAAAAGAGTCTTTTTGGGTGATGCTGTGGCGTTGATGAAAAGGAATCGGGGAAGATGAGGAGACGATAACAAGGAAATAGAGCTACTGTGAGATTCTGTATAGGCCTAGTGAAACAAAAATGCCTGGCTTTCTCAAAAGAAGGATTTATGTACATGCCTGTGCTGTAGGCATTCTGATCAATCACTGCTACACGTTATCACACCTATAGGTCTGAACTATCTTTTGCGATTTGTCTTTTAGTTTAATTAAAAGGAATGGATTGTCTGATTTTGATGCCGTTAGCTCCCTCCAATACAACAATCCGTTCCCAGTGGTTTTAGCTTTGCAATTTCTGTTTGAGACTTAGTTTCTGCAAAGGTTAAATCAATGGAAAGTGTCGCACGTCTTGATACAAACAACGCACTGTATCATAGTAGCATAATCCTTCACCGATCGCCATTTTGTGAGATTTACCCAACAGAAATTGTAAGTGTGTAATTGAGCAAGAGACGCACTAATTGCGAGTATTTGATCTCCAGAATCGGACGTTTACAACTACGGTACGCATTGATGTATCATTTTGGAGTCAATATACGTGGAATCACAATTTTGTTTGACAAATTATCTATGTTTTTCCCATTTTTATTGGCCAATTAACCACGTCATATCCCATAAAAACCCGCCACTCGGTAAAATATATCGTGACATATCCGTGCCCTTAAAAACCGAGCTGGACGGAGCTAGGTTGTGATCCGACGGGCGAGTCACGCGCAACGATCTCCGCTTGAACAACGAGCTATGTGTTAATAGGCCTAACCGACTAAAACGGTGTGTAGCCAGGGAGATGTAAAAGCCAAGAACGCATGGCTGAAACTTCACACCGCATTGGTCCGGAGAGTCCCCTCTCGGTTCAGAAGGTATTTCCAGTTGATCGGGTGTCAAGTGGATGGAAAGATAGAGAGATGGAAGGGTAGAGAGAGGGATCCCGGGGGACTTAGTGGTTTTGATGTAAGACGATGAGTGAAGTCTCGTGATTCCGCAAAGACGGGATATAAACAGTTAAACTCGGTGAGATTTTAACTTTTGGTTACGCGCACGAATAGCGGCCATGTCGGCATGCACGGAGATCGTGCCGCTGCACGACATGCCCCATCTTTATTTCTCATCCTTCAGATGTACCGGTACTCTTCGGAGGGTGAAAATGTTTTTGTCTATGGCAATCTGAATAAGCCTTTTATTTAACAGAGTACTGTGAATCTACTGTCAGCCTACACAAGCGGTGCCTATGCTTGGTGTTTACATTGGCCAAGTGCTTGAATATACACGATAAAATCCATGGTGTCAAATCAACACCATACGGCATCTATAGTGTACCATTAATTCAATATATACTGCAGATACCACATGGTGTTAAACTAACGGCAGACTTATTGCAGTGTAAACGCACAAATGCAGATTTGGTGTACTCGAGGTTAGGCCTACGAACATGCTTGCAGGGACCAATGAGCAGTTCCAAATAGGGGGCCTATGCCAAGTGTTAAATATTTTAATAACTGATCATCACTTTTGGACTCATTATAATACACTGGAGTGCACAAATGTGTACTCCAGTAAAGTGACACGCACCACGATCCGTTCAGAACACGACAGTTTGAATGTCTTCCTTGGATCACGCCTTCTAATACACACCGTCTTCATCCACAGAAATGTACATCTACGGTAGACGAACATTACCTTTGGCGCTCTACACACAACAAATTGAATTTCGGACCATTTTATTCGAAAATCCCCGACCCCTCCAAGATAACGCTCCCAATTAGTTGGTTTAATACCATTTTGAAGACGGCCTTACAAAGTTTCACAATCAATAATTGGAGAGATATTGATAATTATTAACAGACCTCATAACGATATTAACACAGCGCCGGTGAGAGGCTATAGTATTGCGAGCGGCGGTCTTGCACACTACCGCACGAAAAGCTAGGCAGAGCTGGCTTTTTTGTCTGAAGGGAAGACTTGGGGTCTAGTAATCTTGGTTGTCTGCCTATGAAATGATAGAGACTAGGGTTATGTTTTCAGCCACAATCCTGTTAAAATTCAATCAATCTTATAGGAGAAGATCCACTTAGCGCAGACGAGCTAATCAAGTGATTGGAGGTATTAAGATGCCGAGTTGCCCCGGCCGGCCGTACCCGGCCCGGCCTGGCCCGGCCGCGCGTCCTTGCTAATCAGAACCCGGCGCGATATTTTGTCTACCAGCGCACTGGGGCCGGCTTTTGTCGCTGCTTCTTGCCAATCTGCTGACGCTGCTTGGGGAAATCCTCCGGAATTAAGTTCTCGAGTCCTGGATATGTATTGGCTGCATGCGCGTTTCATTCCATGTACCACACATACACGGGAGACTTATACTTTTTCATATTTTTGATACATGCATCAACCGTATGCCTTGCCCTGGTTTTGTGTTTTTCTTCGGGATAATCGTCAGACCTGATGTCGAGCATTTTCACCTCGCTGTCGTTTGAGGGGAAGATGGTGGTGGGGGGGGGGGGGGGGGGGCAGATGATGATTACGTTTCGTGACTTCAGCCCCTTAAAAGACACCTCCAATCGTATCTCATTACCACGCAGGGAAAGTGCAGCCAACCCGTGAACTATGAGCACTATCTCCTCAGTTCACCCTATTGCTCGGGCTCTGACGATGAACCACCGGGTCTTTGCCACTAACTTAACTTAAAGGGAACGCCACGGGATGTCTAGTCAACAAGCGCAGGAAATATGGTTTTATTATGTCAGATATCATTAAATTACATGCATGGGACTTACAATAGCGTACTTTGAATAGGCTCACTAGGCCCTATATTGAACATTTTCTAAAGTAAAATCCTGTAAGCTAATTGTACTATTTAAAAAAATAGCCCTTACAGAAGTTTATACTTATGACAATATTGGCTCAGAAGATGGGATAATATTGATTGCAGAGGGATATCATTATAAACACCTTACACGGCAAATCTATGGTGTTAAATTAACACCATGCGGTATCTATACTGAACCAGTCGTTAACACTACAGTTTGTACAGTATAGGAAACTGCCAGTTTTGTGTACTGGTGTCATATGAATATCCGACTCCCATGAAAATCGGACTCCTTTTCCCTATTATTGGTTAAACCCTCCCACGTGACTGGCCACTCTCCTAATTATCTTAACTTAGGCATGCGCAATACTACCAATGAGCCCGTATTTCATAGTGACTGAAATTCACACTACACATGTCCACTCTAAAAACTGTGTTTAGCGATTAGGCCCTAAACACAATCTTGCTATCGGTTTGTAAACAAAGATACTAACAATTTGGGAAACCGCCAACATAGGGCAAGATAGCTCAGTTGGTAGAGCGCCGTTATGGTATTCCGGGGGTTGCAGGTTCGAATCCCGCTACTGCTAGTTTTATTTGTTCACTTTGAAAGTTTGTAAACATGTGTGTGAGCCAAAGACCAAAGCTAAACAATATCCGTCAATACGGTAAACACGTTTAGTTTGTAAACATGTTTACAAACTATAGCGAGAAAGTGTTTAGAAAAGTGTTCAATATTGCTAAACACTGTTTTTGCAGTGTACTCAATTACACCAATACTCCGATCCCAAGTACATGTAATGTTCTTGCTCTTTGTTTCCCTATCTTTTAAATTCCATTACACTATTCGTTGGTGTATTTCTCAATCAATTAAAAAACATACGCTGTTACGCAAGCTAAAACGCTGTCACTACCAGTTACATGCATGACAGAAACATACAAAGGACTATATCGGCAGTGTCTTTGTAAAGTCACAGAAGTATTTCAATGACCATGGCCATGGCATTTTTTCTCCTCACCAATTTGTCAAATTATTTGTTAAATTGGACGTTCCGGACGCCTGCAGTCGGCAGTACAATCCCTTTGTTTAAGGCTGCAGCAGAGATACAGGGACTCAAATTTGAATTGAATTTTCACTCGTGCGTCCATTGTTCGACTTGGGAACAACAGAGAGCCGCCAAACCTCAATGTAATTTTCGAGGCGGGAAATGAATTGTCCTTTTTGTTATCGAAAACACTAACAGAAATTAAAGTTGTCATCTTTTTTTCAAAGTCCTGCGCGTCTGCAGATAATTCTCAGCCGCTGGTTTATTTTAGGGTATATCATTTCGATGCGGTTTATTAAGTTCAGTTTCTTGGCCAGTGTCATTATTGTTAGACGGCTGTGAGAATACAAGAATTAAAACCAGGACAAAAAAATTGCAGCAAACATCTGTGGAAAAAACAACAGCTCCGGGTGTTTTCTCAGCAGTCTAAAGAAACAACTTTTTATATAGAAACAGTACATTTTTGTTCTTCAAATAAACAGATCTAGATTGCCATACAAAGTTTCCTCGAAATATATAAACTAAACTCCCTACTTTCAACTTCTGAACGTGAATAATTTTACAAGAATTAAAACCAGGACAAAAAAATTGCAGCAAACATCTGTGGAAAAAACAACAGCTTCGGGTGTTTTCTCAGCAGTCTAAAGAAACAACTTTTTATATAGAAACAGTACATTTTTGTTCTTCAAATAAACAGATCTAGATTGCCATACAAAGTTTCCTCGAAATATATAAACTAAACTCCCTACTTTCAACTTCTGAACGTGAATAATTTTATTACCAGCTGGAGGTTGCAATTTTTGGAAGTATGCCAAGGAAACGTTTTCTACCGGTGAACGACACTTTCTATTTTTAAAGAAAGGATTTTTGGCGTATAGGGTTAAAGCTTGCATAGCAATTGGTGGCGCTCTTCAAGCACAGAACGATGACCACAGGTCCACATACATATAAACATTTATATGTCTGTACATAGGTCCAACTTACGGTCACATAATAAAAGATGGGGAAGGGAAAGGGGAATCTGACATTAATGATGAACAACAATAGTTTACATATTTCAAAGTTAACTCCACATGCACATATGATTAAGCCGCTAAAATACAGAAATATACAAACATATTGCGGCAGAAATGGCACAAAAGCAGATGTTTGTTGAAAAACCAAGTAGAGATGCTTTGCACTATGAAATGATAGCAAAGTGCCTGACACCCGTGCTATTGAGCTACTGCGCTGTATAATATAATGGAATTCACGAATAGTATAAACATCCATTTAACGACGACATCAGCGACCGGTTCATCCGGCCGCCAGTCATTGGTGTCTCGGGCGACAATACCCCTTCTCCAACACATCTAATATCCCCCGATGTCCCCTAAATTATGCATATTGGCATCAGATTGCCCGATAAGTTTGATTGAACCAAAGCAAATTGGATAAAGAACGGATTGTCTTTGCGCGCGGGGATATCTGCGAGGAGGGGCTTTTTCCCCACGCGGGGACGGCAGCGCGAATTGCCACCGCCGGACGTGTACGGAGAGAGCCGAGCACCTCGCCGGGTCTAATAAACTTTTTCCCCGCCTGGAAGTTTCTGTATTGCCGCTGACGAAATTGAGACCCCTCGGGAAATCGCCTGTCGAGGCCTGTCGAGTCGGTTCAGAGGGAAGAAGAGGACAAGGAGAGAGGGGGAGAAGAGAAAAAATCGAAGCAATCCAAATACCTTGCGGCCGGACAGGTGCGCTACGCATGGAGAAACACAAACAAGACGCGGGAGGGAACAGTGGGGAAGATTAAAGAGAAAAATGGGCTAGTTCTCCGGCTTTTTGCTTTCCCTCAAAATGTCAAGATGCTAGATATCTTTACGTTGAAGAAAATGCAATTCAAGTGAACTTACTGTTCACAACGGGAACAGTTTGGTAAATGGGGAACATAATGGAAAACGTTATACATGTACTACCATGTGTTACAAAATATTGCACCCTTTTGGCTGGGAGAAAATGTATAGTTTTAAAAAGAACGTGCTAACGACCATGAGCATGTTTGTTAAGCTGCAAACGCTCATATTCTACTCCTATAAATAATATCAATTTGAGATTATTCATAGCTCGTAGGAGCGAGCCTTCAGAATTTGTTTTGTTATACATTAAAAGGCACTGGTCGAAGAATTGCCTGCGGTCTTCTTGCACAGGCGTTCAATATCGTATATATAGAGCCATCAACTGCAGTCAATCCATGCCGGGCACTGAGTGAGAAGATGGGGAAGACTTTACAACCGAGCCAGGACGATGCATCGATCGTACCGCTTCCGCCTGAGTAACGTCACTGAAGGAAGGGGAAAAACTACGGCCCGTCCCCCCGTCAAGCACAATTGTGTCAGCTGGGTCGCCTGCATAGCCTATAGCCCCGCGGTTCCACCAGTGCATGGACCGTTAGATTTGCCGCAATAAAACTTCGCCCGCTCGTTTGGCGCGCAGGAAATCGCTATCGAGTTTGACTTAAGGGCGTTTTCTAGTCTGCTTTTGTGTCTTGGTGTTGAGGCTCGTGTACCTTATAATATGGCAAAATCAAGTGGCCGGAAATATGTAATCGTCCGGAGTTTGTTTTTCCTCTTCCTCGGCGCTATAGTTGCTATCCGCTTGCCCCCGGAGTTGATACAATATTATTGTGGGGCGGCCGGACATTACGCTAGTTTGGGTATTAATTGCTTGAAAAATCACTCATTCGTAGCACGGGCACAAGGCAGGAAAATTGCGATCAATAAAACGATGTTTAGAAAAACACTCTCTTGTGAATAATAGCATCCCTCACTCGTGCTTCATGATTTTATATCATGGCTTCAAGTTATAAGAAGTGTCACTGCGGTATATCAGAAAGCTCACTCAATTTTATAATTCAATAGACGGCTGATGTAACAAGAAACAAACATGCAAAAAAAATGTAAGACGTGACACACAGCCTTAAACCAGGATTCGTGGAAATCGGTTACTACTACATATACTAGTGATAAAATGTAAATTTCTGGTGCATCAAGTCCATTTCCAACAAGAATGCTACAGGGCGCTTACAGAAAAGAAAACATTTTGTCTCGAATGTCAAGGCTGGTCTCAGTTCCAAACCATTGAAACAATATAGAAGTCAACATTTGGGTTTGTAAAATTTGGGTTTGCACACTTAGTTATAGATATTTACAACGAAGTGTTTAACGACCTGGGCTCATTTTCATAGAGCCGCTAAGCACATAAAAACAGGCTTAGCATGAAAAGTTTTCCTCGGTCAAAAAAAACCCAGACTTTGTTACCAAAACAATTTAATGTGATGTATACTGCTTGTCACTGGCTATGGCTTTCAGCTGTTGTTTGCAGTTTGCTCAGCATGTTTGGACTAGCAATGCATTTTTACTGAGCAAGACTTTTTGGTACTAAGCATTTTTTATCAGAAGATGGAATTTGCGTCAGGCGACCGGTCTATGGGCATTCTGCATTAAAATATATGTAACCTAACCCTATCTCTTCCTATTGCTTTTACCTTAAGGCGACCGGTAATCGGTCGCCCCAAGCCGGTCGGTCGCCCCATGCCCATAGAAATACGGCGACCGGTCGCCTTATGCTGGAAAACGTCAGTATATATCCAATGAAATTGGCATTTATCACAATCCAAAGTGCTCGATACATCTCTGTAGAAATAAATATGCCAAAGTTGATTTAACTCATATCCTGAATATATTTCATATATATATATATATATATATAGGACAAAAAGAGAAAAATCTCTGTTCTAATTTACATCATCCCCGACGCAAATTCCATCTTCACATTGATTACGCGGTACCCGCTGCTGCATTTGATTCGAATCGGCCAGTCGACCCCGGCAGGCTCGGTGGTTAAGACGTCTAAACTAGTAGTAAGCATGAAGTCGTGGGTTCGAATCCTGCCCGAATAAGCCTGGAAGTTTTTTCACACGGGCTCTCGGAAAGCACCGAGCATACAGTGTTTCATATATTACGTCGGGATAGAGTAAAAAGAGAAACATCTCTCTTCTAATTTACATTTTTTTTTTCTTGAGCAGATCCATGAAACTGGCCCCGCACTTAAAGAATCAGAATTAGAATATGTAAATGATGATTCAACCGCAAATTGTGTTTTTCCCCTTCCGCTTTTCCATCACCGAATGAGCGATCTGAAACAACCGCAGGGCGCGCGCAAACACATACATCCGCAGAGGATAATAATTAAAAACACTGGAGCCATTATGATTCCCGCCAAGGAGGCAGAAAAAAGAGAGAATCTTTCCACATGGATGACTTTTAATCGTAGACGAACGTTTAGCGGGCGGGAGTTGCCATGCCGCCGGGGCAGCGGCCATTTTGTCAGCTGGTTGGGGCTCCCTTGCTCGCGGTGGAGCTGTACAAATAAGAACCGTGCCAAGCCAATTTGCGCGCTTCAACGGGTTTTCTTCTCTCTCTCTCTTTCCTCCCCGACTTCGCGGCTTGTTTGTTTCCGGAGACTCGGGACCCTTGGAGTCCGGGGGTATGTTTTCTCGGAGCCTTGAGTCCGCATCGGTGCGGGGTCTCACAAGAAAGAGAATATAATGAATTATCTGCCCTTTGTGGCGGTTTTGCACGTCATTTCCGTGAGGACTTTTTAAGGACTAGCTTGAGGAAAAAAGTACACAAGGACTCTCACCCTGCTGTTTTTATGAACGTATTTTCCGCTCTCTTCACCATTGTCAAAAAGGAAACCTTAATTAAATGAACTGAAATCTTCCTCGCATCACAAAAAAATTGTTGGTCTTGCCGGATTAAATTATTCTTTGCCCAAGTAAAACTAAATAATAACTAGGGTGAATAAAACAAGTCCAACGAGTTTCTTTCACCGTGGTTTTCCAGCATAGCTACAGAAAACATTCACTCACAGTCGGATCAAAGAAAAATATTCCAACAAATTCTGGTGAGCGGCTATGCGCATCCCGCAGCGCTACACAATGCTCACACCGGTAATTTACGAATTTTTGTCAATTATAGTTGATAATCCGTCAGAAACGAGAAGTTTAACCAGATTACATTGCTTGAAGTCTGTAAGATGAAAATCTCTATGCGACGAGCCATCATGGACATGTATTCATGACTGTACGAACATTGACTTCAACCGCGTATTGACTCACACAACACATTCATTTTTAACTGTCATTTTGGTTTTAACTACAAAGTTTAAACAGTTTGAAATCTTGGCTGAAAACTGATTGCCTACAATATAGCCTCCCAACTTGGCACCAAATTAGACATGTATATGCAAAACTTTGAGCAACTTTTTAACAGAAAGTATAAATGATGAAAAACAAGTTAAAGATGAACGTGTTAGAACTGCGATGAATCTGCGTAATTTTCGCTTTCATTTTAATGAAAGCGAAAATATATGCCGTCAATTCACGAATTTGGCAGATAATCTAACAATGTCATATTTTAGCGTGAGTTCAAACGAACCACAAAGTGTCTTTTTGTTTTATTAGAAACAAGTTATTTTTATTGTTTACAAATGTAGGGCCTACATGTATTAAATAAATCTCCCATGGTGCGTTTTCTAGGTGGAGAGAGGCGCACACAAACTGTTCCTGGCAGAATTGTTCGCTCCTTTAAACAAATCTTGTTTCGAAGTGTTTCGAAGTTGGTCCCTTTTTTACTTCGTCGTTTCCTATCTTTCGTTGGGCACAAACTTGGTCACGGTTCTTTTCCGGCAGCGCGGCCACTTTGAGAAGAAAAGACTGCCCGAGTTTGTTTCTTCTATCCAGCCAAGATTTCCTTGCCCCGGGCAATGTTTCTCGAAACTTCTTTCGTCTTGGCGACAGCCGGACGCCTCGGCGAATTACCGGGCACGCCATCTCCTTCGCCTCCGCTCACAGTTCCTCTTTATCTTCCTCCTCTCCTCTGCTACTCTCATCCTCTCCGTCAATAAAACTACCACGATCTCTTTTCATTCCGCGCGAGTTTTCTAGAGAGAGAGAGGGAGAGACACACGCACACACACACACACACACAAAATGTTCATGGAGGAATTGTTTCCCGCCAATATGAAAGGACTCATCGATTTTTATCCCTTCCCCACTTCCAAGTGCCCGTCCACTTTTTTTTTCTCGGGCACTCCGCCGCCGACCCGTATCTATCTATTCTTGTATAAACTCCCCTCTTTCTCTTTTCTCCCCGCGATTTGACCGACTTGGCAATTTATGGTTTAATTGACGAACGTGCTTTTGTGCTCAAGATGTCCCCAACAAAAGCGATTGTGTCCCTAAAAAGTACTTCACCCTGCTGGATATAAGAAGGTGTTTGCTTGTTTGGTATTGTCCGTTAATCGGGTCATTTAAAAATATGGCAGAAGGAATAAAAAAATTAAAAAAATTATTTCCGTAAACATAAATTATCAATGATTTCGCATCATTTTCTTCAATATTGTGTATATTTTTATTCAAAACAAAATAACCTATTTAATGGTCTCTTCACACACGCAAAACAAGAAATACGACAGCATCTGAGCAAACAGAATAAATTTGTGGATTGTTTGACGAAAAAGAAAAGAATAAATTTACAGTACTTTTTTTGGGAAATCTTAATGTACATTTACCATTTTTCGCACATGTACACGCATGGCTACTTTTCAGTAATGTTGACTACGCGTACTGTACCTTCAAAACCGAGCCAAAGAAACCTCACCACCATCTGGCAAAATAATGTATTTTGTTGTTTGGTTCGTCGTTCATGGTATATTTTTCCACAAAATCATCATGAAATTAACACGCAATAACAATGATTCGGTTTAATACAATAATAATTATTGACAATATTAGAAGAAGAAACAATTGTAAACACGGGTCCGGGTACTTGCATACATGGGATATAAACGGATACTGCGAGAAGCTCATGGTTGTACCCTACATGTACAGGTACACCAAAGTTACACATATGTATATTGCTGGTATTGTTTCAAGTAATTTTGAATTGTAAAAGAAGATCACATTTGTTTCCCCAGTACACCATTTCTTTCCACTTTATTTAATTCCAAGCAAACCCGTGATGCACAATATTCTTATTACAAAAGGACTGGACTCATACAATCACAAGAGGGCAGTCTTTACAATGTATAAAGGAGTGACTGAGAAGTGACTTTCTGTCTGAATCATCTGCATCAACAGAGGGCGCTTTACCAAGGCATCAGAAGCGAGCTTCAAAGTCCACATTATCCGGGGCGGGTATGTTCCTCAGGTCTAGCGTCTTCTTGTTGCCCTTGGTTACGATCTGCAATCGCAGCAGGCCCTGCTGGGCCGCTGAGGATGAGCTGGGACTGAGTTCGCTTTGGCCGGTAGAGGGCACTGTTTCATTTGGACTGGTTTCCACGGTGATACGGAGCTGACACCCACGCTGGAGGAGTTGCTGTTCTTGTGCAGCTGCCAGCTGGTTGACGATACGCCTTTCCACCTTAAAAAGGGGAAGACAAAATAATAACCTCTTTTTCACATAGGATTGCCTTTTTTTTGTCTCTGTGCACAGAGGGGTCTTTACAAAAATTAAATATTTACAATTTTGTCAGAGCAGTTACGCCTCAATGTTTATGGTTGCTGCACAACAATTGTGACCATTTGTCAGTAAAGTTTTAAAGGCACATTGCCCTGAAATTTCATCTCTTTGGTTAGTTATCAAACCTATTTCTAAAGTCTGAGAATAAAAATTCTACCACAATGTGTAATACTTCTGGAGAAATGTGGGAAAATCCGAAACATTGACATCTGGACATTCAGACTGGAGCCTCATATAGTGCAGCCTATACACAGCCAAACTGCTACAGACTAAGGGCACCACTCTCAATTTTCCAACGGTCCACCTTTCCGAACCAAACTGGCGTCCCCAAAATGTATTTCGTCAATGATTTCCAGACAACGCTGCATTTTCAATGGATGGTCGTGTACATTATTATATTCTACTTATAACCCTAAACTCCCAAGGTGGTGTGAAATATGGAGGATTCGGGATTGTTAGGGTTAATGGTCTCTTCAACCACAGTAATTTTAGGACAAATGCATTTTGTAGCCTAACTAGACGCCTCGAAGGCCATGTATCCCTTTCACAAAGGCCTTCTCTGGAAGAAAACGTTATACTAACTGAGGGCTAACTTTCTTTTAGGGGGGGATGTATTTAAATTAAGAGAACCTGGATTTAAAAATTTAGAGTGGGGAAAAAATCACAAATGTATCTCCCAAGATATGAATCACTGACATGTACCATTTTGAACTGGATGTCTTATTCCCTACCTCATGTTTGATTGACCTAGCACCGTAGTGTACGTCATATCCATCAGCCAGTACGTCAAGCACCTGTCTATCCCAGCTGAGGTCAATATCATGCCTCTCCATGGCCTGTGGTGAGAAAAGTGTTAAGGAATAAACCCTCTTGAATACGGAGGACAGCCATAGCTACGGTTTGAAAAAGACCACCTGGCCAGTTGTCGTCCATACGCGCATTCCTGCGTGTATTCAATCCAATCATCTTTCAACTATATTGCTCTTGAATAGGAGTGTAATGGATGGAGCTTTTTCAAACAAAGCTTTCATTCACACAAAAGGGGGGCTCCAAGTGCAATGAATAGGACCACTGTATTCAGTGTGGTGCCTATTGTTTGCATTTATGCTTGGCTGCACAGCCCGTTCTTGGCATACCAGCCCCCCATCAATAACAGCTGGACACAAGGGGTTAAGGAGCCTTGCTATAACACAATATCATTATTGTAGTCATTTCAGTCAATTCATTTAGACGTTCTTGGGACCCTAAAGCACTGTATAATGATGTATACATATATAAAGCACACATATCCGGCAATCGTGGTGTTCAAGGCACAATATTATTACCCTTTCTCATCGTTCCCATCAATCATTCCTGAAACCTCAGTTCCGCAGGGGGAGTATGAAATCCCAACTGCACGTTAAGAACACGGTGCTAATGAAACCTATAACCACCACTCCAATTACAGGTAACCATTTACTCCTGGGTGGAAAGAAGCAATTTACGACCAAGGGTCTTGCTCAAGGACAAAAGCACCATGACCCCCTGGCTTGGCGCAAACCCACAATCCGTAGTACCACCCAGATCTTGAGTTAAGTCTACTAGACAATGAGGCTATGACACTCCATTCTGTGTTACATCTTTCCCTTCTGGAAATTTTACCCTGAAACTGGAAAAAAAACTAGTAAAATGATGAAAACCTCTCTCTGACCTTCTTGGCCCAGAAGTCCAGCTCCTTAGTGACCAGCCTGATCAGTTCAGACCGAGAGAATGGAAGGAAGTAGACCATCTCATTGATGCGGCCCAAGAACTCATCCCTCCGGAAGTGATGCTTCAGGATGGGCTGCACCACTTCCTCCTTGAACTTTCTGGAGACGGTTACTTTCTCTGCAATCTCAAGGTCACCTACAAAGAAAAAACAAACCCCAATCCATTCTTGAAATAAGAAAGACAATATGATTATCTTTATAATCATTAAGTGATAAGAAAGGCCTCGGGAATGTAGAGTAAAAATGCATATTCAGCTGCTCAGTCAGTCAGTATTAAGGTGTAAACCAGAAAAGCAATATTTTCAAACCAGTAGCAAGCCAGCCACTCATCCAGTAAAAAATCCAGCTTAACAGCACACCATCCAGAGGGTCAGCCTTATGCCAACAAGCTAGCCAGTCAATCAGTGAGCCAGCCACTCAGCTAATGCCGAAGAGCCAGTCACCAGTGCAAGCCAGTAAGTAATCAATACAAGCAGCCAGCCAGTCGTGGGTGCTTACTAGCCAGTCAGTCATCCTATGCTAACCAGTCAGTCAGCTAATGCCGAAGAGCCAGTCACCAGTGCAAGCCAGTCAGTAATGAATACAAGCAGCCAGCCAGTCATAGGTGCTTTAGTAATACTAGCCAGTCAGTCAGTCAACCAGATAGCAAGTCAGTCATCCTATGCTAACCAGCCAGTCAGTAAATGCTAACAAGCCAGTCAGTCAAACAGAGAGTCAGTCAGTCAATCAGCCAGGCAGCCAGCGAGCCAATTCTTACCAGCCAGTCATCAGTCCAGTCATTTAATCATACCACAAGCCAGACACACAATACTAACCAGCCATTCATCAATCAGTGCTATTACAAGCCAGTCAGTCAATCAGACAGGCAGCCAGCGAGCCAATTCTTACCAGCAAGTCAGCATTTTCTAGCCAGACAGTAAGCCAGCTAGCCAGCTGCCTCCCAATGGAAACAAAGGCAGACGGTTGAAAAGAAATGTTGGCAGAAGGGAAAAGTCACTAACAACAAGCCAAGCTCATTTGCTTACCCAATTGCCCCGCATGTCTCTTTTTTTCTATCTCCTCTGCTTCGCGTCTAAGTTGTAAACCATACCTGGCAATCTCATCACTTGCAAGATTAGAGGTCATGACAAAGATGGCATCTTTACATTCGATGGTTTTCCCTTTACCGTCAGTCAAACGACCCTGGAGATATGAGCGAATAGGAAAACAATCCAAATCAATTCAAATGTAGGCTTAATACTAAACATACAAAATGAAGTTGGGGGTCATTTCATAGCGGTATCAATAGCGATACTGCTGGGTTTTTTTTAAGTACCAGCATTAGCAACCCCCGGCTGGCTGATATAATGAACCTATTTTATACAGCCTCATCAGTGCACACATTGTTTTCAAGACAATTAAAGTCAGTTTTGTATGACCAGAGAAGTGTCACCGGAAAGCTACCCTAGTTTATGATAAAACCATCATAAAGGTCATTAGGCACATTAGGCTTACCAACTTAAAGACAATGTGCCAAGATGACATGGTAGTCTTAACTTTTGATGCTTAACATCTCCATTGCAATAAGCAAAGCATTGTATGTCAACTCGGGGGAATCCCCCAGGAATGATGTCGTCATTTACCTCGTCAAATAGCTGCAGCATGATAGTCAGCACGTCCGGGTGCGCCTTGTCCACTTCATCAAACAGCACCACCGCGTTGCTGCAGGCCTTCAACTTCTTGGTCAACTGACCGCCTTGCTCATGGCCGACGTAGCCTGGTGGGGAACCGATGAATTTGGCCACCTCGTGCTTCTCCTGGTATTCGGACATGTCGATCCTGATGAAGCCCTTCTTGGCATCTTTGTGGATGTATCTGGCAATCTGCTTACCTAACTCTGTCTTTCCTGTACAATCAAATGTAGAACCAGTATTGATAAGTACAATGACAGGGCAATCCATGGTGGCTGGACAGATAAAAACTGGGTTGTAGTCCAGTCCGGATCCAAGTCCGATACAGTGAAAAAGTGGAAATAATGTGTCATTTTGTAGTTTTATATAGATTAAGGTGTATTACAAGATGAAGTCTACTTTTATGCCTAGTGCTAGACACAAAGCGGGGGGCCGTTTTAAGACGGCAGATTTGTTTTTGATTCTTTCTGGCAATGAAACCAAGGATTCCTCAAAAGTGCATACTGCACTGTAGCTCAAAATCCTGAAGAAACCTATAAGGATACAACAAAGAAACGTTAAATAAGAGAGGTGGGTGGAATGACTACACCATTGGATAAAATGTCAACATCCAGTCCTACTTCCAAAGATTCTGTATTTCAACTACTCACCGATGCCAGATGAACCCAAGAACAGAAACACAAGCGGATGGTCATCATCCATCCAGCCATTTTCTTTCCTCCTTATTGCTGGAATCAAACAAATTATAGTGAACAGATGAAACTCTTCGTTAAAATGAAAATAATGACAATAATTCTAGCCAAGATACTAGTTTTAAGTCCTCCCTTATGTAATGCTACTGGTGAGTGAATGGCATTAAATCAATGGGAGACTATTGAGACACTGGTGGCAGCAGACATACTGGTCTTTTTTGCTAGTTCTGAGCACGTGCGCGTAGTTCTGAGCATGCGCGCGTAGTTTTGAGCATGCGCACGACTGGTGAGAACGAGGGAAAAGGACCGGTATGTCTGCTGCCACCTTGCATCTCAAAAGTCTCGCACTGCTGAAACTGACCAGAGGCTACTGTTGCTATGGCACCCTCCTGTCCAATGATGAACTCCTTGAGTCTCTGCTCCAAGGGATACCTCCGTCTTTCTTCAGCTGCTCTCTGCTCCTCAAGTAACTTGAACTTAGTAAAAAAAAAAAGACGACTGGTTAGTAAAGCTAATTTACAAGCAATACCTTAATGCTGTTTTCATTTGAAAAAATCTCTCAGGAAGAAAAGTTAGAGTGCACATTACAACACTTAACGGAGTAAGAGAGGCGCGTACATGTTTTTCATGCTGCTGAAGAAGCTCTTTGATGTCAGCACTCTTGGCATAATGTGCTGGCATGTGTCCCTTGTCATTCTCCTGAAGAGGGTTTGCTCCTGTTTAAAGAAAACAAAATGACAGATTTCATTGGATAAGGATTGACAATATTGCAACGACTAAAAAGGAGAAAGTTTCAACTCAGCAGCGTTCAAACCGAGGTTTCTATTTTTTTATTAAAATTTGAACTTTGCCAGTTGATAAAGAGGCAGGATATATGTTTGAATTATGGTGCAGAATTTGAAAATATCCTTCCTTGAAAACCCTGTTTTCTTGCCCTCCTGGACCTACTTAGTGTTCCTAAGCTCACCTTTCTTATTGTTGTTACGCCGAGTTGTCAAAGTGACCACAAGCCTACAGACTGATCACAAGTCTCCATCACTTATAACCTACACCAACCTAGATGCGGACAGTTTGGACTTGTTTTAGTAAGTACCGCATACTCAGTGATCCATGACCTGATTTGGGTGAGTGACCTATCATTTGCAAGAGAAGGTTGTAGGCTACGTAGTGTGCACATTTAAAAACCCCATTTCCTGGTGACTCGAGAACAGTGTTGTCAGGCTACTGGTTTTACGAACACGAAAGTGCGCATGTTAAGTGTACTGGCTGTATTAGGTGTCACTTACAACAGCAGGCCCCAGCGCCTATGTAGATTTGTAAATAATTCATGACAACAAATGGAACACCTAGTGGTAGATGCCGACACGGCCACAATGTTGCCAATGTCAGCTCCTCTCAGTGTCCACCTGTGCTATTCATTTTCTAATGACTGCTCCTCCCAAATAAGTAGTATCAATTTTATGTCCGGAAACTTTAAAGTTGTACCTTGTCGGCCATCTTTGCTCCAATAAAAACTAATTTTGTGCTACCAGTGTGATTCATTTGTGATATATTTCAGGTTCAACGCTGGAATGCTTTTGAATCACATCATACACGCAAGTCAGAATCCAATGCAGGATGCAAGTCAAGTATACAACTCTGAAAGTCAGAGTCAGGCCTACTGCCTGAAACCCTACCTGCTTCCAGCAACATCTTAGTAATAGTAAGATCGTTGGCCAGGACGCTATAGTGTAATGCTGTGCATCCTTTGAATGTTGCTCGAGTGTTCAGACTGTCACTGAACTCATCTTCTCTTGTTACAAGAACTGTGGAATGTACAACAAAGTTTATTACATTCATTTGGTACAGCAATTTTTCCTGTTGTCCTGAACTATTTGTTGACCACGAATAATGTTGATAAACTTAATGTTTGATTTTCAAAGTCAGAAAGTGAACTGTCTGTTGAAAACTTCCCAAATTAAAGCCTTTTTCACACCAGACAAATCGTGAGGATGATGCCATGTTGAAAACAAGCCATGTTTCACACTTTTTTCAAGCCTGTGCCAACTCGGCATCAACCCTGAGATTGGTTTCAAACTGGGTTGAACTTGAAAGACCGGGGTTGATATTTCTCATCCTAGGTAAAACTCTTGGCCAGGTTGAAAATAGTAGTTTAAAATGAGCAGGGGTGTGTTTGCCCTGGGTTGAACTCAAAACACCTGTAAAATGATACAGGGTTGGAAAAATCGAGATGCAACTCGGGGTGGCCTCGGCTCTCGTGTGAAACGGCCTTAACCTGAAAATTCGAGCAGAAATCGCGAGCAGAATTGTGTGTATTTGCATGAGCGCACGACGTAGGTGCATATAATCGTGTGACCTACATTGCATGCATTGTATAATTGCTGACTCACTGGTTTAGTTTCCCCGCGCCATACAGCTTGAGGAACGCATGTATGTACGTACGTACGTACGTACGTTACCTGACTAGCCAGCTAATAAGCCAGTTCGGTATCTCAAAGGTCAAAGGTTATTCGGGATAAAATTGCTGACGAATGTCACGCCATGTTACGCTAACGCCATTCTGATTGAATTTAACACGTGTGCGTTGTGCGACCACCTTTTGCATTCACACGTGCGCGTTAGGTCATGCGGGTCATTCAGGATAAAATGTTATTGTGCACATGCGCAGTTGAAATACCGAACTGGCTTATTGCTAAAACATGATTTCCTCCAGTGCGCAAGCGGCATTATTCTTTTGACCTGCCTGTTAAATTATGCATATACAGGTCGCGTGCAGTTCCCTCCGAAAGGGCCAAGACGTCCTTGGCGATGTGGCCTTGGTGTGCGTGTGTAGAGGGCGCTGTACAGCCATTAACATGTTCATAAGGACGTCTTGGAACCAAGACTACATGCAACAGAGCTAGCCGTTTCATCCATGAAATCAATCATGACGTTACGCAGATCAAAAGGATACGCCACTTACACCTGTTTTGTGCATGATGTGTGTAGTCGATTCCGAATGGAATTGAAGGTCCTGCTCAGAGTCAGAGTTGACTCCAAAAATGATCACCAAGCCTACATTAATACTCTTCTCAAAAGCAGCTCACCTACACATTAACAATCCTGTGGGACACAGCACACCAGAATTTTGCCAAGGAAAACAAACATGACCACCCACCGTGCAATGAATTGATGTCCTTGGTCTGTGCGATATTCCACACGTTGGTGAAGTCATCGCCAAGATTGGGGTCAGCACCAGCTTGCAAGAGGGCCTTCACGGCGCTACGGTACACAACAGAAACAACTTGTCAATCACAACCATTCCCTTACATGCTTTGGGAGAAAATAGTTGATATACTGGATACTTAAACACAATGGATGTTGAGTGATTGTTCAATCACTCTGCAAGTTTATAATGCACTTTGATACAATTTTATGCCCACTACTCATGGTTCAGCCAATACTTTCAGAATAATCTACAACATATGTTATTCATGTAGTATGGACCGGCAAGATATCAAACATACAGAATTTGACAGATAATCTAATATTAGATTAGTCAATGTAAAATACTCAAACTACCTCTCATTTTTGTTGATGGTTGCAGCCTGTAGTGCTGTCCAACCGAGTGGATGTCGTTCATTTACATCTACACCAGCTTCTATCAGCCTGGTTAAGAAAACAAATACACATTTTGAAAGTTAAAGATCAGCTGTATCAAATGTTGATAAATGAAAACAGAAACGATCAAAAGAAAGTGTAATTATAATTCAGAAAATGTACAAATTAAGAGGAAGAAGAGTATCATTTAAATTGTATTTCTCGATTTTAAATAATCTTGCTGAGAGATCTTGATAAATTTCAAAGTTCCAATGCAAATATATGATAACCCAGATGGCAAAATTTAATCAAACGTCTCATTCAGATTAAGTTACAAATAAAAGGTAGACCTTACATTCTGTTTACTGGAAAGAGTTCCATATCTGGCCATCACTTGGACCTCGTGCACAAAGTCTATGGGCCATGATAGAAAAAGTCAAAGTATTTTCAAAGAAAAAGATGAATTTTTTTCCCTCCTAAATTCGTGTTTTTTTCATAAGATTTACACCTTTTGGTAGTTTTTAAGTCATAATAAGGGAAAATAAGTGATGGCCGGATATGGAACTCTTTCCTGTTTACTTTCAAAGAAAAAATCTTGGTTTATGGTTGTTCTATTTTAGGCCTAGTGTTAATTTGTTTATTGAAGTTAAAACTTTACCTTTCAATTTCTGACACACTGTTTCTTCTTGCAGCCAGGAACCACCTTTCTTTCACTGAAATATGACAACAAAGAAAAGAAATTCAACAGTAAATTTACTTTCTAACTATACAAAACCTGGGGGGGGGGGGGGTATGGCCTAGAGTGTATTAACCCTAACCCACCAGGGTATTTTGGCTAGAAATCCTGCCAGACACATCAGATTGCATACTTTGTCACATTGACTTGTGTGCAGAGTGCAGCAAGGTCAAGCTGTACTGTGCTGCGTCTGGCAGGGTTAGGGTTAAGCAAATTCAAAAGGGATTGCATCATTCAATTCATGGCTAAAACATCTTCATTTACGGTAACTTTTTGGGTATACTTCCCAAACCTTCACAAAACTTAATACAGAGAGACAAATATAAACTACTATGGAAGAAAATTGTCATTTTTTCCATGAACCATATTAACTCTCTTGTCACAAAATTTTCTGCCCCAAACATTTTATATACATTATCTTGATATGGCTATGTACACGTAGGCTAGGTTCAGTTCCTTGAAATGTCACTCGAAATGGTGGAATTTTACGAGAATATTGCTTACCAACACAGGATTCACCACTCCAAAGTCTGACATCGTTTGTTGTTGACAGACGGCGCCCTAATCTAATGCTTTGTTTTGTCAATATGGCTGTAAAGTGTAATTTGGGAAAGATTTTACTTTAATACCCCCCACCAAAATCGGTAAGGAACAGCAAATCTTGGAAAATAACCATCCATTTGTGTTCATAATTGTATAAACACTTGGCACAACCTTTAATTTTGAGAATTTTGTTGGGACATTTTAGTGCAATATAGGGGAAGAAAGTTTGTGTTTTCTGTGTTAGAAGTTCTTGGCACCATGATGTATACTTCCAAAAATGTAAGGCTCCATTAGCCTTACAACGCTAAGCTTTTTTGGACCCTGTAACTCAATGGGATTTGCAATACGCTTTTGTTAGGTCAGTTACAATGTTCTAGAATTCCACTTTCCCAAACGTTAATCTCCCCAGAAAGTTATCCAATCCCTCCTACAGATCTTTGAGACTTTTGCGGCACATTTGCGGAACATTGAAACGGACAATTTATTGAGAAATCAGAGTTTTTACTCACCAACCGACGTATTCAGCCGAGATGAACATGTACCACACACCTGACTACTAATATAGTCCACCAGACTGCGCATGCGCGTGGAGTTGTGGAAGAGATGTGGGGCTCGACCATTTTTTGAAGGGGGGGGGGTCATCTTTTCTACATCGCGCAACGGTGATGTGTGCATGACGCGCTTTACACAGTGTTGTGTGTGTTTGAACATTCCTTCTGTTTTCAAATGAACAACGTGAACAAAATAATGACCATCGATCCAGATTCTGTTTTTTTCTGATTTGCATAAAATAAAAGCTCGCATTGGCCAAAAACAACATCAGACAAAATGCCAAATATCACTATATTTAAAGCCACTGCAGCTAGGGGTTGTGCCTATTTGGGAAAAGTCGTTAATATAATTTGATTTGTTGCATCATCTAAAAATAGCTACGTGGCTACCTGCCCTACAATTTAGACGTCTGGGCATAACAAACATTGTCAGGCCAAGGAACCACACTAGGTATAATAGCGCGCCATTAATTATCCACATTCCACACATCACCGTTGCGCGATGTAGAAAAGATGACCCCCCCCCCTTCAACAAATGGTCGAGCTCCACATCTCTTCCACAACTCCACGCGCATGCGCAGTCTGGTGGACTATATTAGTAGTCAGCTGTGTGGTACATGTTCATCTCAGCTGAATACGTCGGTTGGTGAGTAAAAACTCAGATTTCTCAATAAATTGTCCGTTTCAATGTTCCGCAAATGTGCAGCAAAAGTCTCAAAGATCTGTAGGAGGGATTGGATAACTTTCTGGGGAGATTAACGTTTGGGAAAGTGGAATTCTAGAACATTGTAACTGACCTAACAAAAGCGTATTGCAAATCCCATTGAGTTACGGGGTCCAAAAAAGCTTAGCGTTGTAAGGCTAATGGAGCCTTACATTTTTGGAAGTACATGATGTACACACTCCAAAGTGTTCACATTCATGTTGATTTCTTCCCCATTTTTAAAATTTTGCTGACATAAATCTTAAAATAACAGGTTGTGCCACATGTTTAGACAGTTATCACGGAGGTTTGGTTATTTTCCAAGATTTTGTTGTTCTTGACCGATTTTGGTGGGGGGTATTAAAGTAAAATCTTTCCGTAATTTGTTTGTGAAAACCTTACAGTTCTGGAAGTGTATGTACTGTAATTCAATGACTGAAATTATAATCAAGAATACAAAGGCTTACCTGTGTCACTTATGTCGGATTCCGCGCACCGAGCTAAGATAACACCACACAATCCTACCGTAGAAACGCCTGCACACCCCACCACAATCCTCCGTCTAGAAATACCTCGTAAAAAGTACCTTAAAGGTTCTGAGGAGCGGATGAGATACAAGTATTGGCGTCCAGAATGGGATTTATCTAAATTCAATAAAAGTTTCTTTCCTTGGATACCTTTTACGGCAAAACTCGCTTGAAATCGCAGAACAGGCCGGCAAATGTGAAAACCCCTGGACGCTGCCATCTTGAAATAGGGCGCCTCCAAGTGTTTTGCCACGGTATTTGTAGAAGGGCGCCCCCTGTCAGGACAGATGTAAAATCTGACCCCATCAGCGGGAATATCCTGCCCAAATAATTTGGATGCGGTACTTTAATGGCCCACATGTATAATATTTATAGGCAAACCTGTTAAAGTGGCCACCTTGTATAATGTGGCCAATCTGTGATGGCCCTAACCACACATACAAAATCTGCAAAGCTGCCACTTGTCCACTGTGGCCACATTTTTATGGCAAATTCATTGCGCACAGGTGTGACTGCATGTTGTGTTTTATTGGTACTGTAATTTGACAAGTTTGCCTTACTACTTTGTACCAAGACGAAGATTCAAGTAAGAACCAGATGACCAATTCAAGTTAGCCGTCTAATTAGTTAAAATATTACCGATCATAGTTACAATGGAATATGACACATACAGATAAATACGCTGTAAAGAAGGCAGACCTGCTTTAAGGTTTGGACCCCCCCCCCCCCCCCCCCCCCCCACTTAAGTGGGTGCTGGGTCTATCTATCACTGGAAAATAAATTTGCTAATTTAAATCTGAGGTTCTGATAAGCGAAAAGCATTCCGCCTTGCCGCACGGAAACGCTATACTTTAAACGCACCTGAAGCCATGACAGACGAGTCACGTACAAATGAAATACATGTATTGAAAAACGGCTTCATGCTCAAGATCACTGTTGCTTTTTGTCCCCCAGAAGGTTTCGATAGTTAAGCGTTCGGGCTTATTGCGTTGATTAATTCCAAACTCCTTCTCTTGCAATGATTGTTAAGGGGTCTGTTGTTCAATAACTGTCGTCTAATTTGTTACCAGGAGCTGGCTCCGGAGTCGATGTTCGATGGTCAATCCACATGCGTGTGACTTCTAGACGAAATAAGCTATTTATCTTCATAAGTCAAGGACCTGTCGAGTGAATCTCGTCCACGAAAATTATTGTTTTGAGATCTCTGTACAAGATAAGAGTGACTTGGCGGTGAAATATTAAACTAAAGTCCTGAGTGTGTACTGCTTAAGTACTTTCCCAGTCAATTCATAGCTTTAAACCGAAAGTGTAAGTTGGTGTAACTTTGTTGTTATTTAGTAAGGTGCAAATCTGAAATACTACAATTTTCGAAACTGTCCTTTTGGAGGCCTTAATCCCCCCCCCCCCCAAAAAGTGCACAACTTGTAAACAATTTTGACAGTAATATTTGATGAGAAAAAAAGATTGCATTGAGTACAAAAGATGACGATGAATAATGTAAATGTCTAACACAATGAATAAACCGAGCGTGACAAGACAATTAGTTTAAATGATCGGCCTTGTGAATCATCAACTTAAATGAAAGCAAATCAGGTCGAGACACCCTGGTGTAGGTAGTACGTCTTCACAATGTGAAGAGATGGGGGTTGGTTTGATTTCATTAAAGTTAAAATAAACGACCTTTAAGCTATACACACGCACGCAGACCGTCTTTCGTCCTGTTTAACGTTATCCCGGTTTCCTGATTTAAGAAGGAAGAAAGATTTCATACAGGACGAGCTGAGCTCAAGATGGGTGCCACGATTTCTCCAGGACTGACTTGCGATCCGGACTCTACTTTGAACTTTACCAACAACGAGGACGCAGCAACGAGGACATTATACACGGCCGCGGACCACGTCATCGTCCCCGTTCTGATGTCAGTTATCGCAGCAATCGGTCTGCTGACCAATTCCCTCTTCCTGTTGGTCGTGTATCGCGTGCACCACATGCGGACGGCTACCAACCAGTACCTGGTCCAGATCGCGCTAGCAAATATGATCTACCTGGGCTTCGGGGCCGGCGCCAAGGTGCTACGCTACGCCAACTCACCTATAACCTTCGACCTGAGGTGGATCGGAGCAGTGGGCTGCATTCTGTTCCCGCTCTTCACCTCTGTAGCCTACTTCGCCATCCTGTTTTTCATGACTTTGGTGACGCGGGAGAGGTTCCTCGCCGTCTGTAAGCCTCTTAAGTATCGGGTGATCAACGGGAGGCGCCGGGTCAGGATGACTCTAGCTGCATGGGGCGCCGCCCTCCTTGTTTCATCTACCTTGGTGCCCTGCTCCAGTGTCTTCACTCCGTACTGCATCTTATGGCCTCTAGCATGGGAACAAGAAGACCTCCCAAGCATTGCTGCAAGGTGCAGACCAGTCTTAGAATGGTTAGTATCATACAACGACGCCATGCAGGTGTCTCCTTTCTTCATCGCGATGCTCCTGGTCCTTTCCATGCACGCAAGTATCGCCAGGATCGAGTCTCCGTGTGCAGGTTGCTGGCCAAACAGAGCAGCCGCTGGGGCCGATAGCAGTCCACAAGGTGCAGACTCGAAGGCAGGTCATACGGATGCTGGTGGTCAACATGGTGGTATTCTTCTGTTTCCTCGCACCGTTCGAGTGTTGCTCCATCGCCGCCTCCGTGAGGAGTTACGTCCCTCACCCCTTGCTGGGACCTGACCAGTTCCGGCTCGTGTCTCAGATTGTCAGGACTCTAGCCTATCTACAGCCTGCCATCAACCCACTTGTCTATTACCTGCTTCATCCTCGCTACAGGAAAGCATGTGCCGAGACTTTCTCAAAGAGACATGCTCAAAGACGGGATCTAAACACAACAACTTCAAATCCGGCCAAAGAAACGCATCAACTTTCGGAGAGAAACTAACCGAACGTAGAATTGGACAAAAACAGTCGACCCAATGAATTCACGCTGACAAATAGAAATGTTGGTCTCAAAATTATTCTGGGATGCAGTTTGGTATGTAGACACCGGTTCAGACATGAGCGTCCGTAATGTCCGCATATTCCATATTGTGTCTGACAACTCCTCTCAAGGGACAAGTGCGCGGTCACGACATGACCAAACCTACCCGTGAATGGCTCATAACGTTGTTACAGACAAGAAAGGACAACATATTTTCCCAGTTAAGAGGTGGTAAATAGAGTTGCCATGGCCAATAATCAAGACAATTCTTTCTTTAGTTCTCTCGTCGGTTGGGCTTGAAACGTATGGGCACAACAGAAAAAAACGTACCTGAAAATGCTTTGCAAGTGACGCACTTTTATGTTCATCATGATTCATTGCACATATCCTTCACCTTTTGCTCCTTTGGTTACGCATTCTACCGCCTGTGAATGCTATTCGATCAAGACTGAAAGGCTGCCACTGTTCAGCACATCGGGATGTTGCATCAAGAAGAAGCTTCTCCGTGACTGAACATTATCAAAGATTAATAACAGGGTCAACATCAGTGGTGACTAAAAGAACGCACGAACGTGCTTTGGGAGAGGCGAGCACAGACTTTGACAAGTGGCCGTTGGCAGTCGTGCTTGGCGCGCGGGCGTGAGGCGAAAGATAGCTGAGTACATGTATATGAAGCTTGCTCACTCCAGTCTAGGGATGGGTCCGTGGGTGAACATATGGGGCTCTTTGCAAATCACGAGTGTGACACGTGCACACAAATTAATATCAAGGTAAACGCAAGAACATACGAGCCAAGGCACGTCTGGCTAAACAAACAACGAGATTTTGATTTCTTCCAATCTTCCTTCACAGAATCCAGGATGTTGCTTGGGATAGTGTTGATCGTTGACATGACATGGCAGCATCATCGATTAGCTCCAGGGGGTTGTATTGCAGTGGGAAGAGTCTGTGAAAACATTTTAATGGCGAATTCGTAGCTAGTTTAAATTGCTATATGTTGTGCTGTAAATATGAAGGGACTGTTTGACAATCTGTAGCTATATGCCGCTTTCCGTCCTCGCATGCACCGAGGGCATAAGGTTTAAGAAATTACAACCGAGTACCACATCGTGTTCAGGAGAACACGCGGCATTTTCTTCAAACACAAACCATGGATAATCAAGAGAACGCCTCTGCAGCATTTCAAATAATCAAATATGACAGATGAAAAAATATCAGGAATCACCATTTTGTTTTGAATGATTGTATCTTCTGGACCGTGATTTATGCGTTGACACGTAAATCAAGAGCAGCAAATATATGCACTGTGCACTTTCAGGAAATACCTTTCTCAGGACTCAGTGCAGCATGGACCAATTCGTGCGTAACGGGCCCATCAGCAAGTTTCAATTTGTTAATGATTAACTCAAGTAGCTATAGCTCCATGGTCAGACTCAAGAGAGGCAAAACCCAACTTCAAACTGGATTTAGTGGTGGGTGCATCTTCTGAACGCCACGCCCGATTTGCTACACACATTTACCACCAAAACAATCAGTTTTAATATTAACAGAGCTGGATCTGATCTCTAATCGCCTGCCACTATTGAAACCTTCCCGTCAGATATGTTACCCCCTGCATAATCAGATTTTGACGAATGCAGACATAAATGGCGAGTCGTAATCGGCACCTTTGACTAGTAAAACCCACAAGCAATTAATCTAAACCAAAATGACCTCATTTATTGGTGGTGATTTCGTATCGTGCTGAAACCAGGCAACGCCGGACGTATTTACGACACTTGGCGTAATTGTTGTGACTATAAAAACAATAACAGCGCCATAAATAATTGCACGAAAACGATTCTGGGTAATTTTTCATCATTTTCTTGGTCTAAATGTACCCGGTAATGGATTCCGTGGTGTTTGGCTGGTCGTCTGAAATCACGTATTTTACCACTATGCCATGCCATTACAGTTTTAAGATTACAATTGATCAATTAAGGGAAATAACCCTTTTCTCTCATCACCCCAAATTTAAGTTGCTATACGTGGTTAATCATCATTAATTACAGGTTGATTTGTTTTGACCTATTTTTACCTCAAACAATTGACAGAGCGTGTAAAGCCTGGTTTCCATAGTCGTTATAATCGCCGACAGCGTCGCCGAAGAGTCCCCGATGCAACGCCGATAAATGGAAACGCTTCATCGGGGACTTTCCCAACATGGACGGCGACAGTCGGCAAAGATCAACCAAGTTCAACTTTGCCGACTGTCGCCGTCGCGTCGTGAGAGTAGGCCCATTCAAATACACGTACTGGCATGCCGTGCATTCAACGATGTCTCTCACCGCTTGAGTTCCACAAATTTGACCCATTTTATCCTTTGACCAAGAAATATGAGCATCAATGTAAGTAAAATAGCTGCCCGTAATTGAAATCTATCGAAATGAAATATCAGTTCAGCTTTCAGAAAAGTGTGAAGTATATACCAAAAAACGCCATTTCAGTGAGATATTTTCAAGCATTCTGACGCCATTTTGTTGAAAATTTTCAGCCGAATGACTTCAGAACCGTCTCTGCCCCGACGTCTGCGACTTGCCATCTTGCGTGCTGTCGGCGTTCATTGCGATTATATGGAAACCAGGCTTAAGTTGTCCTCGAGAACGTACGAGAGTTTACACACGGAAACCGAACTTCCGGGCACCTCGAATAGGAGCTTCAATGTGTAAAGCGAGTAGTTTTCTTGAAATAATTTGTTTGATGCCGTTCTTTTTACTGAAAGCTATAGATAAAAACTTTTAGCAAAATATTATTTTTCATTTCAATTTACAAAATGTGAACAATATATCAAATTAGGGAAAAGGAGAACGAAAAAGTCTAGTACGTCATACGTACGTCATTCGCCATTGTTTTGCTTCACGCGCCAGTCTTAATAGCGTAAATGGGTCGTCGCATTATTTATGTACGTACTTAAAGTCCCGTCAGAATGGACGGCGACCATCCGCGACCTTACGGCGACCAGAAAATGTACAAGGTCGCCGGCAAACGTGAACACAATGCGAGAAAAAGTTACAAAAAATTAGAAACTTGAAAAAGCTGCGCTCTTACCGCGACCTGTGCGATCATGCATACCGCCCTCTCACGACGCGCTCGCCACGACCTCTCCGCGCTTATGGTGTTTCTAGTGAGATCTGTGGGCTTGGCAACGGCGATCACCGGCGATCCCGCGGCGCTCTCACCACGCTCATGGGGTTCTTACCACGCGTCTTCTACGTGTATCGCGACTGCACGGCGACCTCAGGGCGTTTCTACCACGTTCTCACGTCGACCAAGTTCTGGATATCTTCTGCGATGATGATTAACACGACATACAGCGATGAAGACGACAGACATACTGATGTATGAACTTTGAAACGCCAGTTTTTATAGCAGGTCGCACAATGAAAGCATGGTCACCATAGGAGCGTAGTGCAACCGTATTAAGAACTCCATAAACGCAGTGGGAACCCCATAAGAACGCCATAGGCGCACTGGGAGCCCCATGAGGACGTGGTGCAATCGCGCAACAGTGGTGAAATCATCGTAACATCGCCCTGACAACGCCATAAGGACTCCGAACGCGTGGTGGGGTCGTGGCAGACACGCGAGGGTCGTGGTGAGGACGCCATGAAGTCGCCGTTGCAAATGTTACCATTTTCGCAGCGTCTTTGCCACGCGTGTACTGCGCGTGTACTACGTTCATGGAGATGTTACGACGCTTGTCTCACGACCTTCGCGACCCCACCGCGTTCTCACCGCGTTCCAGGTCAGATCGCAGAACCTTGGCGTTTGTTTTGAACATGCTCAAAACAAACGCCGTGACTCGGCGATCATTGGCGACCATGGCGACCACAGCACGATGTCTGGCGTTTCCACCACGCTTATACCACGCTTATGGCGACCTTGACGCGCTCTGGGCCCATTTTCCGTCGCCGTAGCAGCGCAGTAAGGACGCCACCCCGGTCTGCAGTACTGACGGGCTTATTACGTCCGCGGTGCCAGAGGATGCACTACAGGGATTTTGGGGGCCGGGCTTTCTCTTCCCGACAATGAGCCAATCACGTTGCAACCTGACGCTCAGGTCAAACATTTTTTCCTACTTTTCTTCAATAATTTAGACAGTCATGCATGTTTTCATATATTGTAAAATTAATTTGAATTTATCATCCATATTAATGGCCGTTTCATGGTTCAGATCTTCGTAAAAACAAAGTATTATAGAAAACAAAATCAACCACACGTAAAAGTGCTATAGCCGGCGGCTCGGAGGTGCCCGGAAGTTCAATCGTGACATTTATGCGCGAGACTTACACGGTCTATATGAAAATAGAAAGTTCAACATGTTTATTTCAATCTTATATGACTGGTAAACACTCAGTTGTTTAATTCGCTTAATAACACGTTAACAAATCTGACAGGCCTACGTCTGTATTCATGAAATTGTTTAATACGGAACTCTGTGTAGTGTTATCACCCGGGAGACGAATATTGCATTGTAAAGTCAGTAAAACAGCCCAGTTTTACGATCATGTCGCATTGATATTGCCATCCATCAGTTATCACGCGTCATTCGTCAAGTGGCCTTATAATACTGATACAAGTCAAGGTGTGTTCTCATTATCGTTTATACTGCACGACTGGCAGCGACACATTACGTCGCTTCGGATGGGCGCTCTCTCGCGTCGCACGCATGCACGTTTGTCATTACAGCTGTCCAGCGCTTACTCTTGCCACGACCAAGGTGCTTGTGGGCTGGTAATCTACGTCAGGTCGCGTGCATCAACCCATGATGCATATCTTCGATCAGTTGCTCCATGGTCGATCTCATAAATAACAGGATCGCTCAGCTTCGAAGCCAAGGCCAGCTGCAAGTCTGATTTCAACAGTATCGTATTGCAACTGAGATAGGCACTTGATGCACTAACATTCCCGAAGCGAGTTAGCATCAAAGATGAATCCAACTCGTTCAAGCTGCACAGGGGATGGAGACATGGGATTACAGCAACAGCACAGTACCGCCAGATCGGCTGTACAGTACTACAGACACGGTTATTACCTCCATCGTGAACCCCTGCATCTTAGCTCTGGGTCTCACCGGCAATCTGGCATTCCTCTTTGTAATGGTCAGGGTTCGTCGGATGTGGAACGTCACCAACATCTATCTGATCAACATGGCAGTGGCAGACACCGCATTCCTGACCATTGCCGTGTCCGAAAAACTGGCCAGCTACTTGTCCAGTCCAGTCAAGGGGGACCGGGCCGCGTTTGGCCAGGTGGGCTGCACGTTCGTGCTGCTCGACCTCAGCTACTTTGCCTCCGTGTTCCTCGTCACCTTGGTCTCGCTGGAAAAGTTCTACGGCATCTGCCACCCCGTGCAGCACCGCATCATCGGCGGTAAAAGACGCACGGCTCGACTGGTGACCGGAGCATGGCTGCTCGCTTTGGCCTTCGCCTTGGTTTTGCTGCCAGCCTGGGTGGTCTACACCAAGATCTGCACCTACTGGCCACCGACTCAGGAATACAAGGATTTCCCGCAGTACATCACGTTTTGCCAACCGATCACGGACTGGTACGGGAATTTCCACAACGGCTTTCAACCCGTACCGTTTTTCCTGGCCCTGGTCGCCAATGTCGTCTTCTACGTGAGGATCGTCATGCGGTTGAGCTCTCGGATCAGTACCGTCTCTCCCGAGCAGAGCGCCCGTAATGACCAACGCCAAAAGGTCCGTAACCAGGTGGCTCTAATGCTGATAGCAAACGGCGCGGCGTTCTTCGCGTGCCTCGCACCGTTCCAGATCTCATCGTTCTCCCTGACGATCAGCGATGTGACCGGTAATCGCCTCCTGACGGCCGAGCAGATCAACACGCTGGTGTGGGTGGCTCGCATTTTCACGTACATTAACCCGGTGATAAACCCCGTCATATACAACCTGACAAACCCCAGGTACAGACACGCCTTCTTGGAGGCATTCACGTGTCGGGCTCGGCGGAAGCACCAAGGGGACTCAACAGGAATCAACGAAGATACAATGTCAACACTCAATACATAAACGTATACAGGAGATGTGCAAAATTATTCGAACACTTGGCATATTTTAGGTACTTTAGTTGTTTGTGATGAAATGGCAATCAATATACCAATGTACATTCAAATGAAATCCTCTGGAATGAACTTCAGAAGACTTGGAACAGCATTAGTGTAGAAACTCTCAGGAAATATATAGACACTATGCCCGAAAGATGTACCGCAGTGATTGCTGCCAAGGGTGGACACACCAAATATTAGAGTCAAGTTTGATAAAAAAGATGGTAGGACTGGCAGACACTAATGTGAGCTACATGTATGCTCACAACAATTACCTTTTCTATTTAAAACAGGTGAAAAATGTAAACCAGGCACATTGTAAGGCATTAAATATCAATTTCTTCCGATATGTCAAGTGTTCGAATAATTTTGCACACCACTGTAGCTCTTGAAAACAATTGGAATCATTGAAGTTCTGACGTGCTTAGGTTAGCACATGTCAAACCTTACATTCACTTATTGGCAAATGCAGATCCTATGTAAAAAGTGACTGCACCTCATAGGGGAACTTGGGGTAACTGGTCCATGGGGTATGGTCTAATATAATATCTAAGTTTTCAAGGGATTTCTAGCATACTGCCCTCTGTATACCAAAGTGAACTATTTGGACCTTTGACACGATCTACCACTTTACTTTTCTCAGAGGAATTGACACGTTTTGCTAAAAAATGTGAATACTCGGGATTCATTTTAAAAGTAATGAGCTCTCTTATAAACTTTAATCAATTAATCCACTCTGAATGACATTTAAAAATGTTAAAAAGAAACGTTCACATCTTTCCTGTGTCATTTTGTATTGTCTTATGTATATTTTAATTATGTGATCATGTTGGACCACTTGCCACATAGGTGGGGCAAGTGGTCCACGCAAATTGACATTTTGTAATTAGTGTTAATTAGATTATTCAAATGGCATTATCCCCATCAACACTTGCACATTAAACGAAGATTGTAGGAGACATCTGACCATAGCAATTGTAAAAACTACAAGTCACACAGCATACTTTTATTCCACAAAAAGGCTTAGATAGACCAGTCACCCCAAGTTCCCCTATACTATATATGGGATGTAAAAGGATACTGCGAGAAGCACATGGTTGTACCCTACATGTACATGTACACCAAAGTTACACATATGTATATTGCTGGTATTGTTTCAAGTAATTTTGAATTGTAAAAGAAGATCACGTTTTTTTCCCCCAGAACACCATTCCTTTCCACTTTATTTAATTCCAAGCAAACCCATGATGCACAATATTCTTATTACAAAAGGACTGGACTCATACAATCACAAGAGGGCAGTCTTCATAAAGGATGTAATGTCTCTCCTAAGGGTGCACCACACTAATTCAAGCTCCCATTGACAACAGTGTAAAATCAACAAAGTTCAGGGCCAAATAACCTGTACCCCAGCATCACTGGGGTCTACAAAAACAAATGTCACTTATTGTCTGATCTTTTATCTCATTTTCTTTTCTATTTTTGGGGGGTTAACCAATTACATTTTTAATTATCGACACAAAACAAACCCACCTCCCAAAAAGTCCCATTTCCCAAGCCGATCAACAGCCATTTTTAACATGGCATCCCTCCACTTTCTCGGGCAAATAGGACCCATTTTTCAACAGTAATTTTATCAAGTCTGCACACAGATGGAAGCCCAGAAACCATGGAGTTGATGCTGGGCTATGTTTATACAATCCCACAATTTTTGGAGGCACAAACTCCTTTTTCAAAAAAAGTTGTGGGTATACATTTTATGTTGATGAGCTGGCGCATAAATTCGGACATGAATTAGTGTAGTGCACCCTATAAGGGCAGTCAATTTCTCTTTCTGGTTTATAAATGATGCTTTAAATGTAGAGAATTAGTCACTGATCTGATATCTGAAGAAAAAAAATTGAAAATTTCTATTGCGTTTGTCTATAACAAGGTCAAACAAGGGTGAGCATTTTCTTGCTACTTTAAACAATTAGAGAAAAAAAACCTGCATGGCATCATGTGTACACCCTGTGGACAAGTTAGAAGTTATATCCGAATTCTCCCTCAAAAAGCTATTTTGATGTCTCACTTTTGATAAGAATTCTCACAGCTTTGCAAATCATTTATTTAACAAGAGGGGGACAATTAGTATGGGGAAGCTGTGAAAAGAGAAGGGGTGGGGGGGGGGAGGGGGGTACGTGGGTTTTGCTTTCCCCTCAACATTTCTAACCATGCATTCATATTAAGTTGTGCTGCTTTATTGGGAGTAGAAAATACATAGGCCATTTTACTACATTTTACTATCCTTCTAAATATTATTTCACCTTGTCACAATCAACCTATTGTGAACGAGAAATGAAACCGTTTCTTCCCCATGATTCTCACTTTATTTATATCCTCCACCAAAATTACTATACATTAATACCATCCAAGTATAATTGATTCATTTAAGGTTATTTTAAGAAGTTTGCGTTGCACAAATTCAATCCAATATATAATTTCAGATCTTAAATCAATCTTTTCAGTGATTATTTCAGAAATCAGTTATTTCAGAAGTGAGTTATATAAATCCAAACCAACTCTAAACTATTACACGATACTTGCGCAACTGAATCAATACTCCCCGAATCAACTTCAAAATATACAATAACTTTAAATACATAAACTTTCTCCAACTACATTAATTCTAATCCACATACGAATATCAAACCATTAACTTTAATGAAATATGTATAACTTATTCATTAGTTCATAATCATGCTCCTATACATGCTATAAAGGCAATGAGGGCCTAATTTTAACGCATCTATAATTTCAGTTCCAATTCAGCAAACCAATCTGAAGGTCAGTCCCGAAGTATCAATCCAATACTCCCGTTTCGTCTGTGTCGAGCTTGTCCATATGGGCGACTGCAGCATCCCAACATGGCGATGAACCCAGGACATATAGCTCCCGATCTCACAGTCGAACACCAGATTGGACCCTCAATCCATAATAAACCATCAGTAGATGTACGTCGACACCAATATATGTAGGGCCATGAAAGTTGGTGTAAATGCCTGTTGGTCCGTGCCACTCGCACCAAGCCTCACAGAGCTGATTAACTGTGCTGGTAGCGGAGCGAGGATCGGGACGAAGCAAACTCAAACCAATTCACTGCTGTTTAAATCATACAGCACTCGTATCATACAGTACTACACCATTCTAGTCACACAGACACGCCTGGTACTGCACTCTGCCCCATGAGCATAACTAACAACAGCAAAATTGATGAACTAGAACAATATAGCCGTCGGAACTGCCTAATTATTCATGGCCTAGACGAAACACATGACAAAGAAGGAATGGAGATGAATGCGATATCAAGGCTGAATGGGGTCATCCCAAATCTCAACATAGCTGTAAGGGACATTGATCGGGCACATCGAATCGGGAAAGCCAGGGAAGACAATGGAAGACAAGGAAAACAACGTCCGCGACCAATGATAGTGAAGTTTGTTAGCTATGTAGAACGACACAAAGTCTTCAGCCAAAAACGTCTTCTCAAGGGAACCAGCATGGCAATCACCGAGAGTCTTACACCAACTCGCTTAGCCTTGCTCAAGGCAGCTCAAAATCACCCCAAAGCTGAAAACGCGTGGACATCCGACGGCCGCATCATCTGCCTACTACCCAACAAGCGTATAGGTATCTATTACAACAACCAGCCAGCTTAACAATATGTAATTCGCCATACCCAGATTCCACTCACAATCTTATTTTTGCTACCTCTATAGTTGCTTTTGTTATCCGTCTATTTATGAAACAAAACACTTCGCTGCCCTTATTTCCTGGTGTAAAAAAACAAATGCGTTCATGATTTTGTATTCTTAATCAATGTTTATCCCTTGTTTAGCTTTATTTATATTGATAACTGTGTTTATTAGTAATTGTATTCATACACTTTATGTGTGGCTTTCTGTTGTTGAGACCAAACCAAATAATTATACGTACTATACCCTGTACTAAATGATATACAACGATATAAATATTGATAGGGACATTTCCTTTGATAATCTTTCAAGTATAGACCCAGATGATAACTTAAACCTCCCCGACACACTCTGCGAATACTATGATCAAGATCAATTCCTTCTTAACTTTGCAACTAATACGGACTTCAAATTGCTGCATGTTAACTCAAGGAGTCTCGCCAAAAATATTGATCAGTTACGATACTACATGTCTCTCTTAAAAAATAACTTTTCCATCATCGGAATATCAGAAACTTGGCTAAAGGATCTTGACGATCCTTTAATAAAAATTCCAGGCTATGTCATAGCTAGAAGGCTCTTGTAGACAAAGTAAGCGAGGCGGTGGGGTAGCATTATACATCAGAGATAATTATACTTACAAAACTCGAGTAGATTTATGTATAAATTCTACAGAAATAGAATCATATTTTATTGAAGTCGAAAGCACCAGTGGCAATTCATTTATAGTGGGAGTAATATATAGACCCCCCGATACATCATACGTACAGTTTTTAGATGTCTTTGATAGTATACGTGAAACAACAAGTAACTTTAATAAAAAATGCTATTTAATGGGGGGACTTCAATATTAACCTGCTACATCGTGACACAAATAGCAATGTTCAAACTTTTATTGAAATCCTTTCTTCACATTCCTTCTACCCTCTAATCAATAAACCTACAAGAATTACAAGTGAAAGCGCAACGCTAATAGATAACATCTTTACTAATGACATGCTTAATCATAATTCAGGAATATTACTAACTGATATAAGTGACCACTTACCAGTGTTTATGACGATCGATCAGTGTAAAGAAACAGGTACAAACAAACTAAACAAACCTAAACGAGACTTCAAAATAACTAACATCCAACGTTTTATTCAGGATCTTAACGGTATTGACTGGGATCATATTCTGTGTTCAGATACTGTTGATGATAGCTATAATACGTTCTCAGACATTTTTATCAACTTCTATGAAAGGGATTTTCCTCTATGTTATAATGAATCTACTTTAAACAAAAATAAATCACCATGGATAACTAAGGGAATTTATAATTCCATCCGACGAAAGAATCACATGTATAAAAAGTATCTCAAAAGACCCACATTAGAAAACAAAAGGGTGTATGTACAATATAAAAACAACCTCACAAAAGTAATACGAAGCGCAAAAAAGGAGTACTTAGAAACTCAGTTTAATAAAGAAAAAAATAACCATAAAGGTAGGCCTACTTGGAAACTCATTAATTCATTATTATGTAAATCTAAAAACACATCAGTTCCAACTTACTTTATTAAAGATGGTGAAAAAATAGACAACGACCTTGATATATCGAACACTTTTAATAAATATTTTGTTAATATTGGTAATAGGATTGCAAGTGAGCTGCAAACGTGTGATCAAGGCTTTGAATCGTTTCTTGATGACAGATGCCCACATTCTCTATTTCTAAATCCAATCACTGAAGACGAAATATCTTCCGTTATCTGTAATCTTGCCTCCGATAAAGCCCCAGGATGGGATGGTATATCATCATTTATTATTAAAGAAGCGAAGAGTGCTTTAGTCAAACCACTAGCCCTAATCTTTAATGAATCCATTACAACAGGGGTTTTCCCAAACAAACTGAAAAAAGGTAAGGTAGTACCTATATTCAAAAAGGGTAATCAACACGATATCAGTAATTACAGACCAATCTCCATTTTACCTGTGTTCTCTAAAGTTTTTGAAAAGTTAATTCATGGTCGACTACTATGCTTCATCCAAAAATATGGATTACTATCAAATTCACAGTATGGTTTCAGAAGTAAACGTTCTACTGAATTAGCAATAATAAGTGTATTAAATCTAATTGTCAATGCTATAGAAAATAAACAAATCTCCATTGGCATATTCTTAGACTTGTCAAAAGCATTTGATACTGTCAATCATAATATTTTAATACATAAGTTAGCATACATTGGTGTTCGTGGTGTAGCGTTGCAGTGGTTTCGAAGTTACCTGACGAACAGATTGCAGTTTGTAACATATAACAACACGAATTCAATGCAAGATGTAATATCATGCGGAGTTCCTCAGGGATCTGTTCTGGGGCCATTGCTGTTCATTATTTATATGAACGATATCTGCAAGTCAAGTAATCTGATTTCATTCTGCCTCTTTGCTGACGACACAAATTTACTTTATAACCACCATGACGCTAATGTTGCTGTAGCGACAATAAACCAAGAACTTGTTAAAGTAAATAAATGGCTTTTATGTAATAAGCTATCGGTCAACTTATCAAAAACAAATTATATCATATTTAGTAGTAAACAAAATAAATATGTGTGCAGAAACCCAGTCACTATGAATGGAGAAATCCTTAATCAAGTCAAAAATACTAAATTTCTTGGAATACATATTGATGAAAACCTAACGTGGAACAAGCAGATAGAAACACTGTCCAACAAAATATCGAAAAACATTGGTGTTATGAATAGGTTGAAGTTTTTCCTGCCCTCAGAAATTCTTTTAACAATTTATAATTCCCTTATTTTATCATATTTAAATTACGGAATTCTTTCATGGGGCAGCTCGAGCACTCAGTGTCAGAAACTTTTTCTTCTGCAAAAAAAAGCAGTCAGAATAATAACGAAGTCCAATTATCTGGCACATACCTCTCCTTTGTTCTCAAAGCTGAGAGTACTTAAGTTTAATGATTTATACAGTCTTAACATAGGTAAATTCATGTATAAGTACAACCATCGTATGCTGCCTTCAAATTTCTGTAACCTCTTCACAATGTCTTCATCGGTTCATTCCTACAGTACTCGTGGTGCATCAAAAGGTGATCTTTATATAAATTACCATAGAACATCACTTGCAAAACAAAGCTTAATTACTCGGGGTGCTCTCCTTTGGAATAAACTAGACAGAAAACTTAAGAACACCACTAGTTTGAAAGTGTTTGCAAAGGAATTTAAAGATAATGTACTAAGTCAATATTAGTCCATATTACATAGCTTAAATTATCAATTCGTTTATTTACCTAGAAAAGATCATTTCTATCATTATATACTATTTAAGTCAAGTTCCGTCTTCTTGTCCCTTGTCAGTAGAATATTGTTTCCAGTAATAATTTGTGTATCATTTTACATATACTGTCACTTCAGTTTGGTCTCATAATATTTATCTCCTCGTCCCACGTTTGTAGAAAAATATATTTGTCCTCTGTCCTCACAGGGAGAGCATAAAAGCTTGCTTCGCTCTTCCTACATGTTGGTATTGCAGTGTATGATACTTGTTATATTGTTATATTAGATTACTAATTTAATTATAACAACCAATTAAATGTATGGATGATTAACTTCATGAATTATTAATTATCAACTTACATGTATTTGAATTGTATGCTAAACATGAAAAAATAAATGTGTGTGTGACTATACACACACTATACATATGGTCGTACTTCCCTACTACGTCCGAGGACGAAGCTTTGTGTTTCCTTTTGTTCCCTTGATATAGCCAAACCCCATAGACTAAGCACGTATCCTTACGTTCGAGGACCGATTTCAACAAAAGACTCTACGTTCGAGGACTGAAAGGATTCTTTGTGTTTCCTTTCTTCTCTTGTCCTCGGAGATATATTGCGTGCACGTACACTATAACTAATCTTACCACCATACCCAAGTCACTTTTATACTCACTGACTTGCGCAATGCTATTCAGTAAATGGGTTCACTCATGCACGCCAAGGCATTCCTACTTCAAAAAACAATAAATTTAAGAGACAAAACCATTGTATGTAACCACCCATCATGGCCCTTCGATGTAAATGTAATTCCACTGGGCAAGGTGTATGTTTTAAAAGGAAGAATGTACAAATGTAGTCAGTTGTGTATACAACCAACAATCACAGCCCTACAAAGAAACAGGTGAAACAACATCAGGTAAGTTAAAGAATAAAATAGCCACAAAATAAAGAACAGGTGAGTCAACTGTGACACACCTCTAGAAAGGGGAGATGGGCATGGGTGGGGCGTGTGGAAAGGGCATTCCAGGCCAAGCGATTCACACACATCATGGACATGCCATAACCTGCCACTACTGTCGGCGGAACAGGGGGGGGGGGATTTTTCCCCTCCACCCCCATGCCCCCCCCCCCCTCCACCCCCCCCATCCATCCCATCCATCCCCCCCATGCCCCCCCTCCATCCCCCCCATCCCCCGAATTTTTGGCAGCTCCGCATAAAGAAAAGCACCGCTGCAAAATCGTGTGCATGATTTTAAAAAACAACTGCATATGCTTATTAATTATTGAGTTTACTTGATGTTGCCAATTAAATGTCTCTAAATGGGTCATTGTAATGAAGAAAACTGTCTCTGAAGTTTGTTTTTATCCCGACAGCACTGCTACGACTGCATGTAAACAAAAGAAGCCATTTTAAAATTCCCTCCAATGTGTGCATGGAAGCCGCCATTTTGACATATAGGGTGCACCACACTAATTCAAGCTCCCATTGACAACAGTGTAAAATCAACAAAGTTCAGGGCCAAATAACCTGTACCCCAGCATCACTGGGGTCTACAAAAACAAATGTCACTTATTGTCTGATCTTTTATCTCTCATTTTCTTTTCTATTTTTGGGGGGTTAACCAATTACATTTTTAATTATTGACACAAAACAAACCCACCTCCCGAAAAGTCCTATTTCCCAAGCCGATCAACAGCCATTTTTAACATGGCATCCCTCCACTTTCTTGGGCAAATAGGACCCATTTTTCAACAGTAATTTTATCAAGTCTGCACACAGATGGAAGCCCAGAAATCAGGGAGTTGATGCTGGGCTATGTTTACACAATCCCACAATTTTTGGAGGCACAAACTCTCCTTTTTCAAAAAAAGTTGTGGGTATACATTTTATGTTGATGAGCTGGCGCATAAATTCGGACATGAATTAGTGTAGTGCACCCCTAAGTGACTTTCTGTCTGAATCATCTGCATCAACAGAGGGCGCTTTACCAAGGCATCAGAAGCGAGCTTCAATGTCCACATTATCCGGGGCGGGTATGTTCCTCAGGTCTAGCGTCTTCTTGTTGCCGTTGGTTACGATCTGCAATCGCAGCAGGCCCTGCTGGGCCGCTGAGGATGAGCTGGGACTGAGTTCGCTTTGGCCGGTAGAGGGCGCTGTTTCATTTGGACTGGTTTCCACGGTGATACGGAGCCGACACCCGTTCTGGATGAGTTGCTGTTCTTGTGCAGCTGCCAGCTGGTTGACGATACGCCTTTCCACCTTAAAAAGGGGAAGACAAAATAATAACCTTTTTTCACATAGGATTGCGTTTTTTTTGTCTCTGTGCACAGAGGGGTATTTACAAAAATTAAATATTTACAATTTTGTCGGAGCAGTTACGCCTCAATGTTTATGGTTGCTGCACAACAATTGTGACCATTTGTCAGTAAAGTTTTAAAGGCACATTGCCCTGAAATTTCATCTCTTTGGTTAGTTATCAAACCTATTTCTAAAGTCTGAGAATAAAAATTCTACCACAATGTGTAATACTTCTGGAGAAATGTGGAAAAATCCGAAGCATTGACATCTGGACATTCAGACTGGAGCCTCATATAGTGCAGCCTATACACAGCCAAACTGCTACAGACTAAGGGCACCACTCTCAATTTTCCAACGGTCCACCTTTCCGAACCAAACTGGCGTCCCCAAAATGTATTTCGTCAATGATTTCCAGACAACGCTGCATTTTCAATGGATGGTCGTGTACATTATTATATTCTACTTATAACCCTAAACTCCCAAGGTGGTGTGAAATATGGAGGATTCGGGATTGTATAGGGTTAATGGTCTCTTCAACCACAGTAATTTTAGGACAAATGCATTTTGTAGCCTAACTAGATGCCTCGAAGGCCGTGTATCCCTTTCACAAAGGCCTTCTCTGGAAGAAAACGTTATACTAACTGAGGGCTAACTTTTTTTTAGGGGGGGGGATGTATTTAAATTAAGAGAACCTGGATTTAAAAATTTAGAGTGGGGAAAAAATCACAAATGTATCTCCCAAGATATGAATCACTGACATGTACCATTTTGAACTGGATGTCTTATTCCCTACCTCATGTTTGATTGACCTAGCACCGTAGTGTACGTCATATCCATCAGCCAGTACGTCAAGCACCTGTCTATCCCAGCTGAGGTCAATATCATGCCTCTCCATGGCCTGTGGTGAGAAAAGTGTTAAGGAATAAACCCTCTTGAATACGGAGGACAGCCATAGCTACGGTTTGAAAAAGACCACCTGGCTGGTTGTCGTCTATACGCGCATTCCTGCGTGTATTCAATCCAATCATCTTTAAACTATATTGCTCTTGAATAGGAGTGTAATGGATGGAGCTTTTTCAAACAAAGCTTTCATTCACACGAAAGGGGGGCTCCAAGTGCGATGAATAGGACCACTGTATTCAGTGTGGTGCCTATTGTTTGCATTTATGCTTGGCTGCACAGCCCGTTCTTGGCATACCAGCCCCCCATCAATAACAGCCGGACACAAGGGGTTAAGGAGCCTTGCTATAACACAATATCATTATTGTAGTCATTTCAGTCAATTCATTTAGACGTTCTTGGGACCCTAAAGCACTGTATAATGATGTATACATTTATAAAGCACACATATCCAGCAATCGTGGTGTTCAAGGCACAATATTATTACCCCTTCTCATCGTTCCCATCAATCATTCCTGAAACCTCAGTTCCGCAGGGGGAGTATGAAGCCCCAACTGCACGTTAAGAACACGGTGCTAATGAAACCTATAACCACCACTCCAATTACAGGTAACCATTTACTCCTGGGTGGAAAGAAGCAATTTACGACCAAGTGTCTTGCTCAAGGACACAAGCACCATGACCCCCTGGCTTGGCGCAAACCCACAATCCGTAGTACCACCCAGATCTTGAGTTCAGTCTACTAGACAATGATGTGTTACATCTTCCCCTTCTGGAAATTTTACCCCGAAACTGGAAAAAAACCAGTAAAATTATGAAAACCTCTCCCTGACCTTCTTGGCCCAGAAGTCCAGCTCCTTAGTGACCAGCTTGATCAGTTCAGACCGAGAGAATGGAAGGAAGTAGACCATCTCATTGATGCGGCCCAAGAACTCATCCCTCCGGAAGTGATGCTTCAGGATGGGCTGCACCACTTCCTCCTTGAACTTTCTGGAGACGGTTACTTTCTCTGCAATCTCAAGGTCACCTACAAAGAAAAAACAAACCCCAATCCATTCTTGAAATAAGAAAGACAATATGATTATCTTTATAATCATTAAGTGATTAGAAAGGCCTCGGGAATGTAAAGTAAAAATGCATATTCAGCTGCTCAGTCAGTCAGTATTAAGGTGTAAACCAGAAAAGAAATATTTACAAACCAGTAGCAAGCCAGCCACTCATCCAGTAAAAAAATCCAGCTTAACAGCACACCATCCAGAGGGTCAGCCTTATGCCAACAAGCTAGCCAGTCAATCAGTGAGCCAGCCACCAGTGCAAGCCAGTAAGTAATCAATACAAGCAGGCAGCCAGCCAGTCGTGGGTGCTTACTAGCCAGTCAGTCAGTCAACCAGATAGAAAGTCAGTCATCCTATGCTAACCAAACAGTCAGTAAATGCTAACAAGCCAGTCAGTCAAACAGAGAGTCAGTCAGTCAAACAGAGAGTCGGTCAGTCATTTGATGCTAGCCAGCCAGTCATCAGTCCAGTCAGTTAATTGCACCACAAGCCAGACACACAATGCTAACTAACCATTCATCAGTCAGTACTATTACAAGCCAGTCAGTCAATCAGCCAGGCAGCCAGCGAGCCAATTCTTACCAGCCAGTCATCAGTCCAGTCAGTTAATTACACCACAAGCCAGACACACAATGCTAACCAGCCATTCATCAGTCAGTACTATTACAAGCCAGTCAGTCAATCAGCCAGGCAGCCAGCGAGCCAATTCTTACCAGCCAGTCATCAGTCCAGTCATTTAATCATACCACAAGCCAGACACACAATACTAACCAGCCATTCATCAATCAGTGCTATTACAAGCCAGTCAGTCAATCAGACAGGCAGCCAGCGAGCCAATTCTTACCAGCAAGTCAGCATTTTCTAGCCAGACAGTAAGCCAGCTAGCCAGCTACCTCCCAATGGAAACAAAGGCAGACGGTTGAAAAGAAATGTTGGCAGAAGGGAAAAGTCACTAACAACAAGCCAAGCTCATTTGCTTACCCAATTGCCCCGCATGTCTCTTTTTTTCTATCTCCTCTGCTTCGCGTCTAAGTTGTAAACCATACCTGGCAATCTCATCACTTGCAAGATTAGAGGTCATGACAAAGATGGCATCTTTACATTCGATGGTTTTCCCTTTACCGTCAGTCAAACGACCCTGGAGATATGAGCGAATAGGAAAACAATCCAAATCAATTCAAATGTAGGCTTAATACCTAAACATACAAATGAAGTTGGGGGTCCTTTCATAGCGGTATCAATAGCGATACTGCTGGTTTCTTTTTGAAGTAGCAGCATTAGCAACCCCCAGCTGGCTGATATAATGAACCTATTTTATACAGCCTCATCAGTGCACACATTGTTTTCAAGACAATTAAAGTCAGTTTTGTATGACCAGAGAAGTGTCACCGGAAAGCTACCCTAGTTTATGATAAAACCATCATAAAGGTCATTAGGCACATTAGGCTTACCAACTTAAAGACAATGTGCCAAGATGACATGGTAGTCTTAACTTTTGATGCTTAACATCTCCATTGCAATAAGCAAAGCATTGTATGTCAACTCGGGGGAATCCCCCAGGAATGATGTCGTCATTTACCTCGTCAAATAGCTGCAGCATGATAGTCAGCACGTCCGGGTGCGCCTTGTCCACTTCATCAAACAGCACCACCGCGTTGCTGCAGGCCTTCAACTTCTTGGTCAACTGACCGCCTTGCTCATGGCCGACGTAGCCTGGTGGGGAACCGATGAATTTGGCCACCTCGTGCTTCTCCTGGTATTCGGACATGTCGATCCTGATGAAGCCCTTCTTGGCATCTTTGTGGATGTATCTGGCAATCTGCTTACCTAACTCTGTCTTTCCTGTACAATCAAATGTAGAACCAGTATTGATAAGTACAATGACAGGGCAATCCATGGTGGCTGGACAGATAAAAACTGGGTTGTAGTCCAGTCCGGATCCAAGTCCGATACAGTGAAAAAGTGGAAATAATGTGTCATTTTGTAGTTTTATATAGATTAAGGTGTATTACAAGATGAAGTCTACTTTTATGCCTAGTGCTAGACACAAAGCGGGGGGCCGTTTTAAGACGGCAGATTTGTTTTTGATTCTTTCTGGCAATGAAACCAAGGATTCCTCAAAAGTGCATACTGCACTGTAGCTCAAAATCCTGAAGAAACCTATAAGGATACAACAAAGAAACGTTAAATAAGAGAGGTGGGTGGAATGACTACACCATTGGATAAAATGTCAACATCCAGTCCTACTTCCAAAGATTCTATATTTCAACTACTCACCGATGCCAGATGAACCCAAGAACAGAAACACAAGCGGATGGTCATCATCCATCCAGCCATTTTCTTTCCTCCTTATTGCTGGAATCAAACAAATTACAGTGAACAGATGAAACTCTTCGTTAAAATGAAAATAATGACAATAATTCTAGCCAAGATACTAGTTTTAAGTCCTCCCTTATGTAATGCTACTGGTGAGTGAATGGCATTAAATCAATGGGAGACTATTGAGACACTGGTGGCAGCAGACATACTGGTCTTTTTTGCTAGTTCTGAGCACGTGCGCGTAGTTCTGAGCATGCGCGCGTAGTTTTGAGCATGCGCACGACTGGTGAGAACGAGGGAAAAGGACCGGTATGTCTGCTGCCACCTTGCATCTCAAAAGTCTCGCACTGCTGAAACTGACCAGAGGCTACTGTTGCTATGGCACCCTCCTGTCCAATGATGAACTCCTTGAGTCTCTGCTCCAAGGGATACCTCCGTCTTTCTTCAGCTGCTCTCTGCTCCTCAAGTAACTTGAACTTAGTAAAAAAAAAAAGACGACTGGTTAGTAAAGCTAATTTACAAGCAATACCTTAATGCTGTTTTCATTTGAAAAAATCTCTCAGGAAGAAAAGTTAGAGTGCACATTACAACACTTAACGGAGTAAGAGAGGCGCGTACATGTTTTTCATGCTGCTGAAGAAGCTCTTTGATGTCAGCACTCTTGGCATAATGTGCTGGCATGTGTCCCTTGTCATTCTCCTGAAGAGGGTTTGCTCCTGTTTAAAGAAAACAAAATGACAGATTTCATTGGATAAGGATTGACAATATTGCAACGACTAAAAAGGAGAAAGTTTCAACTCAGCAGCGTTCAAACCGAGGTTTCTATTTTTTTATTAAAATTTGAACTTTGCCAGTTGATAAAGAGGCAGGATATATGTTTGAATTATGGTGCAGAATTTGAAAATATCCTTCCTTGAAAACCCTGTTTTCTTGCCCTCCTGGACCTACTTAGTGTTCCTAAGCTCACCTTTCTTATTGTTGTTACGCCGAGTTGTCAAAGTGACCACAAGCCTACAGACTGATCACAAGTCTCCATCACTTAAACCCACACCAACCTAGATGCGGACAGTTTGGACTTGTTTTAGTAGGTACCGCATACTCAGTGATCCATGACCTGATTTGGGTGAGTGACCTATCATTTGCAAGAGAAGGTTGTAGGCTACGTAGTGTGCACATTTAAAAACCCCATTTCATGGTGACTCGAGAACAGTGTTGTCAGGCTACTGGTTTTACGAACACGAAAGTGCGCATGTTAAGTGTACTGGCTGTATTAGGTGTCACTTACAACAGCAGGCCCCAGCGCCTATGTAGATTTGTAAATAATTCATGACAACAAATGGAACACCTAGTGGTAGATGCCGACACGGCCACAATGTTGCCAATGTCAGCTCCTCTCAGTGTCCACCTGTGCTATTCATTTTCTAATGACTGCTCCTCCCAAATAAGTAGTATCAATTTTATGTCCGGAAACTTTAAAGTTGTACCTTGTCGGCCATCTTTGCTTCAATAAAAACTAATTTTGTGCTACAAGTGTGATTTATGATATATTTCAGGTTCAACGTTGGAATGCTTTTGAATCACATCATACACGCAAGTCAGAATCCAATGCAGGATGCAAGTCAAGTATACAACTCTGAAAGTCAGAGTCAGGCCTACTGCCTGAAACCCTACCTGCTTCCAGCAACATCTTAGTAATAGTAAGATCGTTGGCCAGGGCGCTATAGTGTAATGCTGTGCATCCTTTGAATGTTGCTCGGGTGTTCAGACTGTCACTGAACTCATCTTCTCTTGTTACAAGAACTGTGGAATGTACAACAAAGTTTATTACATTCATTTGGTACAGCAATTTTTCCTGTTGTCCTGAACTATTTGTTGACCACGAATAATGTTGATAAACTTAATGTTTGATTTTCAAAGTCAGAAAGTGAACTGTCTGTTGAAAACTTCCCAAATTAAAGCCTTTTTCACACTAGACAAATCGTGAGGATGATGCCATGTTGAAAACAAGCCATGTTTCACACTTTTTTCAAGCCTGTGCCAACTCGGCATCAACTCTGAGATTGGTTTCAAACTGGGTTGAAACCAGGGTTGATATTTCTCATCCTGGGTAAAACTCTTGGCCAGGTTAAAAACAGTAGTTTAAAATGAGCAGGGGTGTGTTTGCCCTGGGTTGAACTCAAAACACCTGTAAAATGATACAGGGTTGGAAAAATCGAGATGCAACTCGGGGTGGCCTCGGCTCTCGTGTGAAACGGCCTTAACCTGAAAATTCGAGCAGAAATCGCGAGCAGAATTGTGTGTGTATTTGCATGCGCGCGCGACGTAGTGTGCATATAATCACGTGACCTACATTGCATGCATTGTATATTCGCCGACTCACTGGTTTAGTTTTCCAGCTTGAGGAACGCATGTACGTACGTACGTACGTATGTTACCTGACTAGCCAGCTAATAAGCCAGTTCGGTATCTCAAAGGTCAAAGGTTATTCGGGATAAAATTGCTGACGAATGTCACGCCATGTTACGCTAACGCCATTCTGATTGAATTTAACACGTGTGCGTTGTGCGACCACCTTTTGCGTTCACACGTGCGCGTTAAGTCATGCGGGTCATTCAGGATAAAATGTTATTGTGCACATGCGCAGTTGAAATACCGAACTGGCTTATTGCTAAAACACGATTTCCTCCAGTGCGCAAGCGGCATTATTCTTTTGACCTGCCTGTTAAATTATGCATATACAGGTCGCGTGCAGTTCCCTCCGAAAGGGCCAAGACGTCCTTGGCGATGTGGCCTTGGTGTGCGTGTGTAGAGGGCGCTGTACAGCCATTAACATGTTCATTCTGTTTCGCACCACGCGATAAGGACATCTTGGAACCAAGACTACATGCAACAGAGCTAGCCGTTTCATCCATGAAATCAATCATGACGTTGCGCAGATCAAAAGGATACGCCACTTACACCTGTTTTGTGCATGATGTGTGTAGTCGATTCCGAATGGAATTGAAGGTTCTGCTCAGAGTCAGAGTTGACTCCAAAAATGATCACCAAGCCTACATTAATACTCTTCTCAAAAGCAGCTCACCTACACATTAACAATCCTGTGGGACACAGCACACCAGAATTTTGCCAAGGAAAACAAACATGACCACCTACCGTGCAATGAATTGATGTCCTTGGTCTGTGCGATATTCCACACGTTGGTGAAATCATCGCCAAGATTGGGGTCAGCACCAGCTTGCAAGAGGGCCTTCACGGCGCTACGGTACACAACAGAAACAACTTGTCAATCACAACCATTCCCTTACATGCTTTGGGAGAAAATAGTTGATATACTGGATACTTAAACACAATGGGTGTTGAGTGATTGTTGAATTACTCTGCAAGTTTATAATGCACTTTGATACAATTGTATGCCCACTACTCATGGTTCAGCCAATACTTTCAGAATAATCTACAACATATGTTATTCATGTAGTATGGACCGGCAAGATATCAAACATACAGAATTTGACAGATAATCTAATATTAGATTAGTCAATGTAAAATACTCAAACTACCTCTCATTTTTGTTGATGGCTGCAGCCTGTAGTGCTGTCCAACCGAGTGGATGTCGTTCATTTACATCTACACCAGCTTCTATCAGCCTGGTTAAGAAAACAAATACACATTTTGAAAGTTAAAGATCAGCTGTATCAAATGTTGATAAATGAAAACAGAAACGATCAAAAGAAAGTGTAATTATAATTCAGAAAATGTACAAATTAAGAGGAAGAAGAGTATCATTTAAATTGTATTTCTCGATTTTAAATAATCTTGCTGAGAGATCTTGATAAATTTCAAAGTTCCAATGCAAATATATGATAACCCAGATGGCAAAATTTAATCAAACGTCTCATTCAGATTAAGTTACAAATAAAAGGTAGACCTTACATTCTGTTTACTGGAAAGAGTTCCATATCTGGCCATCACTTGGACCTCGTGCACAAAGTCTATGGGCCATGATAGAAAAAGTCAAAGTATTTTCAAAGAAAAAGATGAATTTTTTTCCCTCCTAAATTCGTGTTTTTTTCATAAGATTTACACCTTTTGGTAGTTTTTAAGTAATAATAAGGGAAAATAAGTGATGGCCGGATATGGAACTCTTTCCTGTTTACTTTCAAAGAAAAAATCTTGGTTTATGGTTGTTCTATTTTAGGCCTAGTGTTAATTTGTTTATTGAAGTTAAAACTTTACCTTTCAATTTCTGACACACTGTTTCTTCTTGCAGCCAGGAACCACCTTTCTTTCACTGAAATATGACAACAAAGAAAAGAAATTCAACAGTAAATTTACTTTCTAACTATACAAAACCTGGGGGGGGGGTATGGCCTAGAGTGTATTAACCCTAACCCACCAGGGTATTTTGGCTAGAAATCCTGCCAGACACATCAGATTGCATACTTTGTCACATTGACTTGTGTGCAGAGTGCAGCAAGGTCAAGCTGTACTGTGCTGCGTCTGGCAGGGTTAGGGTTAAGCAAATTCAAAAGGGATTGCATCATTCAATTCATGGCTAAAACATCTTCATTTACGGTAACTTTTTGGGTATACTTCCCAAACCTTCACAAAACTTAATACAGAGAGACAAATATAAACTACTATGGAAGAAAATTGTCATTTTTTCCATGAACCATATTAACTCTCTTGTCACAAAATTTTCTGCCCCAAACATTTTATATACATTATCTTGATATGGCTATGTACACGTAGGCTAGGTTCAGTTCCTTGAAATGTCACTCGAAATGGTGGAATTTTACGAGAATATTGCTTACCAACACAGGATTCACCACTCCAAAGTCTGACATCGTTTGTTGTTGACAGAGGGCGCCCTAATCTAATGCTTTGTTTTGTCAATATGGCTGTAAAGTGTAATTTGGGAAAGATTTTACTTTAATACCCCCCACCAAAATCGGTAAGGAACAGCAAATCTTGGAAAATAACCATCCATTTGTGTTCATAATTGTATAAACACTTCGCACAACCTTTAATTTTGAGAATTTTGTTGGGACATTTTAGTGCAATATAGGGGAAGAAAGTTTGTGTTTTCTGTGTTAGAAGTTCTTGGCACCATGATGTATACTTCCAAAAATGTAAGGCTCCATTAGCCTTACAACGCTAAGCTTTTTTGGACCCTGTAACTCAATGGGATTTGCAATACGCTTTTGTTAGGTCAGTTACAATGTTCTAGAATTCCACTTTCCCAAACGTTAATCTCCCCAGAAAGTTATCCAATCCCTCCTACAGATCTTTGAGACTTTTGCGGCACATTTGCGGAACATTGAAACGGTCAATTTATTGAGAAATCAGAGTTTTTACTCACCAACCGACGTATTCAGCTGAGATGAACATGTACCACACAGCTGACTACTATAGTCCACCAGACTGCGCATGCGCGTGGAGTTGTGGAAGAGATGTGGGGCTCGACCATTTTTTGAAGGGGGGGGGGTCATCTTTTCTACATCGCGCAACGGTGATGTGTGCATGACGCGCTTTACACAGTGTTGTGTGTGTTTGAACATTCCTTCTGTTTTCAAATGAACAACGTGAACAAAATAATGACCATCGATCCAGATTCTGTTTTTTTCTGATTTGCATAAAATAAAAGCTCGCATTGGCCAAAAACAACATCAGACAAAATGCCAAATATCACTATATTTAAAGCCACTGCAGCTAGGGGTTGTGCCTATTTGGGAAAAGTCGTTAATATAATTTGATTTGTTGCATCATCTAAAAATAGCTACGTGGCTACCTGCCCTACAATTTAGACGTCTGGGCATAACAAACATTGTCAGGCCAAGGAACCACACTAGGTATAATAGCGCGCCATTAATTATCCACATTCCACACATCACCGTTGCGCGATGTAGAAAAGATGACCCCCCCCCCCTTCAACAAATGGTCGAGCTCCACATCTCTTCCACAACTCCACGCGCATGCGCAGTCTGGTGGACTATATTAGTAGTCAGCTGTGTGGTACATGTTCATCTCAGCTGAATACGTCGGTTGGTGAGTAAAAACTCAGATTTCTCAATAAATTGTCCGTTTCAATGTTCCGCAAATGTGCAGCAAAAGTCTCAAAGATCTGTAGGAGGGATTGGATAACTTTCTGGGGAGATTAACGTTTGGGAAAGTGGAATTCTAGAACATTGTAACTGACCTAACAAAAGCGTATTGCAAATCCCATTGAGTTACGGGGTCCAAAAAAGCTTAGCGTTGTTATGTAAGGCTAATGGAGCCTTACATTTTTGGAAGTACATGATGTACACACTCCAAAGTGTTCACATTCATGTTGATTTCTTCCCCATTTTTAAAATTTTGCTGACATAAATCTTAAAATAACAGGTTGTGCCACATGTTTAGACAGTTATCACGGAGGTTTGGTTATTTTCCAAGATTTTGTTGTTCTTGACCGATTTTGGTGGGGGGTATTAAAGTAAAATCTTTCCGTAATTTGTTTGTGAAAACCTTACAGTTCTGGAAGTGTATGTACTGTAATTCAATGACTGAAATTATAATCAAGAATACAAAGGCTTACCTGTGTCACTTATGTCGGATTCCGCGCACCGAGCTAAGATAACACCACACAATCCTACCGTAGAAACGCCTGCACACCCCACCACAATCCTCCGTCTAGAAATACCTCGTAAAAAGTACCTTAAAGGTTCTGAGGAGCGGATGAGATACAAGTATTGGCGTCCAGAATGGGATTTATCTAAATTCAATAAAAGTTTCTTTCCTTGGATACCTTTTACGGCAAAACTCGCTTGAAATCGCAGAACAGGCCGGCAAATGTGAAAACCCCTGGACGCTGCCATCTTGAAATAGGGCGCCTCCAAGTGTTTTGCCACGGTATTTGTAGAAGGGCGCCCCCTGTCAGGACAGATGTAAAATCTGACCCCATCAGCGGGAATATCCTGCCCAAATAATTTGGATGCGGTACTTTAATGGCCCACATGTATAATATTTATAGGCAAACCTGTTAAAGTGGCCACCTTGTATAATGTGGCCAATCTGTGATGGCCCTAACCACACATACAAAATCTGCAAAGCTGCCACTTGTCCACTGTGGCCACATTTTTATGGCAAATTCATTGCGCACAGGTGTGACTGCATGTTGTGTTTTATTGGTACTGTAATTTGACAAGTTTGCCTTACTACTTTGTACCAAGACGAAGATTCAAGTAAGAACCAGATGACCAATTCAAGTTAGCCGTCTAATTAGTTAAAATATTACCGATCATAGTTACAATGGAATATGACACATACAGATAAATACGCTGTAAAGAAGGCAGACCTGCTTTAAGGTTTGGACCCCCCCCCCCCCCCCCCCCCCCCCCCCCCCACTTAAGTGGGTGCTGGGTCTATCTATCACTGGAAAATAAATTTGCTAATTTAAATCTGAGGTTCTGATAAGCGAAAAGCATTCCGCCTTGCCGCACGGAAACGCTATACTTTAAACGCACCTGAAGCCATGACAGACGAGTCACGTACAAATGAAATACATGTATTGAAAAACGGCTTCATGCTCAAGATCACTGTTGCTTTTTGTCCCCCAGAAGGTTTCGATAGTTAAGCGTTCGGGCTTATTGCGTTGATTAATTCCAAACTCCTTCTCTTGCAATGATTGTTAAGGGGTCTGTTGTTCAATAACTGTCGTCTAATTTGTTACCAGGAGCTGGCTCCGGAGTCGATGTTCGATGGTCAATCCACATGCGTGTGACTTCTAGACGAAATAAGCTATTTATCTTCATAAGTCAAGGACCTGTCGAGTGAATCTCGTCCACGCAAATTATTGTTTTGAGATCTCTGTACAAGATAAGAGTGACTTGGCGGTGAAATATTAAACTAAAGTCCTCAGTGTGTACTGCTTAAGTACTTTCCCAGTCAATTCATAGCTTTAAACCGAAAGTGTAAGTTGGTGTAACTTTGTTTCTATTTAGTACGGTGCAAATCTGAAATACTACAATTTTCGAAACTGTCCTTTTGGAGGCCTTAATCCCCCCCCCCCAAAAAAAGTGCACAACTTGTAAACAATTTTGACAGTAATATTTGATGAGAAAAAAAGATTGCATTGAGTACAAAAGATGACGATGAATAATGTAAATGTCTAACACAATGAATAAACCGAGCGTGACAAGACAATTAGTTTAAATGATCGGCCTTGTGAATCATCAACTTAAATGAAAGCAAATCAGGTCGAGACACCCTGGTGTAGGTAGTACGTCTTCACAATGTGAAGAGATGGGGGTTGGTTTGATTTCATTAAAGTTAAAATAAACGACCTTTAAGCTATACACACGCACGCAGACCGTCTTTCGTCCTGTTTAACGTTATCCCGGTTTCCTGATTTAAGAAGGAAGAAAGATTTCATACAGGACGAGCTGAGCTCAAGATGGGTGCCACGATTTCTCCAGGACTGACTTGCGATCCGGACTCTACTTTGAACTTTACCAACAACGAGGACGCAGCAACGAGGACATTATACACGGCCGCGGACCACGTCATCGTCCCCGTTCTGATGTCAGTTATCGCAGCAATCGGTCTGCTGACCAATTCCCTCTTCCTGTTGGTCGTGTATCGCGTGCACCACATGCGGACGGCTACCAACCAGTACCTGGTCCAGATCGCGCTAGCAAATATGATCTACCTGGGCTTCGGGGCCGGCGCCAAGGTGCTACGCTACGCCAACTCACCTATAACCTTCGACCTGAGGTGGATCGGAGCAGTGGGCTGCATTCTGTTCCCGCTCTTCACCTCTGTAGCCTACTTCGCCATCCTGTTTTTCATGACTTTGGTGACGCGGGAGAGGTTCCTCGCCGTCTGTAAGCCTCTTAAGTATCGGGTGATCAACGGGAGGCGCCGGGTCAGGATGACTCTAGCTGCATGGGGCGCCGCCCTCCTTGTTTCATCTACCTTGGTGCCCTGCTCCAGTGTCTTCACTCCGTACTGCATCTTATGGCCTCTAGCATGGGAACAAGAAGACCTCCCAAGCATTGCTGCAAGGTGCAGACCAGTCTTAGAATGGTTAGTATCATACAACGACGCCATGCAGGTGTCTCCTTTCTTCATCGCGATGCTCCTGGTCCTTTCCATGCACGCAAGTATCGCCAGGAGTCTCCGTGTGCAGGTTGCTGGCCAAACAGAGCAGCCGCTGGGGCCGATAGCAGTCCACAAGGTGCAGACTCGAAGGCAGGTCATACGGATGCTGGTGGTCAACATGGTGGTATTCTTCTGTTTCCTCGCACCGTTCGAGTGTTGCTCCATCGCCGCCTCCGTGAGGAGTTACGTCCCTCACCCCTTGCTGGGACCTGACCAGTTCCGGCTCGTGTCTCAGATTGTCAGGACTCTAGCCTATCTACAGCCTGCCATCAACCCACTTGTCTATTACCTGCTTCATCCTCGCTACAGGAAAGCATGTGCCGAGACTTTCTCAAAGAGACATGCTCAAAGACGGGATCTAAACACAACAACTTCAAATCCGGCCAAAGAAACGCATCAACTTTCGGAGAGAAACTAACCGAACGTAGAATTGGACAAAAACAGTCGACCCAATGAATTCACGCTGACAAATAGAAATGTTGGTCTCAAAATTATTCTGGGATGCAGTTTGGTATGTAGACACCGGTTCAGACATGAGCGTCCGTAATGTCCGCATATTCCATATTGTGTCTGACAACTCCTCTCAAGGGACAAGTGCGCGGTCACGACATGACCAAACCTACCCGTGAATGGCTCATAACGTTGTTACAGACAAGAAAGGACAACATATTTTCCCAGTTAAGAGGTGGTAAATAGAGTTGCCATGGCCAATAATCAAGACAATTCTTTCTTTAGTTCTCTCGTCGGTTGGGCTTGAAACGTATGGGCACAACAGAAAAAAACGTACCTGAAAATGCTTTGCAAGTGACGCACTTTTATGTTCATCATGATTCATTGCACATATCCTTCACCTTTTGCTCCTTTGGTTACGCATTCTACCGCCTGTGAATGCTATTCGATCAAGACTGAAAGGCTGCCACTGTTCAGCACATCGGGATGTTGCATCAAGAAGAAGCTTCTCCGTGACTGAACATTATCAAAGATTAATAACAGGGTCAACATCAGTGGTGACTAAAAGAACGCACGAACGTGCTTTGGGAGAGGCGAGCACAGACTTTGACAAGTGGCCGTTGGCAGTCGTGCTTGGCGCGCGGGCGTGAGGCGAAAGATAGCTGAGTACATGTATATGAAGCTTGCTCACTCCAGTCTAGGGATGGGTCCGTGGGTGAACATATGGGGCTCTTTGCAAATCACGAGTGTGACACGTGCACACAAATTAATATCAAGGTAAACGCAAGAACATACGAGCCAAGGCACGTCTGGCTAAACAAACAACGAGATTTTGATTTCTTCCAATCTTCCTTCACAGAATCCAGGATGTTGCTTGGGATAGTGTTGATCGTTGACATGACATGGCAGCATCATCGATTAGCTCCAGGGGGTTGTATTGCAGTGGGAAGAGTCTGTGAAAACATTTTAATGGCGAATTCGTAGCTAGTTTAAATTGCTATATGTTGTGCTGTAAATATGAAGGGACTGTTTGACAATCTGTAGCTATATGCCGCTTTCCGTCCTCGCATGCACCGAGGGCATAAGGTTTAAGAAATTACAACCGAGTACCACATCGTGTTCAGGAGAACACGCGGCATTTTCTTCAAACACAAACCATGGATAATCAAGAGAACGCCTCTGCAGCATTTCAAATAATCAAATATGACAGATGAAAAAATATCAGGAATAACCATTTTGTTTTGAATGATTGTATCTTCTGGACCGTGATTTATGCGTTGACACGTAAATCAAGAGCAGCAAATATATGCACTGTGCACTTTCAGGAAATACCTTTCTCAGGACTCAGTGCAGCATGGACCAATTCGTGCGTAACGGGCCCATCAGCAAGTTTCAATTTGTTAATGATTAACTCAAGTAGCTATAGCTCCATGGTCAGACTCAAGAGAGGCAAAACCCAACTTCAAACTGGATTTAGTGGTGGGTGCATCTTCTGAACGCCACGCCCGATTTGCTACACACATTTACCACCAAAACAATCAGTTTTAATATTAACAGAGCTGGATCTGATCTCTAATCGCCTGCCACTATTGAAACCTTCCCGTCAGATATGTTACCCCCTGCATAATCAGATTTTGACGAATGCAGACATAAATGGCGAGTCGTAATCGGCACCTTTGACTAGTAAAACCCACAAGCAATTAATCTAAACCAAAATGACCTCATTTATTGGTGGTGATTTCGTATCGTGCTGAAACCAGGCAACGCCGGACGTATTTACGACACTTGGCGTAATTGTTGTGACTATAAAAACAATAACAGCGCCATAAATAATTGCACGAAAACGATTCTGGGTAATTTTTCATCATTTTCTTGGTCTAAATGTACCCGGTAATGGATTCCGTGGTGTTTGGCTGGTCGTCTGAAATCACGTATTTTACCACTATGCCATGCCATTACAGTTTTAAGATTACAATTGATCAATTAAGGGAAATAACCCTTTTCTCTCATCACCCCAAATTTAAGTTGCTATACGTGGTTAATCATCATTAATTACAGGTTGATTTGTTTTGACCTATTTTTACCTCAAACAATTGACAGAGCGTGTAAAGCCTGGTTTCCATAGTCGTTATAATCGCCGACAGCGTCGCCGAAGAGTCCCCGATGCAACGCCGATAAATGGAAACGCTTCATCGGGGACTTTCCCAACATGGACGGCGACAGTCGGCAAAGATCAACCAAGTTCAACTTTGCCGACTGTCGCCGTCGCGTCGTGAGAGTAGGCCCATTCAAATACACGTACTGGCATGCCGTGCATTCAACGATGTCTCTCACCGCTTGAGTTCCACAAATTTGACCCATTTTATCCTTTGACCAAGAAATATGAGCATCAATGTAAGTAAAATAGCTGCCCGTAATTGAAATCTATCGAAATGAAATATCAGTTCAGCTTTCAGAAAAGTGTGAAGTATATACCAAAAAACGCCATTTCAGTGAGATATTTTCAAGCATTCTGACGCCATTTTGTTGAAAATTTTCAGCCGAATGACTTCAGAACCGTCTCTGCCCCGACGTCTGCGACTTGCCATCTTGCGTGCTGTCGGCGTTCATTGCGATTATATGGAAACCAGGCTTAAGTTGTCCTCGAGAACGTACGAGAGTTTACACACGGAAACCGAACTTCCGGGCACCTCGAATAGGAGCTTCAATGTGTAAAGCGAGTAGTTTTCTTGAAATAATTTGTTTGATGCCGTTCTTTTTACTGAAAGCTATAGATAAAATCTTTTAGCAAAATATTATTTTTCATTTCAATTTACAAAATGTGAACAATATATCAAATTAGGGAAAAGGAGAACGAAAAAGTCTAGTACGTCATACGTACGTCATTCGCCATTGTTTTGCTTCACGCGCCAGTCTTAATAGCGTAAATGGGTCGTCGCATTATTTATGTACGTACTTAAAGTCCCGTCAGAATGGACGGCGACCATCCGCGACCTTACGGCGACCAGAAAATGTACAAGGTCGCCGGCAAACGTGAACACAATGCGAGAAAAAGTTACAAAAAATTAGAAACTTGAAAAAGCTGCGCTCTTACCGCGACCTGTGCGATCATGCATACCGCCCTCTCACGACGCGCTCGCCACGACCTCTCCGCGCTTATGGTGTTTCTAGTGAGATCTGTGGGCTTGGCAACGGCGATCACCGGCGATCCCGCGGCGCTCTCACCACGCTCATGGGGTTCTTACCACGCGTCTTCTACGTGTATCGCGACTGCACGGCGACCTCAGCTAGGGCGTTTCTACCACGTTCTCACGTCGACCAAGTTCTGGATATCTTCTGCCATGATGATTAACACGACATACAGCGATGAAGACGACAGACATACTGATGTATGAACTTTGAAACGCCAGTTTTTATAGCAGGTCGCACAATGAAAGCATGGTCACCATAGGAGCGTAGTGCAACCGTATTAAGAACTCCATAAACGCAGTGGGAACCCCATAAGAACGCCATAGGCGCACTGGGAGCCCCATGAGGACGTGGTGCAATCGCGCAACAGTGGTGAAATCATCGTAACATCGCCCTGACAACGCCATAAGGACTCCGAACGCGTGGTGGGGTCGTGGCAGACACGCGAGGGTCGTGGTGAGGACGCCATGAAGTCGCCGTTGCAAATGTTACCATTTTCGCAGCGTCTTTGCCACGCATGTACTGCGCGTGTACTACGTTCATGGAGATGTTACGACGCTTGTCTCACGACCTTCGCGACCCCACCGCGTTCTCACCGCGTTCCAGGTCAGATCGCAGAACCTTGGCGTTTGTTTTGAACATGCTCAAAACAAACGCCGTGACTCGGCGATCATTGGCGACCATGGCGACCACAGCACGATGTCTGGCGTTTCCACCACGCTTATACCACGCTTATGGCGACCTTGACGCGCTCTGGGCCCATTTTCCGTCGCCGTAGCAGCGCAGTAAGGACGCCACCCCGGTCTGCAGTACTGACGGGCTTATTACGTCCGCGGTGCCAGAGGATGCACTACAGGGATTTTGGGGGCCGGGCTTTCTCTTCCCGACAATGAGCCAATCACGTTGCAACCTGACGCTCAGGTCAAACATTTTTTCCTACTTTTCTTCAATAATTTAGACAGTCATGCATGTTTTCATATATTGTAAAATTAATTTGAATTTATCATCCATATTAATGGCCGTTTCATGGTTCAGATCTTCGTAAAAACAAAGTATTATAGAAAACAAAATCAACCACACGTAAAAGTGCTATAGCCGGCGGCTCGGAGGTGCCCGGAAGTTCAATCGTGACATTTATGCGCGAGACTTACACGGTCTATATGAAAATAGAAAGTTCAACATGTTTATTTCAATCTTATATGACTGGTAAACACTCAGTTGTTTAATTCGCTTAATAACACGTTAACAAATCTGACAGGCCTACGTCTGTATTCATGAAATTGTTTAATACGGAACTCTGTGTAGTGTTATCACCCGGGAGACGAATATTGCATTGTAAAGTCAGTAAAACAGCCCAGTTTTACGATCATGTCGCATTGATATTGCCATCCATCAGTTATCACGCGTCATTCGTCAAGTGGCCTTATAATACTGATACAAGTCAAGGTGTGTTCTCATTATCGTTTATACTGCACGACTGGCAGCGACACATTACGTCGCTTCGGATGGGCGCTCTCTCGCGTCGCACGCATGCACGTTTGTCATTACAGCTGTCCAGCGCTTACTCTTGCCACGACCAAGGTGCTTGTGGGCTGGTAATCTACGTCAGGTCGCGTGCATCAACCCATGATGCATATCTTCGATCAGTTGCTCCATGGTCGATCTCATAAATAACAGGATCGCTCAGCTTCGAAGCCAAGGCCAGCTGCAAGTCTGATTTCAACAGTATCGTATTGCAACTGAGATAGGCACTTGATGCACTAACATTCCCGAAGCGAGTTAGCATCAAAGATGAATCCAACTCGTTCAAGCTGCACAGGGGATGGAGACATGGGATTACAGCAACAGCACAGTACCGCCCGATCGGCTGTACAGTACTACAGACACGGTTATTACCTCCATCGTGAACCCCTGCATCTTAGCTCTGGGTCTCACCGGCAATCTGGCATTCCTCTTTGTAATGGTCAGGGTTCGTCGGATGTGGAACGTCACCAACATCTATCTGATCAACATGGCAGTGGCAGACACCGCATTCCTGACCATTGCCGTGTCCGAAAAACTGGCCAGCTACTTGTCCAGTCCAGTCAAGGGGGACCGGGCCGCGTTTGGCCAGGTGGGCTGCATCTTCACGTTCGTGCTGCTCGACCTCAGCTACTTTGCCTCCGTGTTCCTCGTCACCTTGGTCTCGCTGGAAAAGTTCTACGGCATCTGCCACCCCGTGCAGCACCGCATCATCGGCGGTAAAAGACGCACGGCTCGACTGGTGATTGGAGCATGGCTGCTCGCTTTGGCCTTCGCCTTGGTTTTGCTGCCAGCCTGGGTGGTCTACACCAAGATCTGCACCTACTGGCCACCGACTCAGGAATACAAGGATTTCCCGCAGTACATCACGTTTTGCCAACCGATCACGGACTGGTACGGGAATTTCCACAACGGCTTTCAACCCGTACCGTTTTTCCTGGCCCTGGTCGCCAATGTCGTCTTCTACGTGAGGATCGTCATGCGGTTGAGCTCTCGGATCAGTACCGTCTCTCCCGAGCAGAGCGCCCGTAATGACCAACGCCAAAAGGTCCGTAACCAGGTGGCTCTAATGCTGATAGCAAACGGCGCGGCGTTCTTCGCGTGCCTCGCACCGTTCCAGATCTCATCGTTCTCCCTGACGATCAGCGATGTGACCGGTAATCGCCTCCTGACGGCCGAGCAGATCAACACGCTGGTGTGGGTGGCTCGCATTTTCACGTACATTAACCCGGTGATAAACCCCGTCATATACAACCTGACAAACCCCAGGTACAGACACGCCTTCTTGGAGGCATTCACGTGTCGGGCTCGGCGGAAGCACCAAGGGGACTCAACAGGAATCAACGAAGATACAATGTCAACACTCAATACATAAACGTATACAGGAGATGTGCAAAATTATTCGAACACTTGGCATATTTTAGGTACTTTAGTTGTTTGTGATGAAATGGCAATCAATATACCAATGTACATTCAAATGAAATCCTCTGGAATGAACTTAGAAGACTTGGAACAGCATTAGTGTAGAAACTCTCAGGAAATATATAGACACTATGCCCGAAAGATGTGCCGCAGTGATTGCTGCCAAGGGTGGACACACCAAATATTAGAGTCAAGTTTGATAAAAAAGATGGTAGGACTGGCAGACACTAATGTGAGCTACATGTATGCTCACAACAATTACCTTTTCTATTTAAAACAGGTGAAAAATGTAAACCAGGCACATTGTAAGGCATTAAATATCAATTTCTTCCGATATGTCAAGTGTTCGAATAATTTTGCACACCACTGTAGCTCTTGAAAACAATTGGAATCATTGAAGTTCTGACGTGCTCAGGTTAGCACATGTCAAACCTTACATTCACTTATTGGCAAATGCAGATCCTATGTAAAAAGTGACTGCACCTCATAGGGGAACTTGGGGTAACTGGTCCATGGGGTATGGTCTAATATAATATCTAAGTTTTCAAGGGATTTCTAGCATACTGCCCTCTGTATACCAAAGTGAACTATTTGGACCTTTGACACGATCTACCACTTTACTTTTCTCAGAGGAATTGACACGTTTTGCTAAAAAATGTGAATACTCGGGATTCATTTTAAAAGTAATGAGCTCTCTTATAAACTTTAATCAATTAATCCACTCTGAATGACATTTAAAAATGTTAAAAAGAAACGTTCACATCTTTCCTGTGTCATTTTGTATTGTCTTATGTATATTTTAATTATGTGATCATGTTGGACCACTTGCCACATAGGTGGGGCAAGTGGTCCACGCAAATTGACATTTTGTAATTAGTGTTAATTAGATTATTCAAATGGCATTATCCCCATCAACACTTGCACATTAAACGAAGATTGTAGGAGACATCTGACCATAGCAATTGTAAAAACTACAAGTCACACAGCATACTTTTATTCCACAAAAAGGCTTAGATAGACCAGTCACCCCAAGTTCCCCTATACTATATATGGGATGTAAAAGGATACTGCGAGAAGCACATGGTTGTACCCTACATGTACATGTACACCAAAGTTACACATATGTATATTGCTGGTATTGTTTCAAGTAATTTTGAATTGTAAAAGAAGATCACGTTTTTTTCCCCCAGAACACCATTCCTTTCCACTTTATTTAATTCCAAGCAAACCCATGATGCACAATATTCTTATTACAAAAGGACTGGACTCATACAATCACAAGAGGGCAGTCTTCATAAAGGATGTAATGTCTCTCCTAAGGGTGCACCACACTAATTCAAGCTCCCATTGACAACAGTGTAAAATCAACAAAGTTCAGGGCCAAATAACCTGTACCCCAGCATCACTGGGGTCTACAAAAACAAATGTCACTTATTGTCTGATCTTTTATCTCATTTTCTTTTCTATTTTTGGGGGGTTAACCAATTACATTTTTAATTATCGACACAAAACAAACCCACCTCCCAAAAAGTCCCATTTCCCAAGCCGATCAACAGCCATTTTTAACATGGCATCCCTCCACTTTCTCGGGCAAATAGGACCCATTTTTCAACAGTAATTTTATCAAGTCTGCACACAGATGGAAGCCCAGAAACCATGGAGTTGATGCTGGGCTATGTTTACACAATCCCACAATTTTTGGAGGCACAAACTCCTTTTTCAAAAAAAGTTGTGGGTATACATTTTATGTTGATGAGCTGGCGCATAAATTCGGACATGAATTAGTGTAGTGCACCCTATAAGGGCAGTCAATTTCTCTTTCTGGTTTATAAATGATGCTTTAAATGTAGAGAATTAGTCACTGATCTGATATCTGAAGAAAAAAAATTGAAAATTTCTATTGCGTTTGTCTATAACAAGGTCAAACAAGGGTGAGCATTTTCTTGCTACTTTAAACAATTAGAGAAAAAAAACCTGCATGGCATCATGTGTACACCCTGTGGACAAGTTAGAAGTTATATCCGAATTCTCCCTCAAAAAGCTATTTTGATGTCTCACTTTTGATAAGAATTCTCACAGCTTTGCAAATCATTTATTTAACAAGAGGGGGACAATTAGTATGGGGAAGCTGTGAAAAGAGAAGGGGTGGGGGGGGGGGGGGGAGGGGGGTACGTGGGTTTTGCTTTCCCCTCAACATTTCTAACCATGCATTCATATTAAGTTGTGCTGCTTTATTGGGAGTAGAAAATACATAGGCCATTTTACTACATTTTACTATCCTTCTAAATATTATTTCACCTTGTCACAATCAACCTATTGTGAACGAGAAATGAAACCGTTTCTTCCCCATGATTCTCACTTTATTTATATCCTCCACCAAAATTACTATACATTAATACCATCCAAGTATAATTGATTCATTTAAGGTTATTTTAAGAAGTTTGCGTTGCACAAATTCAATCCAATATATAATTTCAGATCTTAAATCAATCTTTTCAGTGATTATTTCAGAAATCAGTTATTTCAGAAGTGAGTTATATAAATCCAAACCAACTCTAAACTATTACACGATACTTGCGCAACTGAATTTAAATATCAGCAAAACATCAAACTCTTATCAATCAATCAATACTCCCCGAATCAACTTCAAAATATACAATAACTTTAAATACATAAACTTTCTCCAACTACATTAATTCTAATCCACATACGAATATCAAACCATTAACTTTAATGAAATATGTATAACTTATTCATTAGTTCATAATCATGCTCCTATACATGCTATAAAGGCAATGAGGGCCTAATTTTAACGCATCTATAATTTCAGTTCCAATTCAGCAAACCAATCTGAAGGTCAGTCCCGAAGTATCAATCCAATACTCCCGTTTCGTCTGTGTCGAGCTTGTCCATATGGGCGACTGCAGCATCCCAACATGGCGATGAACCCAGGACATATAGCTCCCGATCTCACAGTCGAACACCAGATTGGACCCTCAATCCATAATAAACCATCAGTAGATGTACGTCGACACCAATATATGTAGGGCCATGAAAGTTGGTGTAAATGCCTGTTTGTCCGTGCCACTCGCACCAAGCCTCACAGAGCTGATTAACTGTGCTGGTAGCGGAGCGAGGATCGGGACGAAGCAAACTCAAACCAATTCACTGCTGTTTAAATCATACAGCACTCGTATCATACAGTACTACACCATTCTAGTCACACAGACACGCCTGGTACTGCACTCTGCCCCATGAGCATAACTAACAACAGCAAAATTGATGAACTAGAACAATATAGCCGTCGGAACTGCCTAATTATTCATGGCCTAGACGAAACACATGACAAAGAAGGAATGGAGATGAATGCGATATCAAGGCTGAATGGGGTCATCCCAAATCTCAACATAGCTGTAAGGGACATTGATCGGGCACATCGAATCGGGAAAGCCAGTGAAGACAATGGAAGACAAGGAAAACAACGTCCGCGACCAATGATAGTGAAGTTTGTTAGCTATGTAGAACGACATAAAGTCTTCAGCCAAAAACGTCTTCTCAAGGGAACCAGCATGGCAATCACCGAGAGTCTTACACCAACTCGCTTAGCCTTGCTCAAGGCAGCTCAAAATCACCCCAAAGCTGAAAACGCGTGGACATCCGACGGCCGCATCATCTGCCTACTACCCAACAAGCGTATAGGTATCTATTACAACAACCAGCCAGCTTAACAATATGTAATTCGCCATACCCAGATTCCACTCACAATCTTATTTTTGCTACCTCTATAGTTGCTTTTGTTATCCGTCTATTTATGAAACAAAACACTTCGCTGCCCTTATTTCCTGGTGTAAAAAAACAAATGCGTTCATGATTTTGTATTCTTAATCAATGTTTATCCCTTGTTTAGCTTTATTTATATTGATAACTGTGTTTATTAGTAATTGTATTCATACACTTTATGTGTGGCTTTCTGTTGTTGAGACCAAACCAAATAATTATACGTACTATACCCTGTACTAAATGATATACAACGATATAAATATTGATAGGGACATTTCCTTTGATAATCTTTCAAGTATAGACCCAGATGATAACTTAAACCTCCCCGACACACTCTGCGAATACTATGATCAAGATCAATTCCTTCTTAACTTTGCAACTAATACGGACTTCAAATTGCTGCATGTTAACTCAAGGAGTCTCGCCAAAAATATTGATCAGTTACGATACTACATGTCTCTCTTAAAAAATAACTTTTCCATCATCGGAATATCAGAAACTTGGCTAAAGGATCTTGACGATCCTTTAATAAAAATTCCAGGCTATGTCATAGCTAGAAGGCTCTTGTAGACAAAGTAAGCGAGGCGGTGGGGTAGCATTATACATCAGAGATAATTATACTTACAAAACTCGAGTAGATTTATGTATAAATTCTACAGAAATAGAATCATATTTTATTGAAGTCGAAAGCACCAGTGGCAATTCATTTATAGTGGGAGTAATATATAGACCCCCCGATACATCATACGTACAGTTTTTAGATGTCTTTGATAGTATACGTGAAACAACAAGTAACTTTAATAAAAAATGCTATTTAATGGGGGGACTTCAATATTAACCTGCTACATCGTGACACAAATAGCAATGTTCAAACTTTTATTGAAATCCTTTCTTCACATTCCTTCTACCCTCTAATCAATAAACCTACAAGAATTACAAGTGAAAGCGCAACGCTAATAGATAACATCTTTACTAATGACATGCTTAATCATAATTCAGGAATATTACTAACTGATATAAGTGACCACTTACCAGTGTTTATGACGATCGATCAGTGTAAAGAAACAGGTACAAACAAACTAAACAAACCTAAACGAGACTTCAAAATAACTAACATCCAACGTTTTATTCAGGATCTTAACGGTATTGACTGGGATCATATTCTGTGTTCAGATAATGTTGATGATAGCTATAATACGTTCTCAGACAGTTTTATCAACTTCTATGAAAGGGATTTTCCTCTATGTTATAATGAATCTACTTTAAACAAAAATAAATCACCATGGATAACTAAGGGAATTTATAATTCCATCCGACGAAAGAATCACATGTATAAAAAGTATCTCAAAAGACCCACATTAGAAAACAAAAGGGTGTATGTACAATATAAAAACAACCTCACAAAAGTAATACGAAGCGCAAAAAAGGAGTACTTGGAAACTCAGTTTAATAAAGAAAAAAATAACCATAAAGGTAGGCCTACTTGGAAACATATTAATTCATTATTATGTAAATCTAAAAACACATCAGTTCCAACTTACTTTATTAAAGATGGTGAAAAAATAGACAACGACCTTGATATATCGAACACTTTTAATAAATATTTTGTTAATATTGGTAATAGGATTGCAAGTGAGCTGCAAACGTGTGATCAAGGCTTTGAATCGTTTCTTGATGACAGATGCCCACATTCTCTATTTCTAAATCCAATCACTGAAGACGAAATATCTTCCGTTATCTGTAATCTTGCCTCCGATAAAGCCCCAGGATGGGATGGTATATCATCATTTATTATTAAAGAAGCGAAGAGTGCTTTAGTCAAACCACTAGCCCTAATCTTTAATGAATCCATTACAACAGGGGTTTTCCCAAACAAACTGAAAAAAGGTAAGGTAGTACCTATATTCAAAAAGGGTAATCAACACGATATCAGTAATTACAGACCAATCTCCATTTTACCTGTGTTCTCTAAAGTTTTTGAAAAGTTAATTCATGGTCGACTACTATGCTTCATCCAAAAATATGGATTACTATCAAATTCACAGTATGGTTTCAGAAGTAAACGTTCTACTGAATTAGCAATAATAAGTGTATTAAATCTAATTGTCAATGCTATAGAAAATAAACAAATCTCCATTGGCATATTCTTAGACTTGTCAAAAGCATTTGATACTGTCAATCATAATATTTTAATACATAAGTTAGCATACATTGGTGTTCGTGGTGTAGCGTTGCAGTGGTTTCGAAGTTACCTGACGAACAGATTGCAGTTTGTAACATATAACAACACGAATTCAATGCAAGATGTAATATCATGCGGAGTTCCTCAGGGATCTGTTCTGGGGCCATTGCTGTTCATTATTTATATGAACGATATCTGCAAGTCAAGTAATCTGATTTCATTCTGCCTCTTTGCTGACGACACAAATTTACTTTATAACCACCATGACGCTAATGTTGCTGTAGCGACAATAAACCAAGAACTTGTTAAAGTAAATAAATGGCTTTTATGTAATAAGCTATCGGTCAACTTATCAAAAACAAATTATATCATATTTAGTAGTAAACAAAATAAATATGTGTGCAGAAACCCAGTCACTATGAATGGAGAAATCCTTAATCAAGTCAAAAATACTAAATTTCTTGGAATACATATTGATGAAAACCTAACGTGGAACAAGCAGATAGAAACACTGTCCAACAAAATATCGAAAAACATTGGTGTTATGAATAGGTTGAAGTTTTTCCTGCCCTCAGAAATTCTTTTAACAATTTATAATTCCCTTATTTTATCATATTTAAATTACGGAATTCTTTCATGGGGCAGCTCGAGCACTCAGTGTCAGAAACTTTTTCTTCTGCAAAAAAAAGCAGTCAGAATAATAACGAAGTCCAATTATCTGGCACATACCTCTCCTTTGTTCTCAAAGCTGAGAGTACTTAAGTTTAATGATTTATACAGTCTTAACATAGGTAAATTCATGTATAAGTACAACCATCGTATGCTGCCTTCAAATTTCTGTAACCTCTTCACAATGTCTTCATCGGTTCATTCCTACAGTACTCGTGGTGCATCAAAAGGTGATCTTTATATAAATTACCATAGAACATCACTTGCAAAACAAAGCTTAATTACTCGGGGTGCTCTCCTTTGGAATAAACTAGACAGAAAACTTAAGAACACCACTAGTTTGAAAGTGTTTGCAAAGGAATTTAAAGATAATGTACTAAGTCAATATTAGTCCATATTACATAGCTTAAATTATCAATTCGTTTATTTACCTAGAAAAGATCATTTCTATCATTATATACTATTTAAGTCAAGTTCCGTCTTCTTGTCCCTTGTCAGTAGAATATTGTTTCCAGTAATAATTTGTGTATCATTTTACATATACTGTCACTTCAGTTTGGTCTCATAATATTTGTCTCCTCGTCCCACGTTTGTAGAAAAATATATTTGTCCTCTGTCCTCACAGGGAGAGCATAAAAGCTTGCTTCGCTCTTCCTACATGTTGGTATTGCAGTGTATGATACTTGTTATATTGTTATATTAGATTACTAATTTAATTATAACAACCAATTAAATGTATGGATGATTAACTTCATGAATTATTAATTATCAACTTACATGTATTTGAATTGTATGCTAAACATGAAAAAATAAATGTGTGTGTGACTATACACACACTATACACTATAACTAATCTTACCACCATACCCAAGTCACTTTTATACTCACTGACTTGCGCAATGCTATTCAGTAAATGGGTTCACTCATGCACGCCAAGGCATTCCTACTTCAAAAAACAATAAATTTAAGAGACAAAAACCATTGTATGTAACCACCCATCATGGCCCTTCGATGTAAATGTAATTCCACTGGGCAAGGTGTATGTTTTAAAAGGAAGAATGTACAAATGTAGTCAGTTGTGTATACAACCAACAATTACAGCCCTACAAAGAAACAGGTGAAACAACATCAGGTAAGTTAAAGAATAAAATAGCCACAAAATAAAGAACAGGTGAGTCAACTGTGACACACCTCTAGAAAGGGGAGATGGGCATGGGTGGGGCGTGTGGAAAGGGCATTCCAGGCCAAGCGATTCACACACATCATGGACATGCCATAACCTGCCACTACTGTCGGCGGAACAGGGGGGGGGGGGATTTTTCCCCTCCACCCCCATGCCCCCCCCCCTCCACCCCCCCCATCCATCCCATCCATCCCCCCCATGCCCCCCCTCCATCCCCCCCCCTCCATCCCCCCCATCCCCCGAATTTTTGGCAGCTCCGCATAAAGAAAAACACCGCTGCAAAATCGTGTGCATGATTTTAAAAAACAACTGCATATGCTTATTAATTATTGAGTTTACTTGATGTTGCCAATTAAATGTCTCTAAATGGGTCATTGTAATGAAGAAAACTGTCTCTGAAGTTTGTTTTTATCCCGACAGCACTGCTACGACTGCATGTAAACAAAAGAAGCCATTTTAAAATTCCCTCCAATGTGTGCATGGAAGCCGCCATTTTGACATATAGGGTGCACCACACTAATTCAAGCTCCCATTGACAACAGTGTAAAATCAACAAAGTTCAGGGCCAAATAACCTGTACCCCAGCATCACTGGGGTCTACAAAAACAAATGTCACTTATTGTCTGATCTTTTATCTCTCATTTTCTTTTCTATTTTTGGGGGGTTAACCAATTACATTTTTAATTATTGACACAAAACAAACCCACCTCCCGAAAAGTCCTATTTCCCAAGCCGATCAACAGCCATTTTTAACATGGCATCCCTCCACTTTCTTGGGCAAATAGGACCCATTTTTCAACAGTAATTTTATCAAGTCTGCACACAGATGGAAGCCCAGAAATCAGGGAGTTGATGCTGGGCTATGTTTACACAATCCCACAATTTTTGGAGGCACAAACTCTCCTTTTTCAAAAAAAGTTGTGGGTATACATTTTATGTTGATGAGCTGGCGCATAAATTCGGACATGAATTAGTGTAGTGCACCCCTAAGTGACTTTCTGTCTGAATCATCTGCATCAACAGAGGGCGCTTTACCAAGGCATCAGAAGCGAGCTTCAATGTCCACATTATCCGGGGCGGGTATGTTCCTCAGGTCTAGCGTCTTCTTGTTGCCGTTGGTTACGATCTGCAATCGCAGCAGGCCCTGCTGGGCCGCTGAGGATGAGCTGGGACTGAGTTCGCTTTGGCCGGTAGAGGGCGCTGTTTCATTTGGACTGGTTTCCACGGTGATACGGAGCCGACACCCGTTCTGGATGAGTTGCTGTTCTTGTGCAGCTGCCAGCTGGTTGACGATACGCCTTTCCACCTTAAAAAGGGGAAGACAAAATAATAACCTTTTTTCACATAGGATTGCGTTTTTTTTGTCTCTGTGCACAGAGGGGTATTTACAAAAATTAAATATTTACAATTTTGTCGGAGCAGTTACGCCTCAATGTTTATGGTTGCTGCACAACACTTGTGACCATTTGTCAGTAAAGTTTTAAAGGCACATTGCCCTGAAATTTCATCTCTTTGGTTAGTTATCAAACCTATTTCTAAAGTCTGAGAAAATTCTACCACAATGTGTAATACTTCTGGAGAAATGTGGAAAAATCCGAAACATTGACATCTGGACATTCAGACTGGAGCCTCATATAGTGCAGCCTATACACAGCCAAACTGCTACAGACTAAAGGGCACCACTCTCAATCTTCCAATTTTCCAACGGTCCACCTTTCCGAACCAAACTGGCGTCCCCAAAATGTATTTCGTCAATGATTTCCAGACAACGCTGCATTTTCAATGGATGGTCGTGTACATTATTATATTCTACTTATAACCCTAAACTCCCAAGGTGGTGTGAAATATGGAGGATTCAGGATTGTTAGGGTTAATGGTCTCTTCAACCACAGTAATTTTAGGACAAATGCATTTTGTAGCCTAACTAGACGCCTCGAAGGCCGTGTATCCCTTTCACAAAGGCCTTTTCTGGAAGAAAATGTTATACTAACTGAGGGCTAACTTTTGTTGTGGGGGGGGGGGGGGGGGAGGAGGAAAATTAATTAAGAGAACCTGGATTAAAAATTTGGAGGAGGGAGAAAAATCACAAATGTATCTCCCATGATATGAATCACTGACATGTACCATTTTGAACTGGATGTCTTATTCCCTACCTCATGTTTGATTGACCTAGCACCGTAGTGTACATCATATCCATCAGCCAGTACGTCAAGCACCTGTCTATCCCAGCTGAGGTCAATATCATGCCTCTCCATGGCCTGTGGTGAGAAAATTGTTAAGGATTAAACCCTCTTGAATACGGAGGACGGCCATAGCTACGGTTTGAAAAAGACCACCTGGCCAGTTGTCGTCCATACGCGCATTCCTGCGTGTACTCAATCCAATCATCTTTCAACTATATTGCTCTTGAATAGGAGTGTAATGGATGGAGCTTTTTCAAACAAAGCTTTCATTCACAGGAAAGGGGGGCTCCAAGTGCAATGAATAGGACCACTGTATTCAGTGTGGTGCCTATTGTTTGCATTTATGCTTGGCTGCACAGCCCGTTCTTGGCATACCAGCCCCCCATCAATAACAGCTGGACACAAGGGGTTAAGGAGCCTTGCTATTATACAAATAATGAATGTTTATGAGTGCGATGGTAAGAATAATTTCATGAGGTGACAGATTGAATGTTCCATTCCACGAGGCGAAGCCGAGTGGAATGGGACATTCCATCTGTCACCGAATGAAAATATTCTTACCATTGCACGAATGTGAAACATTCATTATTTGTTTTATACAACGCCTGAATAAATCCGACAGATTGCATGCATGGATTTCTTGGTGTAACGTTACAACGTGCCGTTTACCTTCTCAGTCCCGCATAAAACCGCGACAAAAAATTGTCGAGTTCCGAATCAGTTAAAGCTTCAATTGTTGTTCCTGCGTGTCTTGCAAATTCATCTAATCGTTTCACTGCATATTTGATTTGTCTCTTTGTATTTGGAGCGTCAGCATCGCCTACGAGTTCCAATATTTCGTCGTCTGTTAGGAGAACAAACCGCGGCAGTTCGGGAAACTCGGCCGCCATGTTGTGTGAATGACAGCCCTGTTGTAGCGCCACCATCGTGACCGCGAAATTAGGGAAGTTCTTTTGGTTCTATCAATGCGCGCGCACCGTTTGATAGAACCATGTGATAGAACGTTTTGGGCGGTGCGGGTTCGCGTCGTGTGATGGGTCGAATAATTCAATGCACGTGATCGACGATCCACCAATCGGATGGCTGGGATTTATTCAGGTGTTGTATAAAACACAATATCATTATTGTAGTCATTTCAGTCAATTCATTCAGACGTTCTTGGGACCCTAAAGCACTGTATAATGATGTATACATTTATAAAGCACACATATCTGGCAATCGTGGTGTTCAAGGCACAATATTATTACCCCTTCTCATCGTTCCCATCAATCATTCCTGAAACCTCAGTTCCGCAGGGGGAGTATGAAGCCCCAACTGCACGTTAAGAACACTGATGAAACCTATAACCACCACTCCTGGGTGGAAAGAAGCAATTTACGACCAAGTGTGTCGGTGCACAAGCACCATGACCCCCTAGCTTGGCGCAAACCCACAATCCATAGTACCACCCAGATCTTGAGTTCAGTCTACTAGACCATGAGGCTATGACACTCCACTCTGTGTTACATCTTCCCCTTCTGGAAATTTTACCCCAAAACTGGAAATAGAAACAGTAAAATGATGAAAACCTCTCCCTGACCTTCTTGGCCCAGAAGTCCAGCTCCTTAGTGACCAGCTTGATCAGTTCAGACCGAGAGAATGGAAGGAAGTAGACCATCTCATTGATGCGGCCCAAGAACTCATCCCTCCGGAAGTGATGCTTCAGGATGGGCTGCACCACTTCCTCCTTGAACTTTCTGGAGACGGTTACTTTCTCTGCAATCTCAAGGTCACCTACAAAGAAAAAAACAAACCCCAATCCATTCTTGAAATAAGACAATATGATTATCTTTATAATCATTAAGTGATAAGAAAGGCCTCCGGAATGTAGAGTAAAAATGCATATTCAGCTGCTCAGTCAGTCAGTATTAAGGTGTAAACCAGAAAAGCAATATTTACAAACCAGTAGCAAGCCAGCCACTCATCCAGTAAAAAGCCAGCTTAACAGCACGCCATCCAGAGGGTCAGCCTTATGCCAACAAGCTAGCCAGTCAATCAGTGAGCCAGCCACTCATCAGCCAATGCTGAAGAGCCAGTCACCAGTGCAAGCCAGTCAGTAATCAATACAAGCAGCTAGCTAGTCGTGGGTGCTTACTAGCCAGTCAGTCAGTCAACCAGATAGCCAGTCAGTCATCCTATGCTAACCAGTCAGTCAGCTAATGCCGAAGAGCCAGTCACCAGTGCAAGCCAGTCAGTAATCAATACAAGCAGCCAGCCAGTCATAGGTGCTTTAGTAATACTAGCCAGTCAGTCAGTCAACCAGATAGCAAGTCAGTCATCCTATGCTAACCAGCCAGTCAGTCAATGCTAACAAGCCAGTCAGTCAAACAGAGAGTCGGTCAGTCATTTGATGCTAGCCAGCCAGTCATCAGTCCAGTCAGTTAATCACACCACATGCCAGACACACTATTACAAGCCAGTCAGTCAATCAGACAGGCAGCCAGCGAGCCAATTCTTACCAGCAAGTCAGCATTTTCTAGCCAGACAGTAAGCCAGCTAGCTAGCTAGCTGCCTCCCCTAGGAAACAAAGGCAGACGGTTGAAAAGAAATGTTGGCAGAAGGGAAAAGTCACTATCAACAAGCCAAGCTCATTTGCTTACCCAATTTCCCCGCATGTCTCTTTTTTTCTATCTCCTCTGCCTCGCATCCAAGTTGTAAACCACACATGGCAATCTCATCACTTGCAAGATTAGAGGTCATGACAAAGATGGCATCTTTACATTCGATGGTTTTCCCTTTACCGTCAGTCAAACGACCCTGGAGATATGAGCGAATAGGTAAACAATCCAAATCAATTCAAATGTAGGCTTAATACTAAACATACAAATGAAGTTGGGGGTAATTTCATAGCGGTATCAATAGCGATACTGCTGGTTTATTTTTGAGGTACCAGCATTAAAAACCCCCAGCTGGCTGATATAATGAACCTATTTTATACAGCCTCATCAGTGCACACATTGTTTTCAAGACAATTAAAGTCAGTTTTGTATGACCAGAGAAGTGTCACCGGAAAGCTACCCTAGTTTATGATAAAACCATCATAAAGGTCATTAGGCACATTAGGCTTACCAACTTAAAGACAATGTGCCAAGATGACATGGTAGTCTTAACTTTTGATGCTTAACATCTCCATTGCAATAAGCAAAGCATTGTATGTCAACTCGGGGGAATCCCCCAGGAATGATGTCGTCATTTACCTCGTCAAATAGCTGCAGCATGATAGTCAGCACGTCCGGGTGCGCCTTGTCCACTTCTTCAAACAGCACCACCGCGTTGCTGCAGGCCTTCAACTTCTTGGTCAACTGACCGCCTTGCTCATGGCCGACGTAGCCTGGTGGAGAACCGATGAATTTGGCCACGTCATGCTTCTCCTGGTATTCGGACATGTCGATCCTGATAAAGCCCTTCTTGGCATCTTTGTGGATGTATCTGGCAATCTGCTTACCTAACTCTGTCTTTCCTGTACAATCAAATGTAGAACCAGTATTGATAAGTACAATGACAGGGCAATCCATGGTGGCTGGACAGATAAAAACAGGGTTGTAGTCCAGTCCGGATCCAAGTCCGATACAGTGAAAAAGTGGAAATAATGTGTCATTTTAGATTAAGGTGTATTACAAGATGAAGTCTACTTTTATGCCTAGTGCTAGACACAAAGCGGGGGGCCGTTTTAAGACGTCAGATTTGTTTTTGATTCTTTCTGGCAATGAAACCAAGGATTCCTCAAAAGTGCATACTGCACTGTAGCTCAAAAACAAAGAAACGTTAAATAAGAGAGGTGGTGGGTGGAATGACTACACCATTGGATAAAATGTCAACATCCAGTCCTACTTCCAAAGATTCTGTATTTCAACTACTCACCGATGCCAGATGAACCCAAGAACAGAAACACAAGGGGATGGTCATCATCCATCCAGCCATTTTCGTTCCTCCTTATTGCTGGAATCAAACAAATTATAGAAAACAGATGAAACTCTTCTTGATGATGAAAACAATGACAATAATTCTAGCCAAGATACTAGTTTTAAGTCCTCCCTTATGTAATGCTACTGGTGAGTGAATGGCATTAAATCAATAGGAGACTATTGAGACACTGGTGGCAGCAGACATACTGGTCTTTTTTGCTAGTTCTGAGCACGTGCGCGTAGTTCTGAGCATGCGCGCGTAGTTTTGAGCATGCGCACGACTGGTGAGAACGAGGGAAAAGGACCGGTATGTCTGCTGCCACCTTGCATCTCAAAAGTCTCCCACTGCTGAAACTGACCAGAGGCTACTGTTGCTATGGCACCCTCCTGTCCAATGATGAACTCCTTGAGTCTCTGCTCCAAGGGATACCTCCGTCTTTCTTCAGGTGCTCTCTGCTCCTCAGGTAACTTGAATTTAGTAAAAAAAAAGACGACTGGTTAGTAAAGATAATTTACAAGCAATACCTTAATGCTGTTTTCATTTTAAAAATCTCTCAGGAAGAAAAGTTAGAGTGCACATTACAACACTTAACGGAGTAAGAGAGGCGCGTACATGTTTTTCATGCTGCTGAAGTAGCTCTTTGATGTCAGCACTCTTGGCATAATGTGCTGGCATGTGTCCCTTGTCATCCTCCTGAAGAGGGTTTGCTCCTGTTTAAAGAAAACAAAATGAAAGATTTCATTGGATAAGGATTGACAATATTGCAACGACTAAAAAGGAGAAAGTTTCAACTCAGCAACGTTCAAACCGAGGTTTTTATATATTTATTAAAATTTGAACTTTGCCAGTTGATAAAGAGGCAGGATATATGTTTGAATTATGGTGCAGAATTTGAAAATATCCTTCCTTGAAAACCCCATTTTCTTGCCCTCCTGGACCTACCGTAATTTCCGGAATATAGGCCGCGCGGAGTATAAGCCGCAGCACGCAAAAATCTGCTATTTAAGATTTAAAGTTGGCGTATTAACCGCACTGGCGTATTAACCGCACCGGCGTATTAGCCGCGGCGCTTACAGCGTCCAACCACAAAAGTCGTGCTGCATGCTGAAGCGCTAGTATGTAAAAAATGTGTAAGCGGCTTGCGAACGAGTGTCACGAGGCTCCGTGCACAACTTAACTACCCCCTCATCTCAGCGGAAAGAAAAGGCAAGTTGGTGGGTCAATATCGACGCCGTCATACCTGACTTCAATTTAAGTGTCTGGTTCCCGCTATGATATTCTTATTGAAAACGCAATTATCGAGAGTCGGCAAACAGACAAGCAATCCCACTGGTATACGAGTATCAAATGAACGAGGAGCGCGGTGCGTAATACCAGCGACGTACTGCCCATGGAAGTGCTGTTGCTATTTGGACAGCGCCCTCATTCGACGAACTAGTGAAAAGGCATTAACGACATCTGACCTCAACAACATGTGGACAGCGCCCTCATTCGACGAACTAGTGAAAAGGCATTAACCATACACAACGATGAAACGGACAAAAACGAACAGACGCACCACACGATTTGTGAGGTGTGAACGGTACTTGCGGTACATTTGCAAGTCTGTACGGTCCCTCTGGACTGGGTTCCTTTATTTCCAACAAGTGAGTAGAGCGAACGTAAACGGCAACCAACGAAAACATGACTGCCTGTGGCCCGGCGCGCGCGCCGCCTGCACTCGTGGCCCGGGCCGGGCTGAGGCGCAGCTTCTGTGACTGATTTTATTCTTCAAACGTTGCCATATAAGCCGCCCGGAGTATAAGCCGCAAGGACATTTTTCAGCGTGAGAATCAACGTATAAGCCGCGGCCTATATTCCGGAAATTACGGTACTTAGTGTTCCTCAGCTCACCTTTCTTATTGTCACTGCCCATGAAGTTGTTACCCCGAGTTGTCAAAGTGACCACAAGCCTACAGACTGATCACAAGTCTCCATCACTTAAACCTACACCAACCTAGATGCGGACAGTTTGGACTTGTTTTAGTAGGTACCGCATACTCAGTGATCCATGACCTGATTTGGGTGAGTGACCTATCATTTGCAAGAGAAGATTGTAGGCTACGTAGTGTGCACATTTAAAAACCCCATTTCCTGGTGACTCGAGAACAGTGTTGTCAGGCTACTGGTTTTACGAACACGAAAGTGCGCATGTTGAGTGTACTGGCTGTATTAGGTGCCACTTACAACAGCAGGCCCCAGCGCCTATGTAGATTTGTAAATTTAATTCATGACAACAAATGGAACACCTAGTGGTAGATGCCGACACGGCCACAATGTTGCCAATGTCAGCTCCTCTCAGTGTCCACCTGTGCTATTCATTTTCTAATGACTGCTCCTCCCAAATAAGTAGTATCAATTTTATGTCCGGAAACTTTAAAGTTGTACCTTGTCGGCCATCTTTGCTCCAATAAAAACTAATTTTGTGCTACAAGTGTGATTTATGATATATTTCAGGTTCAACGCTGGAATGCTTTTGAATCACATCATACATGCAAGTCAGAATCCAATGCAGGATGCAAGTCAAGTATACAACTCTGAAAGTCAGAGTGAGGCCTACTGCCTGAAACCCTACCTGCTTCTAGCAACATCTTAGTAATAGTAAGATCGTTGGCCAGGATGCTATAGTGTAATGCTGTGCATCCTTTGAATGTTGCTCGACTAGTGTTCAGACGGTCACTGAACTCATCTTCTCTTGTTGCAAGAACTGTGGAATGTACAACAAAGTTTATTACATTCATTTGGTACAGCAATTTTTCCTGTTGTCCTGAACTATTTGTTGACCACGAATAATGTTGATAAACTTAATGTTTGATTTTCAAAGTCAGAAAGTGAACCGTCTGTTGAAAACTTCCCAAATTAAAGCCTTTTTCACACAAGACAAATCGTGAGGATGATGCCATGTTGAAAACAAGCCATGTTTCACACTTTTTTCAAGCCTGTGCCAACTCGGCATCAACCCTGAGATTGGTTCCAAACTGGGTTGAACTCGAAAGACCGGGGTTGATATTTCTCATCCTGGGTAAAACTCTTGGCCAGGTTAAAAACAGTAGTTTAAAATGAGCAGGGGTGTGTTTGCCCTGGGTTGAACACAAAACACCTGTAAAATGATACAGGGTTGGAAAAATCGAGATGCAACCCGGGGTGGCCTCGGCTCTCGTGTGAAACGGCCTTAACCTGAAAATTCGAGCAGAAATCGCGAGCAGAATTGTGTGTGTAACGTCATGCGCGCGTGACATAGGTGCATATAATCGCGTGACCTACATTGCATGCATTGTATAATCGCTGAATCACTGGTTTAGTTTCCCCGCGCCATACAGCTTGAGGAACGCATGTAAGTACGTTACCTGACTAGCCAGCTAATAAGCCAGTTCGGTATCTCAAAGGTCAAAGGTTATTCGGGATAAAATTGCTGACGAATGTCACGCCATGTTACGCTAACGCCATTCTGATTGAATTTAGCACGTGTGCGTTGTGCGACCACCTTTTGCGTTCACACGTGCGCGTTAGGTCATGCAGGTCATTCGGGATAAAACGTCATTGTGCACATGCGCAGTCGAAATACCGAACTGGCTTATTGCTAAAACATGATTTCCTCCAGTGCGCAAGCGCCATTATTCTTTTGACCTGCCTGTTAAATTATGCATATAACAGGTCGCGGGCAGCTCCCTCCGAAAGGGCCAAGACGTCCTTGGCAATGTGGTCTTGGTGTGCGTGTGTAGAGGGCACTGTACAGCCATTAACCTGTTCGCTTCTGCTTCGCACCACGCGATAAGGACGTCTTGGAACCAAGACTACATGCAACAGAGCTAGCCGTTTCATCCATGAAATCAATCATGACGTTGCGCAGATCAAAAGGATACGCCGCTTAAGGCCTTGTCACACGGGGCAATTTAGGGGCAATCAGATTGCCGGCAACATTTTTCTGGCAACGCCGAGGCAACTTTTGTTGACGCAATTTTCACGACACATGCGGCAATTTTGAAGCAACGCGCGTGCAATCAAAATTGCATGCACATCGGGCAATTAATCAGGACTAAATTAGTTTTAAAAGAAATGCGACTAGCGACCCACTTACCTACCTGTTTAATCTTCTCCACGGGTGTGTCCCAACTGCTCTTTGATCAAGGTTTCATTTTTTTTACCATTGTACCATTTGCTTAGAACATTTTTATTTTAAATAAGTCAATTTAAATGACAATCATTAAAAGTCAAGTATAACCACAATTCACACAATTGGTCATGAAATCAGTACTTGTCAAATCACTTTTATTTATCACATTCTTCCCTAGAATACATACATGTAGTTTGTCTTAAAATCTCTGTGGTAGTATAAGTTACAGCATCATCATCATACTGCACATTTCTTATCCAAGTTGATAGCAGGAAACCCCCCCCCCCCCCCCTTTCTCCACACACAACCATTTTGGAATAAAACTTTACAAAATTAAATGCAGCTACCATAAATATCACCGTGTGCATGTAGGCGTGTACAGTTTTGTTTCCTTATAAAGTCGGAACAGACTAGATTGCATACAAAACGTTACCATAACCCCCAATCAAAACGTGATTTTTATTAGTGATTGTTTTTCATTGATTTAAATTTTTTTTTAACCTGGATTGTTGACACTTAATACTTTTGAGAGGTAAATGAAACATTGTGAATTAAATTCTGCTGTCATTGGCAAGACTTCTGTTCCTTAACAAAAAGATGATTACGGACTTAAGTATAATTGTTGACACCCAAGAACAAATCAAATTTGTCTAACCTTCAGATGGTTTCTTACTCAATTTAAAGATACCAATTTAATTCCAACTTTCCAACAATATTTTTAGCAAGAATTTAAGAATAAAATTTAAGAAGAACACATAATACATGTGTGAAGTATGGAAGGTTCGCGGTAAGACCATGTGAAATTATTCTCTTTTTGAGTTGTGTAGTTCTCAGAAGAACCAGTTTTAACTCAATGTTTCGAACAGTAGGCTCTGTTCATCATCAGGAGACTGATGACGAACAGAGAATACTGTTCAAAATATTGGGTTGAGACCGTCGAGTTAAAACAACCGGTTCTTCTCACAACCACACAATAAAAAAAAAAGATCAATTTCACATGGTGTTACTGCAAGTGCAAACCTTCCATACAAACCTTCAAGTCCCATTTAACACATAATATGAGTGCATAAAAGTGTACCAGGCCTGGATTTTTCTGAGACTGTCCTTGCTCCTTGCTCAGGGGTATGAACAGTTCCAAAGGATATTATCTAGTAGGTTCGAGTTCCAGTCCAGGTGTCTGCTTTTCCCAAAGAGTACAAATCAACTCCTGTCGTCTCAGACCACAAGCAGGAAAAGATCCTTCCTCCACACCCATGTCGCTACAGATGATCCTGCTCAGGGAAGGGGGGGGGGGGGGATTACTGCCCAAAGCCTTCACTACCGGTACATGTAGCTACAACACAGTTCTTCCACGGTAGGCTGGGAGCAGGACTGAGAACTTTCTGCTGGAAGAATCTTTCTACAACTTGGCTTGGAGATTTCGTCACAGTTGTGGAATGCCTGAGAGTCAAATAAAACCATAGACAAATGGCATGTTATAATACATGTTACTTTGACAAAAATTAGCATACAAATGCCATACATGTAGCTGAGATTAAGTAAAAAAAAAAACATGTTTAGCGTCTGGGTATTTTTGAAAAAGAAGGAGGAGGCGCTTTTTATTTTCTATTTTCAAGATTGCCGCCATTCTTTTTTTAAAATTTCTGCCAACCATTGGTTTTTCAACAGTTCAAGATACAAATTATTGGCTATAATGTCACTTAGAATATTGCCTACTAATGAGAAATTCGACTACCCACCAAGTTTCGTGACAATCCGACGGATCTACCAATTTATATGTGTCTATAAATTACGCCTTTAATAACGTCATTATGATGTTCCACATCAATCGCCTCTATTTTTTACATATTATTTATGACCTAACAAACTTATTTCAAAAAGAATTTCGAAAGTAGTTTGTTCTGTTGACGGGATATGACTTACAGATTCAAGAACGTAACCATGTTAAAATCATATTCAATTACCGGCCTTTTAACATACCAGGTTTCACCCTAATCGGTCCAACAACTGTCTAGATATGGCCCCTGTTAAAAATGCACCTTTAAGGTGACGTCACGTGACACATAATGACATCATCATGACGTCACTTCGGAGTTTGCATTCTTGTGACAATATCTGTATACCCACCAATTTTCGTGAAGATCGGATGTACCCTTATACGTGTTTCAAAAAAGCACATTTTTTGATGACGTCCTCATGACAACACACATTTTCCACATTTATATACAATTATGTATGATCTAACAAACCTATTACAAAAAGAATTTCTAAATTGGCATGTTCTGTTGATGATATATGGCTTTAAGGTCCAAAAACTTAAACAATACTATAAAATCGTATGATGACGTCACTATGACGTCACATCAATTTTCATCTATAACATGCTCACCTACCAGCCTACCACGTTTTATCTAATCAGACCTACGGTTCTCTAAATATAGGCCCTTCAAAAATGCACCTTTAAGATGACTTAATGTGACACGTGATGACGTCATCAGACGTCAGAGCAATATGCACGATTTCAGCACAGGGTCTCAGTCTACGCAAACTTTCATCAAGATGAAAGATCTGTTTACTGGCAAAGCGCCGGCGAGAATGAAACGTGCATTGCCTATGGGATTTTTGATATCGCACGATTTGCGATGTCCCTTCTGAGCCACCTTACACCATTGGTACACGCTGCATGCACTGCAGAGCTGCGTGTATCACTTTGTATTTGCTCGTACAGCGCAACACCACACACGTTTACGTTGGATTGTAGAAACGTGCAACATGACACCCATGGTTACACTGCCTTCCCAGAATTCCTTTGTTATCATATTGTTCTGGGGCTAAATATTGAAATGGGTATATTTTGACGCTGGAGTGAGCTATGATCATAAGAACTTGGAATTAGGTACACAAAAATACAGTGTATAACACTTCCGAAGGTTTTTGTCATAAGAGATTGCTAAATATACCAAATTTTGACTTGAATTTCATGACCTCTAGATGACGTCATCATGACGTCATCATGACGTCACATCAATTTGTTTTATCTGTAACAAATCCTGGCCTATCAGCATTACGACTGCACCCAATCGGACTTCTGGTTCTCTAGATATAGGACCTTAAAGTGTGCACCTTTAAGATGACGTCACGTGACCCACGATGACGTCATCACAACTGTACTTGTCGAAGCAAACATTTCCAACGTGGTCTTGGCCTGGGTCGAGTTTAGAGTCAATCTGATCAATGACAGTGTAAGATTTTTAGTGTATAATGAAATTTGAAACATTAACAAATTCATAGAAAATCAGCCGATGACGTCATCATGACGTCACTTCGGATTTTGCATGCTAGTGACAATGTCTGCCTACCCACCAATTTTTGTGACGATCGGACCTACCCTTATATGTGTTTCAAAAAAGCACATTTTTGATGACGTCATCATGACGTCACGAATTTTTCACATTTATATGTAAGTATCTATGAGCTAACGAACCTATTACAAAAAGAATTTCGAAATTAGCATGTTCAGGTAATGAGATATGGCTTAAGGGTTCAAAACTTTAACAATTACTGCAAAATCGTATGATGACGTCATCATGACGTCACGTCGATTTTCATCTATAACACAATCCGGTCCACCAACAAACCAAGTTTGAGCTCAATCGGACTTAGGGTTCTCTAGATATAGGCCCTTCAAAAACGCACTTTTGAGATGACGTCACGTGCCGCGTGATGACGTCATCATGACGTCAGAGTAATATGCACGAGTTCGGTACAGGGTCCAAGTCTATGCAAACTCTCATTAAGATTAAAGTCTGTTTAATGGCAAAAGTGCCGGCGAGAATAAAACGTGTGCTTTGTCTATGGCATTTTTGATAGAAGAACAAGAAGAAGGAGAAGAAGAAGAAGAAGAAGAAGAAAAAAAAAAATCAGAACAAAAACAATGGCTTTTCCGAAAAATTTCGGAAAAGCCAAAAAGGAAGAGACATGCTGGACAAAAGAATTTAACATGTTTTAGTGGTTTTAATACATTTAGTAAGCTTGTTTTTTATTTTCCGGTGTATTAGTTGACTTTTTTTGTTGTTTTTTTCATCTCATTTTCCACTAGTCAAAATGAATTTTTAAAATCCAGGCGGCCCAAAAAAAGGAAGCTGGGACGCTCAACATGTTTTCTTTTTAATTCGCCTAAACACATGCCACAACTTTTAAATTTGAGACTTTCCTTGAGAAGTGTTCGCGCTATGTAGGGGAAAAAAATTTGTTTACTGTGTATATCCTCAGCACAGTGTATGGCGGTGGCAGAAGTGGGGGGGGGGGGGGGCAGGGGACCATCCCCCCCCCCCACTTTGGGCAATTGGCCCCTCTCTTTTGGCAGTTCCGCATAAAGAAAAATATAGCACCGGCGGTTGCCCCCCCCCCCCACTTTCAAAAGGAGCCCCTGGATGGTTACTCAGTCACATGAACATTCACATATATGTACATGTGCAGCTTAAAAATTCCAGCTCAATTCTAGGCTCATGATCCTGACATGTGAGATTCGCCATCTCACATGTCGGAGCCTAGAGCTGGAATTTTCAAGCTAGACTAGTGTGTATGTTAATTTTTTAGATTTTGCCTACATAAATTTAGGTTAAAACAGGTTGCGCACATGTTAAGACAATTTTTATCAAGGAGGTTCGCTTATTTTCCAAGATTTTTCTGTTTCTGACCTATTTTGGTGGGGGTACAAACTCTTTCCCTTAATTGTACCTAACCCCATTTTTTTTTTGGAAGAATATTTTCTGCAGACTGCGACTTTCTTGGTCTGTGATTTTTAAGTAGTTACCATGCGAATCATCATGCACACCGAAGCATGTTGTGCTGGACACTAACCCCAACCCTAGTAGTCAGTTTGTTTGCGGAATTATAAGATATTTATTCTCTTATTTATTTGGGTTCGGTGTTTATCACGAAATAGATGCAATTATCACAAAATAAATGCAACACGATACATGATACAGACACTAGCTCTCATATACGTAATTTTCGAACCCCGTTTTGTCACGACCAATTGTAATCTAGGCCTACAAATGATACTGAAACTGATACATACCCCTGTAGAAATCAATAACAACGGCCTGCTTGTCAAAAGACCGCACGATGTTGCTCAAATCCGTCATTTTGTGTCGAGAAAAGCTTGCAGTGCGACAAAACAATGGCTGCCGCTCGAAAACTCTCAGCAGTGAAAATATGACGTCATCCGCTATGCGCAATCTGATTGGTGGTTGCCTCAAAAAGTTGCCTCAAAGTAGAAACCCATTCTACTCGAAATTTACGTTGCCTTCGTGTTGCCAGTGCATTGCTTTGAGATTGCGCGACATACACACAAGGAAATCTGTGAGCAACCTGATTGCTAGCAATTTTTATTGCCCCAAAATTGCCAGAAAATTGCCCCGTGTGACAAGGGCTTTACACCCGTTTTGTGCATGATGTGTGTAGTCGATTCCGAATGGAATTGAAGGTCCTGCTCAGAGTCGGAGTTGACTCCAAAAATGATCACCAAGCCTACATTAATACTCTTCTCAAAAGCAGCTCACCTACACATTAACAATCCTGTGGGACACAGCACACCAGAATTTTGCCAAAAAAACCAAACATGATCACCACCTACCGTGCAATAAATTGATGTCCTTGGTCTGTGCGATATTCCTCATGGTGGTGAAGTCATCTCCAAGATTGGGGTCAGCACCAGCTTGCAAGAGGGCCTTCACAGCGCTACGGTACACAACAGAAACAACTTGTCAATCACAACCATTCCCTTACATGCTTTGGGAGAAAATAGTTGATATACTGGATGCAAAAACACAATGGATGTTGAGTGATTGTTGAATCACTCTGCAAGTTTATAATGCACTTTGATACAATTGTATGCCCACTACTCATGGTTCAGCCAATACTTTCAGAATAATCTACAACATATGTTATTCATGTAGTATGGACCGGCAAGATATCAAACATACAGATTTAATGAGAACAACCACTTTCAATGTGATGCACCTATCAATTCCCCCTCACACACTAGGATATAGTTTTCTATTTTCAAGCCCAATAGTAGGGATTTTGGTCTTTCTTTGATAGGAAATAAAAACGGCCAAATTTTGTACAGGTGATCTGTGCACTGAGAATGCGGGTTTGGCCAATTTTGTAGTGACCGTCACAGTGCACGGGACGGGGGAGGGGGGGGGGGGGGGGACTGAATAATTCAATAAGAACTTTATTCATGATAAACAAACACTGGTTGACACAATAGTCCTCAGCACCCAACCACAATCATGGTCTGCAATTTGACAGATAATCTAATATTAGATTAGTCAATGTAAAATACTCAAACTACCTCTCATTTTTGTTGATGGCTGCAGCCTGTAGTGCTGTCCAACCGAGTGCATGTCGTTCATTTACATCTACACCAGCTTCTATCAGCCTGGTTAAGAAAACAAATACACATTGTGAAATTTAAAGGACAGCTGTATCAAATGTTGATAAACGAAAACAGAAACAATCAAAAGAAAGTGTAAATATAATTTAGAAAACTTACAAATTAAGAGGAAGAAGAGTATCATTTAAATTGTATTTCTCGATTTTAAATAATCCTTGCTGAGAGATCTTCGTAAATTTCAAAGTTCCCATGCAAATATATGATAACCTAGATGGCAAAATTTAATCAAACGTCTCATTCAGATTAAGTTACAAATAAAAGGTAGACCTTACATTCTGTTTATTTTCCAAGAAAAAATCCTGGTTTATGGTTGTTATATTTTAGGCCTAACGTTAGTGTTAATTTGTTTATTGAAGTTGAAACTTTACCTTTTAATTTCTGACACACTGTTTCTTTTTGCAGCCAGGAACCACCTTTTTATCACTGAAATATGACAAAAAGATAAGAAATTCAACAGTAAATTTAATTTCTAACTATACAAAACCTGGGGGGGGGGGGGGGGTATGGCCTAGAGTGTATTAACCTTAACCCACCAGGGTATTTTGGCTAGAAATCCTGCCAGACGCATCATCCCAGATAGATTGCATACTTTGTCACATTGACTTGTGTGCAGAGTGCAGCAAGGTCAAGCTGTACTGTGCATGCGTCTGGCAAGGGTTAGGGTTAAGCAAATTCAAAAGGGATTGCATCATTCAATTCATGGCTAAAACATCTTCACCTACCTCCATGCTTACGGTAACTTTTTGGGTATACATCCCAAACCTTCACAAAACTTAATACAGAGAGACAAATATAAACTAAGAAAATTGTCATTTTTTCTATGATCCATAACTCTCGTCACAACATTGTCTGCCCCAAACATTTCATATACATTATCTTGATATGGCTATGTAAATGTACACGTAGGCTAGGTTCAGTTCCTTGAAATGTCACTCGGGTAATGGGGCGGTGTGAAGTTGGTTCCTTATTCGATATTCGACATTCAATATTGAACAAGTAACCAGTTCCTTATTCGATATTCCAATACACAACACACGGTGTACAAACCCGCCATGACTCGCCGAACCCAAAGTCGCATCCACGTTCGGAAATGAATACTAGACTGGTTTACTGTCCCACCAAGAATAGCGGACTTTGTTAAAACCCATAGCCAAAGCAGCAGCAATAGTGTGTGTCGGATGGGGGGGGGGGGGGGGGGGGGTACGGTTTCAGGATAGAGGATCTCAACACGGATCAAGCTGTTTTGACGTGATCTAGAGCTTTATTATCTTCTTTTTTTTTAAAGATGCGTTTCGCAAATTGATTTTACATTTCAGGTCACATTTCACCATTAGGTTTGTACACAAAATCAACGCCCGTGAACAATCCCCTTTAAAGTATGAAGGACCCCCTGCACCGGGCAAGACTAGTGATGGAGGGATGCAGAGGGACCCAAAGAACCGTAAAAAAATAGTGCACACCTGGTGCAGGGGGTTTGAGTATTTTTAAAGATTTTTTAAAGATGCGTTTATCTTAATGCACAGATCGCCATTAGGTTTGTACACAAAATCAACGCCCGTGAACAATCCCCTTTAAAGTATGAAGGACCCCCTGCACCGGGCAAGACTAGTGATGGAGTGATGCAGAGGTACACAGAGAACCGTTAAAAAATAGTGCCCACCTGGTGCAGGGGGTTCGAGTATTTTTAAAGATTTTTTAAAGATGCGTTTATCTTAATGCACAGATCGCCATTAGGTTTGTACACAAAACCAATCCTTGTGAACAATCCCCTTTAAAGTATGAAGGACCCCCTGCACCGGGCAAGACTAGTGATGGAGTGATGCAGAGGTACCCAGAGAACCGTTAAAAAATAGTGCCCACCTGGTGCAGGGGGTTCGAGTATTTTTAAACATTTTTTAAAGATACGTTTATCTTAATGCACAGATCGCCATTAGGTTTGTACACAAAATCAATGCCCGTGAACAATCCCCTTTAAAGTATGAAGGACCCCCCTGCACCGGGCAAGACTAGTGATGGAGTGATGCAGAGGTACCCAGAGAACCGTTACAAAATAGTGCCCACCTGGTGCAGGGGGTTCGAGTATTTTTAAAGATTTTTTAAAGATACGTTTATCTTAATGCACAGATCGCCATTAGGTTTGTACACAAAATCAATGCCCGTGAACAATCCCCTTTAAAGTATGAAGGTCCCCCTGCACCGGGCAAGACTAGTGATGGGGGGATGCAGAGGGACCCATAGAACCGTTAAAAAATAGTGCCCACCTGGTGCAGGGGGTTCGAGTATTTTTAAAGATTTTTTAAAGATGAGTTTATCTTAATGCACAGATCGCCATTAGGTTTGTACACAAAATCAACGCCCGTGAACAATCCCCTTTAAAGTATGAAGGACCCCCTGCACCGGGCAAGACTAGTGATGGAGGGATGCAGAGGGACCCAGAGAACCGTTAAAAAATAGTGCCCACCTGGTGCAGGGGGTTCGAGTATTTTTAAAGATTTTTTTAAGATGCGTTTATCTTAATGCACAGATCGCCATTAGGTTTGTACACAAAATCAATCCCCGTGAACAATCCCCTTTAAAGTATGAAGGACCCCCTGCACCGGGCAAGACTAGTGATGGAGGGATGCAGAGGGACCCAGAGAACCGTAAAAAAATAGTGCCCACCTGGTGCAGGGGGTTTGAGTATTTTTAAAGATTTTTTAAAGATGCGTTTATCTTAATGCACAGATCACCATTAGGTTTGTACACAAAATCAACGCCCGTGAACAATCCCCTTTAAAGTATGAAGGACCCCCTGCACCGGGCAAGACTAGTGATGGAGTGATGCAGAGGGACCCATAGAACCGTTAAAAAATAGTGCCCACCTGGTGCAGGGGGTTCGAGTATTTTTAAACATTTTTTTAAGATGCGTTTATCTTAATGCACAGATCGCCATTAGGTTTGTACACAAAATCAATGCCCGTGAACAATCCCCATTAAAGTATGAAGGACCCCCTGCACCGGGCAAGACTAGTGATGGAGGGATGCAGAGGGACCCAGAAAACCGTTAAAAAATAGTGCCCACCTGGTGCAGGGGGTTCGAGTATTTTTAAACATTTTTTTAAGATGCGTTTATCTTAATGCACAGATCGCCATTAGGTTTGTACACAAAATCAATGCCCGTGAACAATCCCCATTAAAGTATGAAGGACCCCCTGCACCGGGCAAGACTAGTGATGGAGGGATGCAGAGGGACCCAGAAAACCGTTAAAAAATAGTGCCCACCTGGTGCAGGGGGTTCGAGTATTTTAAAAGATTTTTTAAAGATGCGTTTATCTTAATGCACAGATCGCCATTAGGTTTGTACACAAAACCAATCCTTGTGAACAATCCCCTTTAAAGTATGAAGGACCCCCTGCACCGGGCAAGACTAGTGATGGAGGGATGCAGAGGGACCCATAGAACCGTTAAAAAATAGTGCCCACCTGGTGCAGGGGGTTCGAGTATTTTTAAAGATTTTTTTAAGATGCGTTTATCTTAATGCACAGATCGCCATTAGGTTTGTACACAAAATCAACGCTCGTGAACAATCCCCTTTAAAGTATGAAGGACCCCCTGCACCGGGCAAGACTAGTGATGGAGTGATGCAGAGGTACCCAGAGAACCGTTAAAAAATAGTGCCCACCTGGTGCAGGGGGTTCGAGTATTTTAAAAGATTTTTTAAAGATGCGTTTATCTTAATGCACAGATCGCCATTAGGTTTGTACACAAAACCAATCCTTGTGAACAATCCCCTTTAAAGTATGAAGGACCCCCTGCACCGGGCAAGACTAGTGATGGAGGGATGCAGAGGGACCCATAGAACCGTTAAAAAATAGTGCCCACCTGGTGCAGGGGGTTCGAGTATTTTTAAAGATTTTTTTAAGATGCGTTTATCTTAATGCACAGATCGCCATTAGGTTTGTACACAAAATCAACGCTCGTGAACAATCCCCTTTAAAGTATGAAGGACCCCCTGCACCGGGCAAGACTAGTGATGGAGTGATGCAGAGGTACCCAGAGAACCGTTAAAAAATAGTGCCCACCTGGTGCAGGGGGTTCGAGTATTTTAAAAGATTTTTTAAAGATGCGTTTATCTTAATGCACAGATCGCCATTAGGTTTGTACACAAAACCAATCCTTGTGAACAATCCCCTTTAAAGTATGAAGGACCCCCTGCACCGGGCAAGACTAGTGATGGAGGGATGCAGAGGGACCCATAGAACCGTTAAAAAATAGTGCCCACCTGGTGCAGGGGGTTCGAGTATTTTTAAAGATTTTTTTAAGATGCGTTTATCTTAATGCACAGATCGCCATTAGGTTTGTACACAAAATCAATCCCCGTGAACAATCCCCTTTAAAGTATGAAGGACCCCCTGCACCGGGCAATACTAGTGATGGAGGGATGCAGAGGGACCCAGAGAACCGTAAAAAAATAGTGCCCACCTGGTGCAGGGGGTTTGAGTATTTTTAAAGATTTTTTAAAGATGCGTTTATCTTAATGCACAGATCACCATTAGGTTTGTACACAAAATCAACGCCCGTGAACAATCCCCTTTAAAGTATGAAGGACCCCCTGCACCGGGCAAGACTAGTGATGGAGTGATGCAGAGGTACACAGAGAACCGTTAAAAAAGTGCCCACCTGGTGCAGGGGGTTCGAGTATTTTTAAAGATTTTTAAAAGATGCGTTTATCTTAATGCACAGATCGCCATTAGGTTTGTACACAAAATCAACGCCCGTGAACAATCCCCTTTAAAGTATGAAGGACCCCCTGCACCGGGCAAGACTAGTGATGGAGTGATGCAGAGGGACCCATAGAACCGTTAAAAAATAGTGCCCACCTGGTGCAGGGGGTTCGAGTATTTTTAAACATTTTTTTAAGATGCGTTTATCTTAATGCACAGATCGCCATTAGGTTTGTACACAAAATCAATGCCCGTGAACAATCCCCTTTAAAGTATGAAGGACCCCCTGCACACCGGGCAAGACTAGTGATTGAGTGATGCAGAGGTACCCAGAGAACCGTTAAAAAATAGTGCCCACCTGGTGCAGGGGGTTCGAGTATTTTTAAAGATTTTTTAAAGATGCGTTTATCTTAATGCACAGATCGCCATTAGGTTTGTACACAAAACCAATCCCCGTGAACAATCCCCTTTAAAGTATGAAGGACCCCCTGCACCGGGCAAGACTAGTGATGGAGGGATGCAGAGGGACCCATAGAACCGTTAAAAAATAGTGCCCACCTGGTGCAGGGGGTTCGAGTATTTTTAAAGATTTTTTAAAGATGCGTTTATCTTAATGCACAGATCGCCATTAGGTTTGTACACAAAACCAACGCTCGTGAACAATCCCCTTTAAAGTATGAAGGACCTCTTGGACCATATGATGCACGATATGGGGCAGAGGGAACCCCCCCCCCCCCCTCTTTTGTGTTGGTCACTGTGTTCCCGGAATCTCAGGAATTCTTTTAAGAAGTCTAGGGGGATGTGTTAGGTAACAATAGTCTGGAGAGTGTATAGGGTATGGGGGAAAAAAGGGGGGTACCCCTCTGCCCCATATCGTGCTGTTTATATCTTGGACCGGGGAAGACTGGTGGTGGAGGGATGCAGGGGGACCCAGAGAACCGTCAGAAAAGGTGTCCAAAGGGGGGTACCTTTTTAACCAGGTATCGAAACCACGTATGCGTGGACAGCGCCCCCAACTGTAAATTAACGTCCACCCTTCACCCACCCCCATACACACCCAGTCGTACTTTCCCAATACGTGCGAGGACAATGCTTTGTGTTTCCTGTTGTTCCTTTAATATAACCCAACCCCATAGACTAAGCACATACTACGTGCGAGGACCAATTTCAACAAACGACTTGACGTGCGAGGACTGAAAGGTTTCTTTGTATTTCCTTTCTCCTCTTGTCCTCGGAGATATACAGAACCTGTACACACACACGCGCGCACCCAGTCATGTAAACGGGTGCAATCGTGGACCTCACATTGTTCCTCTTTTGTTTATACTCTTTCGGAAGGCCTCCCATATGTTTTGTACACGATTTTCAATCGTGGACGTTCGGTCAATCGTGGACCCTTTGTCTACGCCCGGCCCACATTCTTTTGTCCTAGGTCCACGATTGCATTATGTACTCATCTGGGGTACCTCTATTGTAGACTTTACTTTCCTTCTTTTATTCTCCTTTGTCCATGGCCGCCGGAACCGGGGGGGGGGGGGGGGGGGGGGGGGCCACGGGCCCCCCACTGTTTTCTTCAAAACAAAAGGGGGAGGGGCGAGAAATATCCGCTGGGGTAGAGGCATGTGTACTAATACTAGTCATATTCTCTCCTCCCAAGCTTCCCCCTACTGCCCTAGGCCTTCCTGATCCCAGTGTGCATAACCGTCGGAGCCTGAGCGCGGCGCAACAACTATTATTCCAACGGTGCAAAAGGGCGCGCATGCACAAAATGAAGCACGTCATTGTATTTCATTGATGTTGTGGCCCTGAAGGGACATCACACATCGCAAATTTCTTGCAGATATTTCCGATGTCGCACATTTTATCGCAAATTTCTTTGCAGATTTCTTTGCATATATTTCTACCGGGCTACTTTTTTGACGAACCTGGCAAATGCTGTGGATTCGGCCGCGGAATTTCAGCAGTGGATTCAGTCTCAGATTCAAAATCTTAAACGCATCAAGTAAAAGGTCGTCAACAAAGGTTTTTTTTGGGGGGGGGTGGAGGGTGTTTGTTTCAACAACGAAATTTACAAAGGTTTTAGCAAAATTACGTTTTTTATGCATAGTCTAAATAACAAATTTTATCTTCAAGCAAACCTGAATCCTCGATCCTGATTGGTCGATCCGTGGCAGCTGAGAGTGTGATAAAAAATTATACAAATAATGAATGTTTATGAGTGCGATGGTAAGAATAATTTCATGAGGTGACAGATGGCATGTTGCATTCCACGAGGCGAAGCCGAGTGGAATGGAACATGGCATCTGTCACCGAATGAAATTATTCTTACCATTGCACGAATGTGAAACATTCATTATTTGTTTTATACAATGCCTGAATAAATCCGACAGATTGCATGCATGGATTTCTTTGTGTAACGTTACAACGTGCCGTTTACCTTCTCAGTCCCGCATAAAACCGCGACAAAAATTGTTCGAGTTCCGAATCAGTTAAAGCTTCAATTGTTGTTCCTGCGTGTCTTGCAAATTCATCTAATCGTTTCACTGCATATTTGATTTGTCTCTTTGTATTTGGAGGTCAGCATCGCCTACGAGTTCCAATATTTCGTCGTCTGTTACTCAGTGTTAGGAGAACAAACCGCGGCAGTTCGGGAAACTTGGCCGCCATGTTGTGTGAATGACAGCCCTGTTGTAGCGCCACCAATAGTGACCGTGAAATTAGGGAAGTTCTTTTGGTTCTATCAATGCGCGCGCACCGTTTGATAGAACCATGTGATAGAACGTTTTGGGCGGTGCGGGTTCGCGTCGTGTGATGGGTCGACTAATTCAATGCACGTGATCGACGATCCACAAATCGGATGGCTGGGATTTATTCAGGTGTTGTATAAAAAAACCTATTCCTCCTTGGAAAAAAACCCGCGGTTCGGAAACACCGTCCGCCATTTTTATGTGAATGACAACAGCCGTGTTGTGGCGGCGGGGAAGTTCTATCAAACGCGTATACCGTTTGTATGATAGAACCATGTGACTTTTTTGGCGGTGCGGGTTCGCGTCGTGCGATGGGACGAATAATTCAATGCACGTGATCGACGATCCACCAATCGGATGGCTGGGATTTATTCAGCTTTTGAACTACCAATGGATTGTGCAGCACTGCGTTTTGCTGCACAATCCATTGGTAGTTCAAAAGCTGAATAAATCCCAGCCATCCGATTGGTGGATCGTCGATCACGTGCATAGTTCAAAAGCTGCGCGTTTGCGTCCCATGTGGATCGTCACGTCTTCGGCGCACATTGTTACGTTTTCCGGATAGCTCCTGTTTCTCCTGTTTTCAGAATGGCGTACGTAAAGAGGTATGTCCATTGATCTCCATTATTAGGCCGTGTCCGAAATGGGCGTCTACAGCTACAGCTACGGCTACGTCACGCGTAGTTGTAATGGAAGAACACCTAGACAATAGCCATAGACAAGCGATTCGGACGCAGCCTTAGAGATCAATGGGTCTGTCCACTGATCTCCATTATTATTGACAATAATAATAATGGAGATCAATAGAGTACCGAAGTGATGACGTCAATCAATGCAATGTTTGGAATCAGAATACATTATAAACTGATGTGTTTGGAACCAGTTGCCGCAGCAGCTGACGTCAGACTTCGGTATTCTATGGGTCTATCGACAAAGTTCCAGTTGAAAATGTGGTTATGTTGAATTTGAGTATATTAACTTATTTCAACCCTCCTATGCAAACATGCATTCTGAGCCATGTTGTTGTATGGGTCAAAATCAGTCAAGGTGATTGTTTGTGACCCTTCTGCCACATGTACAAACCACATGTAATCTGACCCTGTCTGTGTACAAAGTATATATAGGCAGGGGAGGTGGAAGGACATTGTGACTGATTTTGACCTTTTAAATAGCACAAGGGTTTTAATAATGTTGAAAAATTCAATCCTCTTTGCATTGTCTTGTTATTGACTTGAGTTAGGAAAATATAAATCATTGTAACTACTCATCAGCAAATAAAATCTTCTAACTGTTATTGATGCGTGCGTGTACGTGGTACGTTCTGGTTTCGCACAGCGCGTCAAGTTTGCTTGAAGATAAATTCGTTATCCCACTCGCTCTCGTGGGATAACTTATAATAGTCTGGTTCCCAGACCAAAATATTCGGACTATTTCTGATGAATATTAGGTCAGGGAACCAGACTAAACTTATAATTGACCTATCGCAGTCGAATCGCGTCAACGCAGCTTGTGAATTATTATCCAATCACTTCAAGTATAATTCCACGTGGAACGCGCAAAATCTGAGACAAACAAAAATTACCACACAAAATTCCCATAGGGTTGTCTAAGGGGCGTGGTTAACTCGTAAACGGTGATAGGTCTGTCGGACCCTGTTAAATTTTGAATATTCTTGTACAGAATTTAGTCCGACAAATGTTTGTAAATGTTCCACTCTCACCGCTGCATCTTAGCCACGTTGGCAATTCCGGAGCTGCCCAAGGGTATATGTTACACTTACATAAAACCCCCCTTTTGCAACTCTGCAGATTTTAGTGTTAAGTTTGGAAAGTTTGGCCACGCTGGACAACATGGCACGAATATGGGACCAGATTGGTCAATTCCTAGCGCCAAGGACAGTTTTCCGCGCTTGCATAAAAACCTAAAATGCAAGCATTGCAATCTTGTTGCTTAGGTGGCGGAATTTTTGGCCACGCTGTACAACGTGGCACAAACATAAGACCAGATTGGTCAATTCCTTAGATGTTCACGCACCCTGAAGAATTTTAGTCCACTATTCCTTTTCTGATTGGCTCTAGGCAATCGAAAGGTTAAATTACCTCATTGTTTTAGTTTTCTGACCAATGAAAATTCTCCCCCAAGCCTTTCCGAGCGCGTGTTTCGGCATGACTTTATCCCCCGTCTTGCTTCGAGCTCCTCAGAAGCGAACAAGACCTCGATGCGAGAAGATCGTACTTTCAAAGTGCCCCAACTTGCACTTTTTTTAAATAGTTACATAGTTTTTGGAACGCGTCAGATACTTCCCTAAGTTTTCCGTTCCTAAAACTCCTTCTCGCATCCATCTATCACGTGCTCTATTGATACAGGTAAGCTACTATTCATTATTCTCTGTATAAATTTACTTTGCGCACATTTATTGGGTGATTGTGATGGTATGACGTTGCTTTAGTATTAGAGACAAACTCAAGACGGAAAATACGATCTAATATGAGTTTTACACTAGACCACTCGTTGTTTGAGATATGTTTTATCTTGTATATTATTGTAAATAACGTTGATGTGATTTTGCCCTGTTGGCTATCGTGCATGCAAAAGTACTTAGTCAAACTTCCAAGTGTTGGTTGCTATATTTTATGAATCGCGGCTGGCCTCTTACATTCTATTATCAGAAATTCTAGTAGCTTTCCCAAACCATGATGACCATCACATCCGTTCCAACTTTTTTACTATATGATATGATATGAAGAGGCCGCGCACGTTGCTATAGCCGTTCATTAACAATTTGCTTCTAATCTATAATTTAGGTTGGGTAATATCCGACCGTCTCTGATCAATCAGCCATTAAGATAGTTGCGATATTATTATTGTTTGATGTATGTAGACGTGTGCACGTATGTATAACCTCTGGCTAGGCTATGGCTGTTGTTTTGTCCTTAGAAGACCCCTCGCGTAAGTACTGTGTGTAACCAGTTGTGTGCGGCCACTGGTCAGACACATTCCATTCAATAGACTGTGCAATGTATACGACTGTTTGTTGTCGAGCATATAAACAATAGTGCCCTTGCCCTCAATGACTTTTAGACGTACACACGTGCACAAGTCATTTCCATTGCTTAGATTTTCCTTGCTCTATGGATTTTTGTTGTGTTATTATGTTTCCGTGATTTGAGATTATGCTTTACCGTTGAATATTGTTCTGGGTGAACACCACCGAAGTTAGCCAATGCAGCAGCCATGCTGAATTTTGATTATTCATTATGTATATAGTCCATATTCGCTCGTCTACTCTTACTTTCTTCTTGTAACCATGACGCACCATTCATAGCGTGGAGGGTGTCTTCTATTTTGGGGATGGAATATTGGTCAAGCACAGTTCGAGTGTTGAGTTTTCTATAATTTATTGACCGAAATTATCATGTTCGGTTTTGTATTTCATTGATTTCCGATTACCTTAAATATTCTTGTTGCATATTTTTTTATATGATACCTCGTGGCCTAAAACTTCGATCATTCGTATGACATGACCAATATTTCATACATGCACGTTTTGTTCACGAGATTTCCAATATTTTGATTGTCTTCCAAATTGTGTGTATATAGGCCTACACATTTCCTTCCTTTTCTGTTATGTCCCGTGACATCCCGCTGACTATTAATTGTGTACAGCGAGTGTGTACAAACCAATGGAACTTGCCCCAGGATGACCTTGAGTAAGGTTATCGCAATGCGCTATAGGCCAACACAATTGGGTTTTGGCTAAGTCAATTATTCCCTGATGTTTTGATTAGCATTTTATGGTATTCACCACTGTGTGGAGTACTGACCGTGGTTATCATGTTCTGGGTGAACTTCCGATCAATGTATAGTTATACTGGAAGTATCATTTCATTGAAACTGTGTTCTGGGCGAACATCCCAAAAGGATATGCAGGTTGACCTCTTTCCTTTGTTTGTAAGCATTCTTTTAAGCGTTTCATATTTTAGTTAGAAATATTGCTTTTAGATTTTAGTTCTGTATACAAATATGTTGATCCTCGATAATTGAGAAGCGAACAAGACCTCGATGCGAGAAGATCGTACTTTCAAAGTGCCCCAACTTGCACTTTTTTTAAATAGTTACATAGTTTTTGGAACGCGTCAGATACTTCCCTAAGTTTTCCGTTCCTAAAACTCCTTCTCGCATCCATCTATCACGTGCTCTATTGATACAGAACACAAGTCCACCAGGTCTCGCTTTGGGGAGTTGACCCGGTTCACCTCTCCACCCTGGCCCGCTTCTCACCACCCCTTTTCTGGACTGACGGCATTCCTTGGAGCCTGTTTCGACGTCGCTGACTGTTTGGACCCGGAGCCCATCTGAGTCGTGTCGCCGCTTCCACGTTGTGCTCAAGCCCCAAGTAGAGTGCCCCAACCAGCTAAGATCCACACTTACTTATTACCTTGATTATTTTGTTGTGATTATTTTCTCCATTGGCTTAATATTGTTTTTTCTACCCCAAAATGTATGCTGTTGGCATCTTTTGTTGAATTTTATTATAACGTCTCTCTCAGTTGAGAGATACGTCTTTTCCTTGAAATTCTCTTTGCGACTTCTTATCAGGATTAGGTCGAGTGAAATTAAGCCAATGTAGAATTTGAGAACTTTACATTGTCAATTTTTGAAGTTAACACCTTGAATATTTTTACTATTTGATAACGTTCCCCCGACCAAATACTGTTGACAGACCCTGAATTTTTATTACCTGGAGGGAATGTTTCAATAACAATATTGTTGTCCTGTATTAAAGAAAGGGATCAACTAAATTTCGCTGTCTGTGTGATTTCTTTACCATGAGCAACATCCTTATTTATAAACGAACCACCGCAGGACTCGGACAAAACTCGGGTAAAACCTGTGACAGGTCAATATTCTACATGCTCAAAATTTAGAGAAGACTGATTATGTTCACTAATTAGCGTCAAATCAAAGGGCTAATGAGAACTTTCATTCAAAAGCGCAGAAAACTGCCGCTTTCAAAGAAAATGTACCCTCACATACTTTCCCCAAAATTTTTATTGCATATTCTATCTTACTAATGTACTGGGCATGCCCAGTTTTTGGAATAAACCATCGGAGGAACGGTTGGTAGTACACATATTCCACTGGTTTAACAATAGAAGTGAGTGTGGTTACCAGGGGAGGGGGAGACTGGGGGGCCGGGGGAAATGCCACTTCTTGGCTACGCCCTGCTCTACCAATGCTATCATATCAATGCTATATCATTATTTGAAATATTTACATCTTATTTGAACTCAATTACAGCCAATATCAAAGATGGCATTATTCCCGACTGGACCCCACTTCTGTTTTCAAAAATCTAACCTGCATTATTTAAAGGTTCATCCATCATAATGGATGATTTATTCATTGACATTTTGCCACGTGGTGCATTATTGTTGCGGAGACACTGTGCCGGTATACGATCAACGCGCATTTTTTGGCAGGTGAATTCAGTGTGGTTCTCCAGTCCAATGACGTGTTGGCAGCGGCACAATACAGAATACACTCTAAAAACGGATTGGTTGAAATAACCAATATATTGGTTAAAACAACCAATTATTGGATTGATATGTGTCCAACCAATTTGATTGGTTGGACACATATCTACCAATCCTACCAATATATTGGTTGGTTTCAACCAATCCGTTTTAAGAGTGTACAGGGTGTGCGTGAAAATGTCACTAGAAAGATGCTGAATTATTATTGCTTTATACAATCTAACAAAATTCTCATTTTTCATACTGTTGAGGAAGCTCATAGTCGCACTTAAAACAAATGGAAGAAAGGAATTTTGGCATTTCAGTATTTGCTTAAACCACGGTTTAAATTGTTAACAACATATAAATACTAGACAGTACAAAAATCAGTAAATTAAAGAAACTGAGTGTTTTATTTCTGCCTCATAGCAATCTAACCATCATATTTCGGAATCTAAGAAGCTTGTGTGTCGGAAGTTGCCCAACTGAAGCAAAAACTTTGTCACTTTTCAGATTAGTCGTTTCTATTTATTTCTCGGTTATTCTTCATCCTTTGTAACATGTTGCTATCTTGATAAAAAAAATACATTGCCTGTTTTGCAAGCAGTTTTCCTCAGCTGGTTTCAGTTTAGTGTTGGTCCGCCGGTCTGGTTAATTCTTGCACGCGTGAATTACGTGCGGGGCATGAAATATTGTTGAAAAAATATTTTTTTCCGATTTTGATATCGACCTTGTCACAACGCGCTGTTATTTTTTCAATATTGTGCACGTGGTTTGAGGTCTATTCACCGTATACGCGTACCGTATATGATTTTGCACTGAGAGACGACAAAAATAAATTCAAGTGACGCGGGTAAGCTCAGGCACAATTATCGTGAAATATAGGAAGATTTTACCAAGCCAGATATTCGGTTTGTTTCGGGTTCGGTTCGGTTTAGGTCGGTCCCGGTCGGTTTTTCCATAAATTTTTGTCGGGTGGGGTTGGGTCGGTTTTGAGAGTTCAGATCGGTTTCGGTTCGGATTCGGTTTATATGTGGCGGATTTACCAAATTACCCGGACTTATTATTCCTCCGGTGGTCACCCAGCGAGTGTGGTACTCCTTCAGGAAACCCAAGACCGGTAGGGTAGGCCCGTTGGACGGAAATGTACCGCCTAATGCACAGGGCTAATAACTGTACCCTCAATCAACCTCCGTGGGGACAGACAGTACAGACTACGGACAGGACAAGAAGTATAATTGGGACAAGTAATTTGATGTAACCTCCTTTATTTATTTATTACTCAATCATTGCTGTTTGAACCTCCAAGTAATCATCGATTAAAGTAGTACCCTCAAGTAATTAATTGATTGGAATGATCGAGGTTTCCTCTGAAGCGACTAGCGCTAGCTCCACACCCCCAGCTATTAGCGCGCATCCTGGTTTGGATCCTCCATTTGTAGCCTCCAGGCTACGAGTGCCTCTCCCTATAGGGTCGCAAAGGTAAGTTAACCCTTCTTTCCCTACACGGACCAGAACTAATCCCTAGTTCCAAGAAACTAATCCCAAGTTTCCTAGATCCTCTTCGGTATCCCACCGTGGTCCCACTCAAGTAATTCCAAACAGAGGCCCACGCTCGAATCGAGGTAGCGCGCACTGTAGCCTCCTATTACCTGAGCTCGACACTCACACATCCGTCACAGACGAGATCCAAACACCAACTGTCCGCGTCGCTGATTTCCGCACTCAATAAACGCGCTAGCGCCCTCTAAATAGTAAACTATTGAATAGTGATTTGCGAGTGCTCGCGCTCGTACCGCACAGTAAATCTCGATCATTTGCGTTACAGTATTATGTTTCGGATGGGTTTGGCCTGGTCAACCCAATCCGATGCACATCATTACGATGGGCAAGCCATGGGAGACTGCGATTCTCTGAAAGACAATGTATTTGGAGTCTTGGAGAGAGTTGTTTTTATTTTATAAATCACATAATTAATAGGTAACTTTTGTTGCATGATGTACGAGGTTATCTGGAGAAGTTGTCAGCACCGTTACAAGTTGTAATGAAACCTCAACATATTGAACGTTTTTAGTTTTCTTTTGTTTTGTCAGTAATTTTTATGTTTTCTTTTTCCTCCGAGAAATTAAGGAATGAAATCAAGTCATTTCGTGAGAACTTGTAAAATATTGTACTGTAAGATTTTACTTAAATAGATTTGGTATTTATCACAAACCACTTTGAGCCGTCGTGTTTCGATACTGGTATTTTCAAATCCTTTGGGATGAAATATGCTCAAGTCCACTAGCCATCCCAACAAAGTTCCCAGATGCGAGTAAGATATAGGCAAATGCAGTTAAACTGCCTATTCCCCGAGGAGCCTTCGCTAAAAGGGAGAAAATCAGGGTAAGTTCGATGTTAGTTGTTCTTGCAACTTACGAAATTGCACGTGTAGACCTAGTGTGTGTATACAGGCCGGGTCCAGACTATCGAGTCGATCCATGAATTTCGGTGCCTCGGTCTACGTCACGAACAGCGCCCTCAATTTGAGTCTCAACAAATTTCAAAAAGGGGGGTCAATTTTTGAGCGGCAAATAATCACACTAAAACTTCACTTGAACCAGTTTGGCTTTTAATTCACATTTAATACATATAAATGAATTTATTTATGAAATAAAATGTGATCCGGTCAATTTGAGAAGCATGTTTCCTTTAACCTACAGAAATAAAGGGATTTCCCTTTGATACATCACAAAACTGAATCTTGAAATGTTGATTCCCATTCATTTTTCTTTAAAAAAAGAAGAACATTTTGAAAAATTCCAGTTGAGGTCTACCCCACACCAAGACACATCCTTTTCGGCCCATAAAAATTGTCGTCATCATTCAAATTTAAAAACTTTGGAAATCTCAAGATCCCTGGAGCCCCCCCCCCCCCCCTCCCTATCTGCCGACGTAGTCTATTGTCAAAGTAATTTATCAACCAAGGTGGGAAACCGTTGGTGCCCCCCCCCCCCCCCACACTTTTTTATACCTTCCGAAGGGCCTGTAATGTCCCCTTTGAAATCTCAAAACCCACAGCGTTAACTCTGTGGGGTAGGTCGAGACACCCTCGTGGGGTAACATTGTCACCATTGTTGCCCTTTCTTCCATGTACCCGCAAGGAGACTAATGTAAGAACACACACCCATGTATGTGCGTTTTACTATACTTATGAGGACCATGAATGGAAGATTTTGGAACCCTTCTATTGTTCCCTTTGTTTGTACTTCAACTTTTTCCGAACATGTCCCATAAGGTTTGTACACGAAAATTCCCGAGGACTCGGCCCAGGTCCTCGGGGTCATTGTTATCCCTAATCCCCCATTGCCCCAAGTCCTCTATCGTATAGCTGAACCCGCTCATACACACGCAGCCCCTCTCGAGCGATTTTCTGGCGGACGTGTGTCCGAGGAAAAATCCTCTCTACGTTTCCCAAGTCATCATCAATATAGTCACCAATTTTGTGGTGAAACCCCCCCCCCCCATCAAATTGGTCTTGCTATGCCCCTTGCTCCACTCCCACCTTTCCAAAACGTTCTGCCGTCGCTGGTTCAGACCAAGGATCACAAAATTGGAGGCAGCTGAATATGACGGTCACTTTCTTGTTTATTAATTAATGTCTGTAGGGGTCCGTGTCTCCTGGGGGCCTCCGTAATGTTTCCTACACGGATCCTGATGTCATCGTTTCTATAGCAACCGGGCAACTCATGTCCATCCACGTGTATTGCAAATAGTCCTCTTAGAAAAAGTAATTATCTAGACCACTTTGGGCAGATAAACCTTTGATTCATGTTTTGTCATTATTGATATTTGTGAGAATAAGTATATCCTTTAATTGTTAGCTATACTTTTATTGAATAATGGTTCGAAAAGTTTTTTTTATGGTGGCCCTGAAGGGACATCGGAAATCGTGAATATTGATGTCAATATTCACGACAACATTTTACGACTTGCCCCAAATCGTGAATATTCACGTGACTATTCACGTCAAAAATATCACGTCCCGCTCTCCGGTCGCAAATATTCACGTCAATATTTACGTCAAAAATTTCACGTCCTGCTCTCCGGTCGCAAATATTCACGTGATTTTTTTTATCAGCAAGCAAGGTGCCGGTTGTCAAGTCGATGTGCGCGTGCGAACTCAGTCGCGAATTTAAAAAACTAGAACGCATGCAGCAAAGGGAGCTGCATAAACTCAGCAGATTATGGAAACCTTTTCTGTAAATCTTATACAAAACTCATTTTTTTACGTTACGTTTTTCCAACAGAGACCAGTTAGCACACTTTCAGAAAATAACTTTAAAATGACATATTATTTTATTAATCGAATATTTTCTGAAACCAATTTTCTGAAAAGGCAGTACCTTTCACTAAAAAGAAAAGGTACCTCACATTTTTATAATTTTTCCGAATTTTCTTTGAAAATCTGAAAGATTATACTCTGGGCACACTTTATTTCGGAAAAGGCTAATTCGGCCCATAATTAGTACCCGAATGATTATGATCAATGATATCTATCTCAGTAATGATTACTTTTAAACAGGGTTGATAAAAATCATGATTAAAAAAAAAGAAAAATGAAAAATCAGATTTTTTGTATTTAAATCCCTCCATCACTATCCTTGCCCGGTCCAAGGGGTCCTTCATACTTTAAAGAGGAAAGAAAACCAAGTTGCATTTTCCCGCTTTATTGGCTTTTCTGAGAGCTTGTATATTCTTCTGACCGAATACAAATTGGTAAAGAACGATTACAATTTATTTCATTGAAAAAAAAATGACTAAAATTGCCCCTTGGAGTGAGCGTTTGGTCTCAATTCCTGCAAAGGTCATTAAGGGTGCAAATGTATGCATATGACCTTATGACGCGTGTGCGCTTACCAGTGGACAGCAGCGCGGCCACCACGTCTGCAGCGTGTTGGCACTATCATCCACGTGTGTGTTATGACATTTTCGTCGTCAGCTGGTCGTACTTTCTTGGCAATTTTTGCCGAATTCACGGCCTTCCTAGCTTACTTTTGGAGTTATTCAGAGCTCGAATGTATTACAGTTGATAAGTATTATGCAGCTGAAAATCTTCAGAATCTACGCTATACTCCTCCCACGAGCCATCAGATTCTGCCATTATTCCACATTTCCAGAGCGAAAATTCTGTCCACGGCGACCAGGTGTCATAAAAGTACGTGTACGTCTGTACGTATCGCGACGTCACTGTATGTTTTCATTTCATTGAAAATGAATTAAACTGTTGCAAACTGCTGACTGACTGAATGGACCTGAAATATACAAATCAAAAAATTAGCTGGCCTGACGTTTCGAACTTAAGCAAGTTCTTTCTCAAAGGCAAATGCCTTTGAGAAAGAACTTGCTTAAGTTGGAAACGTCAGGCCAGCTAATTTTTTGATTCATTTCATTGAGACAGATACAATGCAGTTACAAGACTATGTTCGCGTCGCACACACAAATCCATCCACATTTCTGCGTTTTTGCATCCCTGTGGAGACATGGCATTGTTCTCCCCTTTGTCCCTGTACTTAAGCAAACCCCCATAGTCTTTGTACACAAAATTCCTTGTGGAGACAACCTAACCCATACTTGCCTAGTGGAGACCTATTCAGTCCCTTTGTCTCTATTGTTTTCATGTCTCCACAGGGTACGGTATATCTCTCCATCCACACAAATTCCAAACCCAAATTTCAGTGTCAAAATATGGATGAATAAGACACGAGTTTAGCTTCCTGCTCCACAAAGACCCCATTAAAAAAATAATGAAAAACTCATCAGTGCAACGTTCATGCAATGCACCGCCAGGAACATTAACAATAGGACAAAACCAACACAGTACACATGCACGCACGAAAACACAATGGGCACTCGCATAGTGACGTCATCTATCCCTACGCAGTACGTCACACGATTGGATTGTAAACACGCGGTTGACCCCGAGCTTTTCTGATTCTGAGCGAAAGAGACTCCACCAAAGTAAAACTTCTCTAAAATTGCCAAATCCATGCATTAAACTCTTCAAACCTACTTTGTTAGGTTTGGGGAGGCATAAGCTCTCAGAAAAGCCGCTAAAGTAGAAAAATGCAAATTGGTTTTCTTTCCTCTTTAAAGGGGATTGTTCACGGACGTTGATTTTGTGTACAAACCTAATGGCGATCTGTGCATTAAGATAAACGCATCTTTAAAAAATCTTTAAAAATACTCGAACCCCCTCCACCAGGTGAGCAGTATTTTTTAACGGTTCTCTGGGTCCCTCTGCATCCCTCCATCACTAGTCTTGCCCGGTGCAGGGGGTCCTTCATACTTTAAAGGGGATTGTTCACGGGCGTTGGTTTTGTGTACAAACCTAATGGCGATCTGTGCATTAAGATAAACGCATCTTTAAAAAATCTTTAAAAATACTCGAACCCCCTCCACCAGGTGAGCAGTATTTTTTAACGGTTCTCTGGGTCCCTCTGCATCCCTCCATCACTAGTCTTGCCCGGTGCAGGGGGTCCTTCATACTTTAAAGGGGATTGTTCACGGGCGTTGGTTTTGTGTACAAACCTAATGGCGATCTGTGCATTAAGATAAACGCATCTTTAAAAAATCTTTAAAAATACTCGAACCCCCTGCACCAGGTGGGCACTATTTTTTAACGGTTCTCTGGGTCCCTCTGCATCCCTCCATCACTAGTCTTGCCCGGTGCAGGGGGTCCTTCATACTTTAAAGGGGATTGTTCACGGGCGTTGATTTTGTGTACAAACCTAATGGTGATCTGTGCATTAAGATAAACGCATCTTTAGAAAATCTTTAAAAATACACGAACCCCCTGCACCAGGTGGGCACTATTTTTTAACGGTTCTCTGGGTCCCTCTGCATCCCTCCATCACTAGTCTTGCCCGGTGCAGGGGGTCCTTCATACTTTAAAGGGGATTGTTCACGGGCGTTGGTTTTGTGTACAAACCTAATGGCGATCTGTGCATTAAGATAAACGCATCTTTAAAAAATCTTTAAAAATACTCGAACCCCCTGCACCAGGTGAGCACTATTTTTTAACGGTTCTCTGGGTCCCTCTGCATCACTCCATCACTAGTCTTGCCCGGTGCAGGGGGTCCTTCATACTTTAAAGGGGATTGTTCACGGGCGTTGGTTTTGTGTACAAACCTAATGGCGATCTGTGCATTAAGATAAACGCATCTTTAAAAAATCTTTAAAAATACTCGAACCCCCTGCACCAGGTGGGCACTATTTTTTAACGGTTCTCTGGGTCCCTCTGCATCCCTCCATCACTAGTCTTGCCCGGTGCAGGGGGTCCTTCATACTTTAAAGGGGATTGTTCACGGGCGTTGATTTTGTGTACAAACCTAATGGCGATCTGTGCATTAAGATAAACGCATCTTTAAAAAATCTTTAAAAATACTCGAACCCCCTGCACCAGGTGGGCACTATTTTTTAACGGTTCTCTGGGTCCCTCTGCATCCCTCCATCACTAGTCTTGCCCGGTGCAGGGGGTCCTTCATACTTTAAAGGGGATTGTTCACGGGCGTTGATTTTGTGTACAAACCTAATGGCGATCTGTGCATTAAGATAAACGCATCTTTAAAAAATCTTTAAAAATACTCGAACCCCCTGCACCAGGTGGGCAATATTTTTTAACGGTTCTCTGGGTCCCTCTGCATCCCTCCATCACTAGTCTTGCCCGGTGCAGGGGGTCCTTCATACTTTAAAGGGGATTGTTCACGGGCGTTGATTTTGTGTACAAACCTAATGGCGATCTGTGCATTAAGATAAACGCATCTTTTAAAAATCTTTAAAAATACTCGAACCCCCTGCACCAGGTGGGCACTATTTTTTAACGGTTCTCTGGGTCCCTCTGCATCCCTCCATCACTAGTCTTGCCCGGTGCAGGGGGTCCTTCATACTTTAAAGGGGATTGTTCACGGGCGTTGATTTTGTGTACAAACCTAATGGTGAATGTGACCTGAAATGTAAAATCAATTGCGAAACGCATCTTTAAAAAAAAGGAAGATAATAAAGCTCTAGATCACGTCAAAACAACTTGATCCGTGTTGAGATCCTCTATCCTGAAACCGTACCCCCCCCCCCCCCCTTCATCCGACACACACTATTGCTGCTGCTTTGGCTATGGGTTTTAACAAAGTCCGCTATTCTTGGTGGGACAGTAAACCAGTCTAGTATTCATTTCCGAACGTGGATGCGACTTTGGGTTCGGCGAGTCGGGTTTGTACATGCATGGTAAAGTGCCATTTAAGTCACATGAGACCTGAAAATTTTAAATTCTCCACAAGTTTATTTAAATGTGTATTTTGGGATAAGTGTTAGATGTACTTTGAATTTCTAAAAAGCCCAAGTAAATGGCGAACCTAGTATTGTCGTTTAATCATGCATTTCAATTCCATGCAGACATAGTAACGGGTGTAACGGAGACACACACTTGGGACTGGAGACGCCACAGCAAAAAGAGATTTATTGAAGATTTGTGTTGGGTGTAATTCCCATTTGTTGCTAAATCAAAGCCAAATGCAAGTCTTATGTCTGCAGGTCTTCCGTGCAATAACAGAGAACAATACAAGTACTGAACATCAAATTTAATAAAACCGTGACACAATTAAAATTTTTGCTTTAACTCTGACATCATATGCACTGTCAAAATGCCTCATTTTTATTCAATTAGACAGGAACAACAACCCTAGTATTTGTTTTGGGTAAGAAGTGGTTGTTTGGCCATTTAAATTATCAATATAATGACACTGTCACAAAGCATTAGAGTGGTAACGGGTGTAACGGAGACACACAATACTGGCAGTGTACAAGAATTGTTGGATTATGCAGGCTGGTGACCAGATTGACTTGGCTTGTTACAGGTAAAAGGTAGTTAGGATTACAGCAGGGCACATCCACTAGAGACTGACCATCCCCCCCCCACCAGTAACAGCCCTCTACTAAAAATGCTACACCTTTATAGGCCTTTTCCAAACTCTCCACTCACTTTACGGTGTCCCTTCTTGGTTGCTTTACCCTGTGCTAGTGCCACATTTGACCCTGCTTCCACCCCCCCCCCCCCCCCCCCCCCCCCAGCCTGGCTCCCACTGCCCCCCCCCCCCCCCCCCACCTTTTAGTATTCATGGACAATATATTAACTTTTTTTTTTTTTTTTCAGTATTAAAACAGTAACAAATAACTTCAATAAAAATGTCAGTTTGAGTCCGTTTTATTTCAATGTGAACAATGTTTCATTCTACATTGTGTATAGTAGGCAGGTGAATGAACTGTTTTAAATTCATTTCAAATAAAATATAACACTCAAAGAGAAACAATGTTCATAATTATTTGGTAATTTGGGCCTGCAATAAATGCATACAAATACAGAGTGCTGCTTGTAGCATGCAAAGTCGGAGGGGGGTAGTAGCAGATGTATGGTGTCTTCGATAGGCAGCGCCCATACGTCATCCTGCTCCGGCCACACGATTTGGCCCAGGCTTACTTGTTTCATATATTTGACCTCAGCGAAGCTCCGTTAATGGCAAGTATCTGAAGAAGAAAAAAGGATTGGGCAAGGTTTTATGCATCTGAAAATTCAGGGGTATTCTGGGTGAAAACAGTGGGTCAAAATAATAGAATTACAACGAGCAAAAAGACTTAGGCTCAGGGCTATTTCAATTCATTTTTCTTTTCCCCCATAACAAAACTCGCCATACAGTTTCAATCGCGAACCAACGAAACATTCATTCATAAAAAACATCCACGGAACGTCTAATTTAGACTGGTTGCCGGTCCATACGCACTCTACATTCCACAAAGAGCGATGATAATGTGTAGGGACCGGGAGCCAGTCTGCGCCCAAAGCCGGGTACCCGATTAGTTGTATGCGCAATTGCTCGAGTACGCGTCTGGGCACCGATTGCAGCTGGTATTCGCACGCGTTGTCGGTTTTCAGCCATGCGTGTGTCGCGGTTACAAGCCGTTTCGTTCCGTGTGTGTTTCGCCCATGGGTCGATAGTCAATGTACGTTTGTTGTATGAAACCGACGATCTTTTTGCACGTTTTCTTTTGTCATTTACAGCTTAGTAAAATTATCCATATCCCCAAGATATGTTTGTATCTGTCCAAGCAAGAGAGGGATAATTGGAATGGTCCTAACTTACCGATACGGTCGTAACTTTGTTGGGCATTCGGAAGGTTTGGCGACACACATCATCGCAGCTCCCCCATGTCTAGAGAAACTCAGCTCAGCTGTTTCGTGTGGCTCATTCTGATTGGTCAGTCATGCAGTTTATATGACGTAATGGAAAAGACTTTCACGCGTTTTGTTGTACAAAATTGGGGATGGGGTGACGGTCGTAACAAAACGACACACTTTGTTTTTAACATTTTCAAAACTTTGCCGCAACTTGATCGAATATGGCATGGACATAGAACAGTTTGTCATAGTTTAAGATCAATTTAGACAACCAGATAGGAGAAATTCTTTCACATCAGCCTTACACATGTTATAAAAATGAGCTATTTCAAATGAGTTAGGATGGCGACACACAGGTTACGGCCGTTACTGGTTTTTTTAGATAAAATATTTTTCCCACGAATTTTTTTTTTTTCTGTCTGCAAGCGACCGTATTGTTAAATTTATCATGTATATTAAATGAAATTGTAAATTTTCATACAAAGATTTCTTCAAAGTGGAAGCAAACCTAATGAAAAATAGAGCACCAAATATTGGCCCTAAATATTGTCAGAGTTTTGCCATCCTGGGTTTTTTCTTTCGGCCATAAAAAAAACGAGACAAGTTGAACACATTTGATTTTTTTCTGTATTTATTACTAACACATATACAAAGTAAAATAAATCATTTATATATTTAAACTGCTTTTTAATCATACTAAATAAAGCAGAGAACTGTCTATACCCAAATGTGGCACTTTACCGTGCATTTAGCCATCCGCGTATCCACCTCTGGGGACATACATTGGACTTAGACTTTTGACCGAGCTTCCCATTTGAATTACGCACGCAAGTCAGATTCCAGCCCCCTCGGAGGATTTTTTTTAAAGGGAAAATGGCGCCCTGTATCGCCCCGCCACACTCCATCCCACCCAGTATCCGCGTATCCACCTCCCGGTAGGTGGATTGGACTTAGAATTAGACTTTTTTTTCAGAGCTTCCCATTGCAACTCCCTCCCACCCCGTATCCGCGTATCCGCGTACACACCTCCGGGGACATACATTGGACTTAGAAATTGCCCCCTCTATCGCCTGGTCAGACTCCATCCCACCCCGTATCCGCGTATCCGCGTTTTTTAGGGGGTTCTTTCGGGTGGCGGGGTATTCTGCAATTACTCCAAAATTCATTTTTTACGGGTCTGCTGCGCCGCGCGTTTTCATCAGCTTGCTCTGAGTTGCCAGTCACAAGCAGGAGTTTGAGTAATATCGATACTGCTTGTGACTGGCAACTCAGAGCAAGCTGATGAAAACGCGCGGCGCAGCAGACCCGTAAAAAATGAATTTTTATCCCAATGACTTAAAATACTGTGTGCATCATAAAGTTTTTAGATTAGCAGCTAAAGTCCTACCGCAGTTTTCTTCATGATTGCTGGTAAATCCCAAGTTATTTTCGTGAATATTTAGTACAAAGAGACGACGAATTGCACTCGGCAGCATCGCTCGTGAAAAAAACATTGCAGCATTGCGGACCCTGTGAATTAGTGTGAGAAACCTTTAACAGGATAATTCACCCAATGGGAAAATTCATTACGCGCTATGTTGACCAATCAAAAGTAAGTGTTATATCAATGCGGCCAGCAGGTCGTCTGGCTGGATGGAAAAAGATCGGGGAACATACTGATTTCTCACCGGCGTGGGAAATTCCCTTATGCATTATGCATCATGTATGAGCACGTGTCGCCAGTCGTGGTTTTGATTGGCCAAAGTATATTTTGTTGCACGCCTACACGTACGTGCTGGCAACCATTCATAAATTTGGGGAGCCTTGTTAATTCATGCAAAGGGATGTTTATTTGTTTCGGCTTAAGATTTCAGTATAAAAGTAATTTTTCTTTAAATTTGACCACAGCAAATACGCCTGGAAGCAAGTAACTTTAATGGTTCAAACACAAATATGATTTTTATTTCCCACATTATCATTTACTCCACTTGACAATGTTTTCGGAAATTTAACAACATCCAGTAGCATATTTGGTGCAATCCAAAACCACCAGGCACACTCATTAGATCTGAAGAAAATAATTTGTTTTGCTGAAAACGAAAGATGATTTTTGTCTGGATTTTTCTCCACTTCAGGGAACATATGAGGACGAAATTAAATCACCAGAATGACAATTGATGAATAATAAATATATGTGCAGATAGATGAATATATTTTACTGAAAGATTTCAGCGGATTGCATTGGATTGTAATATTTGGGTCAAAATTCTCCTGACGTGAAATGTACACGTGGCATGGTGCCCGCTCGCGGTTTTGTTACTACGGACAATACTGGTACCCGTGCCCTGAAGTACATGATTTTTACATGAATTTTCCGCAAAGACGTGGCGACAAAACATATTGCAACAATATTTTGTTTACTTTAGAGGACGCTGGAAATGGATTTGTGGAAAGTAGGCTTTAGTTTAATACGTACACAACTTGCATGTTTTTTTGTCACATTCGGAGACCGCAGATGCGATAATTAATTAAGCCTCAAAGCGGTGCAGGTATGTGTTTATCATGATCCTGACCTTAGTTGACTAGCGCTTCGTTTTAATAGTCCCAGAATTTTGACATTATTCACGGGGTAAAAAACGATATGAGACCATAGAGCAAGGAAAGCATGCCTTATTCCACAATAAATACAACTGTCTTCTGTACTTGTGACTGATGTTCCGGCGCATGCACGTGCCGCAACATAAATGGTGGAGTAGTGATCATGTTTACTGGACAGACATGATCGAGATTCATTTCACTTTTCAGACTTTTGTCTGAAATCAGACTTTTGAATCTCAGAGAAAGACATTATTGCAACTTCCGTGATTGAAAGTTTTGGGTTGGGTTTCTTTAACGGGTACCCGTATTTTTTTTCAATCGGGTACCCGGTTCTTTTACTACCGTAAATGCACACCTCTAGTGAAAACCTTAATCAAGAATACAAAAGCTTACCTGTGTCACTTATGTCGGATTCCGCGCACCGAGCTAAGATAACACCACACAATCCTACCGTAGAAACGCCTGCACACCCCACCACAATCCTCCGTCTAGTAGAAATACCTCGTAAAAAGTACCTTAAAGGTTCTGAGGAGCGGATGAGATAGAAGTAATGGCGTCCAGAATGGGATTTATCTAAATTCAATAAAAGTTTCTTTCCTTGGATACCTTTTACGGCAAAACTCGCTTGAAATCGCAGAACAGACCGGCAAATGTGAAAACCCCTGACTGCTGCCATCTTGTATATTCAAATATGTAAATGTTTATGACGTCAATATAAATATTTATAAACACCAAAATAGACTGGCTATAGTGTACATGTACGGTACGATAAATTTCACATGTCCGCGTGTACCAGTGCCATCAGTGGGGGACGGGGGAAACATCACTATCTCGTGGGAAACATCTTGTGGGAAGGGGGGCCATGAGCTTTCTATGGTTTGTCGAGTCTGTCTTTTGGCCGCAAACATTCTTAGGCCCAAGTATTAAGTTAAGTTACCCTTTTTGGTTGGGGAAGGAAAAGGGGCTATCATTTCTTTTTTGGATGGGATGGGGAGGCACCTTGGGAGGAGGGCACCGAGAATTTTTGGGAGGAATGTGCCCCCCCCCCCCCCCCCCATAGGGCTACACCACTGGTCACAACATGTAAAGAGTAAATATAAACAAATATCAATTACAATACGGTTGGTAAAATTGGCAATGTCATTTTGATGGGAAAACGTAATTTTAGAGGGAAACGTGTCATCTTTTAGTTGGGGGAATGGGAAATGTCTTTTTGAGCACTTATCGCTTTATCATATTTTCGATAAGTCTTTGAAAGTTGCGACAATAACAATCAATAAAAATAAAAAAGCCTCCAAACATAAACTTGTTGAAAGACATAACTAAACTTTAATGAAACACATTTTTTTCAATTAAGTCTTCTTTATTGAGCACATTACAGTAGTTAAAAAATGACAGGCAAATTTATAAAATGACAAAAAAAAATCAAGTCAAAAAACAGGGGATGCCAGTCAAAGCTTCAAAGGTCATTTTGGTTAGCGCACACGTCATTTTGGTTGGTTCACAGAGTATGTCATTTTGGTTGGTGCACACGTCATTTTGGTTGGTTCACAGAGTATGTCATTTTGGTTGGCGCACACGTCATTTTGGTTGGTTCACAGATCGAGTAGGTCATTTTCACATATTTTTCAGATTTTCTGAGGTGCAATAATAATCATGATGTCGGAACATACTAGGCCTACTCAAACTTAATACATAAAATAGTACTTCAGATAAAATCATACTTCAGATCGCCTTGCCCGTGCCGCCCCTGACAATCCAGTATTGGCTTATAGGCGCCCCCGCAATCTACGAGACCTGATTGTTCGAGCCGAGGTCCCCACCTTGGTTGCATCCCCTCCCATACAGCATGGTACTTTTAAGTGCGATTCCAGGTGTGTTGTTTGCCAGACTCACATGCAGGAGTCTGACTCCTTTTCTGGCCATTCATCTGGAACTACTCACAGAACCAATGGCAACATTACTTGCAACACCTCTAATGTCATATATCTCATTTCTTGCAGGGTTTGTTGTATCCAGTATGTCGGGGAGACCAAGAACACGCTCAAAAAGCGTTTCTATGGCCATCGATCGACTGTGAACACCAAGAAAATGGACACCCCTGTTGGTCATCACTTCAACTTGCCTAACCATTCCATTTCTGATATGATTCTACAGGGCATAGAATCACTTTGCCACCGCAAGGACTCAGTTCGCCTCAGCCGAGAGAAAGTTTGGATGAAACGTCTTCGGACTATTCAACCACATGGTCTCAACATCCAGGAAGGGAATGATTAACTTTTAATTTTCCCCCCATTGTCATTTGTTTACAGATTATCCTCCTGGCAAAACCCTCTTGGGGTCTCTTGGCCAAATGGGGTTGTCTTTCCATTTCCTGTTTATCCTTGCCACTTCTCTTTGTTCCTTCTCTTGCCCTATTACCACCTTCAATTCAACCCCCCCCCCCCCCTCCCCCCTAACCACACTCCTTTGTCTATTTCCCCAGCTTCAACCTTCATCTTAATCCCTCCCCTCCTTCATCCTTACCCTAACCACACTTCTTTGTTCCTGTCTTCCTGGCTGTCCTTCTACTCCCTTTGATGTTTACCCACTGCCATGCTCCTTTGCATCCCTCTTTTGTGTTTCTCCACCCACCCCCTCATGCATGTGTGTTCCCAACATGTTTGTTTCTTGTACTCTGTCATTTGCCTTTGAGAAAGAACTTGCTTAAGTTCGAAACGTCAGGCCAGCTAATTTTTTGATTTGTATATTTCAGGTCCATTCAGTCAGTCAGCAGTTTGCAGCAGTTTTATTCATTTTCACGTTACATAAAATAGTGTTAACCCCGACAGGCCGTCCTGAGAAATTTGAGTCCACAGATCTAACAACGGATGCGAATTAATATATTTTCCACAACATCATCCGGATTGTCCGAAACTTCCTGTCAAAATTCCAGCGCGCGCGCCAAAAACCAGTATGGGCGGATCATGTTATAAATGAATATTCAAGATTTAATCAAATATTCATAATGCATGACGATGTCATTTTTGTTGTTCTGGAACAGTGCCTTCCTCTTGGAATAGGGCGCCTCCAAGTGTTTTGCCACGGTATTTGTAAAAGGGCGCCCCCTGTCAGGACAGATGTAAAATCTGACCCCATCAGCGGGAATATCCTGCCCAAATAATGCAGCATTGCATTGGATGCGGTACTTTAATGGCCCACATGTATTATATTTATAGGCAAACCTGTTAAAGTGGCCACCTTGTATAATGTGGCCAATCTGTGATGGCCCTAACCACACATACAAAATCTGCAAAGCTGCAACTTGTCCACTGTGGCCACATTTTTATGGCAAATTCAATGGATGCACAGGTGTGACTGCATGTTGTGTTTTATTGGTACTGTAATTTGATAAGTCTGCCCTAATACTTTGTTTGTACCAAGACGAATATTCAAGTAAGAACCGGATGACCAATTCAAGTTAGCCGTCTAATTAGTTAAAATATTACCGATCATAGTTACAATGGAATATGACACATACAGATAAATACGCTGATGTAAAGAAGGCAGACCTGCTTTAATGTTTGTACCCCCACCCCACCCCCCCCCCCCCCCCCCCCCACCCCTCTTAAGTGGGTGCTCGGTCTATCTATCACTGGAAAATAAATTTGCTAATTTAAATTTGAGGTTCTGATAAGCGAAAAGCATTCCGCCTTGCCGCACGGAAACGCTATACTTTAAACGCACCTGAAGCCATGATAGACGAGTCACGTACAAATGAAATACATGTATTGAAAAACGAAGTCGGCTACATGCTCAAGATCACTGTTGCTTTTTGTCCCCCAGACTGTTTCGATAGTTAAGCGTTCGGGCTTATTGCTTTGATTATTTTCAAACTCCTTCTCTTGTAATGATTGTTAAGGGGTCTGTCGTCTAATTTGTTACCAGGAGCTGGCTCCGGAGTCGATGTTCGATGGTCAATCCACATGCGTGTGACTTCTAGACGGAATAAGCTATTTATCTTCATAAGTCAAGGATCGAGTGAATCTCGTCCACGCAAATTATTGTTTTGAGATCTCTGTACAAGATAAGAGTGACTTGGCTGTGAAATATTAAACTAAAGTCCTGAGTATGTACTGCTTAAGTACTTTCCCAGTCAATTCATAGCTTTAAACCGAAAGTGTAAGTTGGTGTAACTTTGTTTTTATTTAGTAAGGTGCAAATCTGAAATACTACAATTTTCGAAACTGTCCTTTTGGAGGCCTTAATCCCCCCCCCCAAAAAAAGTGCACAACTTGTAAACAATTTTGACAGTAATATTTGATGAGAAAAAAAGATTGCATTGAGTACAAAAGATGACGATGAATAATGTAAATGTCTAACACAATGAATAGGCCTAAACCGAGCGTGACAAGACAATGAGTTTAAATGATCGGCCTTGTGAATCATCAACTTAAATGAAAGCCAATCAAGTGAAGACACCCTGGTGTAGGTAGTACGTCTTCACAATGTGAAGAGATGGGGGTTGGTTTGATTTCATTAAAGTTAAAATAAACGACCTTTAAGCTATACACACGCACGCAGACCGTCTTTCGTCCTGTTTAACGTTATCCCGGTTTCCTGATTTAAGAAGGAAGAAAGATTTACATACAGGACGAGCTGAGCTCAAGATGGGTGCCACGATTTCTCCAGGACTGACTTGCGATCCGGACTCTACTTTGAACTTTACCAACAACGAGGACGCAGCAACGAGGACATTATACACGGCCGCGGACCACGTCATCGTCCCCGTTCTGATGTCCGTTATCGCAGCCATCGGTCTGCTGACCAATTCCCTCTTCCTGTTGGTCGTGTATCGCGTGCACCACATGCGGACGGCTACCAACCAGTACCTGGTCCAGATCGCGCTAGCAAATATGATCTACCTGGTCTTCGGAGCCGGCGCCAAGGTGCTACGCTACGCCAACTCACCTATAACCTTCGACCTGAGGTGGATCGGAGCAGTGGGCTGCATTCTGTTCCCGCTCTTCACCTCCGTAGCCTACTTCGCCATCCTGCTTTTTATGACTTTGGTGACGCGGGAGAGGTTCCTCGCCGTCTGTAAGCCTCTTAAGTATCGGGTGATCAACGGGAGGCGCCGGGTCAGGATGACTCTAGTTGCATGGGGCGCCGCCCTCCTTGTTTCATCTACCTTGGTGCCCTGCTCCAGTGTCTTCACTTCGTACTGCATCTTATGGCCTCTAGCATGGAAACAAGAAGACCTCCCAAGCATTGCTGCAAGGTGCAGACCAGTCTTAGAATGGTTAGTATCATACAACGACGCCATGCAGGTGTCTCCTTTCTTCATCGCGATGCTCCTGGTCCTCTTCATGCACGCAAGTATCGCCAGGAGTCTCCGTGTGCAGGTTGCTGGCCAAACAGAGCAGCCGCTGGGGCCGATAGCAGTCCACAAGGTGCAGACTCGAAGGCAGGTCATACGGATGCTGGTGGTCAACATGGTGGTATTCTTCTGTTTCCTCGCACCGTTCGAGTGTTGCTCCATCGCCGCCTCCGTGAGGAGTTACGTCCCTCACCCCTTGCTGGGACCTGACCAGTTCCGGCTCGTGTCTCAGATTGTCAGGACTCTAGCCTATCTACAGCCTGCCACCAACCCACTTGTCTATTATCTGCTTCATCCTCGCTACAGGAAAGCATGTGCCGAGACTTTCTCAAAGAGACATGCTCAAAGACGGGATCTAAACACAACAACTTCAAATCCGGCCAAAGAAACGCATCAACTTTCGGAGAGAAACTAACCGAACGTAGAATTGGACAAAAACAGTCGACCCAATGAATTCACGCTGACAAATTAAAATGAATAAACAAACATGACATATTCGGCTAAAATGACAAGTAAAACAAAAAATGTTGGTCTCAAAAGTATTGGATGCAGTTTGGTATGTAGACACCGGTTCAGACATGAGCGTCCGTAATGTCCGCATATTCCATATTGTGTCTGACAACTCCTCTCAAGGGACAAGTGCGCGGTCACGACATGACCAAACCTACCCATGAATGGCTCATAACGTTGTTACAGACAAGAAAGGACAACATATTTTCCCAGTTAAGAGGTGGTAAATAGAGTTGCCAAGAAAGTGTATGGCCAATAATCAAGACAATTCTTTCTTTAGTTCTCTCGTCGGTTGGGCTTGAAACGTATGGGCACAACAGAAACAAAAGTACCGGAAAATGTTTTGCAAGTGACGCACTTTTATGTTCATCATGATTCATTGCACATATCCTTCACCTTTTGCTCCTTTGGTTACGCATTCTACCGCCTGTGAATGCTATTAGATCAAGACTGAAAGGCTGCCACTGTTCAGCACATCGGGATGTTGCATCAAGAAGAAGCTTCTCCGTGACTGAACATTATCAAAGATTAATAACAGGGTCAACATCAGTGGTGACTAAAAGAACGCACGAACGTGCTTTGGGAGAGGCGAGCACAGACTTTGACAAGTGGCCGTTGGCAGTCGTGCTTGGCGCGCGGGCGTGAGGCGAAAGATAGCTGAGTACTTGTATATGAAGCTTGCTCACTCCAGTCTAGGGATGGGTCCGTGGGTAAACAATAAACATATGGGGCTCTTTGCAAATCACGAGTGTGACACGTGCACACAAATTAATATCAAGGTAAACGCAAGAACATACGAGCCAAGGCACGTCTGGCTAAACAAACAACGAGATTTTGATTTCTTCCAATCTTCCTTCACAGAATCCAGGATGTTGCTTGGGATAGTGTTGATCGTTGACATGACATAATACAGCATCATCGATTAGCTCCAGGGGGTTGTATTGCAGTGGGAAGAGTCTGTGAAAACATTTTAATGGCGAATTCGTAGCTAGTTTAAATTGCTATATGTTGTGCTGTAAATATGAAGGGACTGTTTGACAATCTGTAGCTATATGCCGCTTTCCGTCCTCGCATGCACCGAGGGCATAAGGTTTAAGAAATTACAACCGAGTACCACATCGTGTTCAGGAGAACACGCGGCATTTTCTTCAAACACAAACCATGGATAATCAAGAGAACGCCTCTGCAGCATTTCAAATAATCAAATATGACAGATGAAAACGTATCAGGAATCACCATTTAGTTTTGAATTATTGTATCTTCTGGACCGTGATTTATGCGTTGACACGTAAATCAAGAGCAGCAAATATATGCACTGTGCACTTTCAGGAAATACCTTTCTCAGGACTCAGTGCAGCCTAATGGACCAATTCGTGCGTAACGGACCCATCAGCAAGTTTCAATTTGTTAATGATTAACTCAAGTAGCTATAGCTCCATGGTCAGACTCAAGAGAGGCAAAACCCAACTTCAAACTGGATTTAGTGGTGGGTGGATCTTCTGAACGCCACGCCCGATTTGCTACACAAATTTACCACCAAAACAATCAGTTTTGATATTAACAGAGCTGGATCTGATCTCTAATCGCCTGCCGCTATTGAAACCTTCCCGTCAGATATGTTACCCCCTGCATAATCAGATTTTGACGAATGCAGACATAAATGGCGAGTCGTACGTAATCGGCACCTTTGACTAAAACCCACAAGCAATTAATCTAAACCAAAATGACCTCATTTATTGATGGTGATTTCGTATCGTGCTGAAACCAGGCAACGCCGGACATATTTACGACACTTAGCGTAATTGTTGTGACTATAAAAACAATAACAGGACCATAAATAATTGCACGAAAACGATTCTGGGTAATTTTTCATCATTTTCTTGGTCTAAATGTACCCGGTAATGGATTCCGTGGTGTTTGGCTGGTCGTCTGAAATCACGTATTTTACTATGCCATGCCATTACAGTTTTAAGATTGATCAATTAAGGGAAATTATAACCCTTTTCTCTCATCACCCCAAATTTAAGTTGCATACGTGGTTAATCATCATCAAATACAGGTTGATTTGTTTTGACCTATTTTTTACCTCAAACAATTGTGAACAATGTAATATAGCGTGTAAGTTGACCTCGAGAACGTACGAAAGTTTACGAGAAACCGAACTTCCGGGCACCTCGAATAGAAGCTTCAATGTGTAAAGCGAGTAGTTTTCTTGAAATAATTTGTTTGATGTCGTTCTTTTTACTGAAAGGCATAGGCCTAGATACAAACTTTTAGCAAAATATTAGTTTTCATTTCAATTTACAAAATGTGAACGATATATCAAATTAGGGAAAAGGAGAACGAAAAAGTCTAGTGCGTCATACGTACATCATTCGCCATTGTTCTGCTTCACGCGCCAGATGGGTCGTCGCATTATTTATGTACGTAGTGCCAGAGGATGCAGTACAGGGATTTTGGGGGCCGGACTTTCTTTTCCCGACAATGAGCCAATCACGTTGCAACCTGACGCTCAGGTCAAACATTTGTTCCTACTAAAGCCCGGTTCATACTTCATGCGAATGCGAAGCGAATTTCATGACGTCAACAATTGAAGTTTCATTGTGACGTTCTCCGTTACCTTGACGAATTCGCTTCGCATACGCATTCGCATGAAGTATGAACCGGGCTGAATAATTTAGACAGTCATGGACGTTTTCATATATTGTAAAATTAATTTTGAATTTATCATCCATATTTATGGCCGTTTCATGGTTCAGATCTTCGTAAAAACAAAGTATTATACACAAAAAAAAATCAACCACACGTAAAAGTCCTATAGCCGGCAGCTCGGAGGTGCCCGGAAGTTCAATCGTGACCTTTATGCGCGAGACTTACACGATCTATATGAAAATAGAAAGTTTTCAACATGTTCATTTCAATCTTATATGACTGATAAACACTCAGTTGTTTAATTCGCTTAATAACACGTTAACAAATCTGACAGGCCTACGTCTGTATTCATGAAATTGTTTAATACGGAACTCTGTGTAGTGTTAATTTTTAGCACCAGGGATACGAATATTGCATTGTAAAGTCAGTAAAACAGCCCAGTTTTACGATCATGTCGCATTGATATTGCCATCCATCAGTTATCACGCGTCATTCGTCAAGTGGCCTTATAATACTGATACAAGTCAAGGTGTGTTCTCATTATCGTTTATACTGCACGACTGGCAGCGACACATAACGTCGCTTCGGATGGGCGCTCTCTCGCGTCGCACGCATGCACGTTTGTCATTACAGCTGTCCAGCGCTTACTCTTGCCACGACCAAGGGCTGGTAATCTACGTCAAGTCGCGTGCATCAACCCACAATGCATCGTCGATCAGTTGCTCCATGGTCGATCTCATAAATAACAGGATCGCTCAGCTTCGAAGCCAAGGCCAGTTGCAAGTCTGATTTCAACGGTCTCGTGGTGCAACTGAGATAGGCACTTGATGCACTAACATTCCTGAAGCGAGTTAGCATCAAAGATGAATCCAACTCGTTCAAGCTGCATAGGGGATGAAGAGTGGGATTACAGCAACAGCACAGTACCGCCCGATCGGCTGTACAGTACTACAGACACGGTTATTACCTCCATCGTGAACCCCTGCATCTTAGCTCTGGGTCTCACCGGAAACCTGGCATTCCTCTTTGTAATGGTCAGGGTTCGTCGGATGTGGAACGTCACCAACATCTATCTGATCAACATGGCAGTGGCAGACACCGCATTCCTGACCATTGCCGTGTCCGAGAAACTGGCCAGCTACTTGTCCAGTCCAGTCAAGGGGGACCGGGCCGCGTTCGGCCTGGTGGGCTGCATCTTCACGTTCGTGCTGCTCGACCTCAGCTACTTTGCCTCCGTGTTCCTCGTCACCTTGGTCTCGCTGGAAAAGTTCTACAGCATCTGCCACCCCGTGCAGCACCGCATCATCGGCGGTAAAAGACGCACGGCTCGACTGGTGATTGGAGCATGGCTGCTCGCTTTGGCCTTCGCCTTGGTTTTGCTGCCAGCCTGGGTGGTCTACACCAAGATCTGCACCTACTGGCCACCGACTCAGGAATACGAGGATTTCCCGCAGTACATCACGTTTTGCCAACCGATCACTAAGTGGTACGGGAATTTCCACAACGGCTTTCAACCCGTACCGTTTTTCCTGGCCCTGGTCGCCAATGTCGTCTTCTACGTGAGGATCGTCATGCGGTTGAGCTCTCGGATCAGTACCGTCTCTCCCGAGCAGAGCGCCCGTAATGACCAACGCCAAAAGGTCCGTAACCAGGTGGCTCTAATGCTGATAGCAAACGGCGCGGCGTTCTTCGCGTGCCTCGCACCGTTCCAGATCTCATCGTTCTCCCTGACGATCAGCGGTGTGACCGGTAATCGCCTCCTGACGGCCGAGCAGATCAACACGCTGGTGTGGGTGGCTCGCATTTTCACGTACATTAACCCGGTGATAAACCCCGTCATATACAACCTGACAAACCCCAGGTACAGACACGCCTTCTTGGAGGCATTCACGTGTCGGGCTCGGCGGAAGCACCAAGGGGACTCAACAGGAATCAACGAAGATACTATGTCAACACTCAATACATAAACGTATACAGGAGATGTACAGTGGTGTGCAAAATTATTCGAACACTTGGCATATTTTATGTACTTTAGTTGTTTGTGATGAAATGGCAATCAATATACCAATACATTCAAATGAAACCCTCTGGAATGAACTTCAGAAGACTTGGAACAGCATTAGTGTATAAACTCTCAGGAAATATATAGACACTATGCCCGAAAGATGTGCCGCAGTGATTGCTGCCAAGGGTGGACACACCAAATATTAGAGTCAAGTTTGATAAAAAGATGGTAGGACTGGCAGATACTAATGTGAGCTACATGTATGCTCACAACAATTACCTTTTCTATTTAATACAGGTGAAAAATGTAAACCAGGCATTGTAAGGCATTAAATATCAATTTCTTCCGATATGTCAAGTGTTCGAATAATTTTGCACACCACTCTTGAAAACAATTGGAATCATTGAAGTTCTGACGTGCTTAGGTTAGCACATGTCAAACCTTACATTCACTTATTGGCAAATGCAGATCCTATGTAAAAAGTGACTGCACCTCATGCACCTAGGGGAACTTGGGGTAACTGGTCCATGGGGTATGGTCTAATATCTAAGTTTTCAAGGGATTTCTAGCATACTGCCCTCTGTATACCAAAGTGAACTATTTGGACCTTTGACACGATCTACCACTTTACTTTTCTCAGAGGAATTGACGCGTTTTGCTAAAGAATGTGAATATTCGGGATTCATTTTAAAGGTAATGAGCTCTCTTATAAACTTTAATCAATTAATCCACTCTGAATAGACCAGTCACCCCAAGTTCCCCTATACTAAATCGTATTTGCCCCCAAATTATAAACACTTCAAGATATGCTCTCCGTGCTCTTCCAAAAATCTGATTTCTTTTCCTCTTAGATATTGTCTTTTAACACGCTTTATTTTTACGGAAAAGTTACTTTTTCCTATTCCGGGATTCTACAAACCCTCCAAACAAACCCTTTACTTCTGCTGCTTCCGCACATCATATAGGCCTATGCACAAAAAGATATGCCCGAATTATTGTCGGGTCACAAGTAATTCGACATTTTGTAAAATAATTAGTCAATAATTGCATTGCTGCAAAATTAGTAATTGAAACTCGAAAAGGGCGCGGACAGTATATCTTCAGTGAAGGAACATCAAGCTCATGGGCTAACTAAATTACTAAAATACTAATTGCGCATGCTGTACCTCTTGTAGAGGGACAGTCATTTGCATTGCCTCAACTGCACTTAGTATTAAGCATAACCTGGGGTATTTACATCACCTTAAATACCGAAGTTGCCCGAATTAAACCTCATCTAAGTCTCTCCTTTACAATATAAATTGATTAAACAGATTTTAGATCATGTAGTATAATACATAACAGTGTATATCAAGAGGGTGTACGTGGCGTGCAAACGTTCCTGTTTAAAAATCAACCATGTACGACAATGCCACAACCCTATACTCCTTTCAAATGTTCTTTCATCCTTTCTCACATTTCACTCTATCCTGAAAATCCCCTCCTCTGATTTAGGAAACTCCATAACAACTCTTAGAAATAGAATCTTGCAAGGATTTGCCGCTAAGGGTTAATTACAAGTTAAACTCCTGCCAAAATGTTTGCCAAAGACACCTTCAAGACAATTTCTTTATTTTTCCACCAATCGCCAATTTTCACCGTCACCTGTACAGTTCTGCATTTCTAAGTCCACTCACAAAGCGTTTAAAAGTCCGCGAGCTTAAGTCCCGGATACAGAATCAACTGTTGTGGTTTGTGAGCGGTCACTTTTGGGACAGCCTGCGAGAGATTGTCTACGCAAATAAAAACGCATGTGTTACAGCGTGAACCGTTCCTTCCTTCCTTCTTGTAAAGTGTTGACCTCGTATGGATGAGAAAGAACGCACTTCAAGTTCTACAACGGAAATGCCCGTCATTGTGGTTTAATTAAATTTGTCATTACTGGTTTCTCGGTCAGGAAGATGACAATCTTATTCGTATAACAGACGTCACAATCTTACAAAATGATAACTCGTGTGAGTCGTTGATAATGATTCACAAAGTCCAAGACGCGGTGGATGCAGTATCGTGAAATCTGTGAACATTTTGTCTTCGGGATTTGTTCCCTTTTCAAAGCTGTTACTCGAATAAAATAACCGCACTACGATAGTCATTAGCCCTTTTAGAGGAATGGCAGACACAATAGGAGGGCGCTATTTGATTTGGGTAAACCTTTAGTATGGCACAAAAGGTTTACCCAAATCAAATAGCGCCCTCCTATTGTGTCCACCATTCCTCTAAAAGGCTAATGGACCTAAACTCTTTTCCAGCACTCACAGTTCCCGTATTTAGCGTAGGCCATGCCTTAAAAAGCAGACGGCAAGTATTTTAAGTAACTGAATTCCACCATTTACTTTTGTGTAAACGTATCATGCACTCCGACAGCACAAGAAACGCCAAAAAATGTACGATTTGTTATTTATTGTCAGTGTATAGTCACATGACTTAAATCATGCATGGTTGCATTTCATTTTTACTACTGTCTATGAAGAATGCGTAAATGTTTCTGTAATTAAGTTTTCTGTAATTAATTTGTATTAATTAATTCTATTCACCAATTCCAATGTTGCGATATAGTTTATGTAAGACTGCGAGATATGCTTCGCACTGCATGGACAAAACTATTGATATGTTTCAACATTTCAATGCGTAAAGCCTGGTGAATTTGGTTTAAGATGTTGAAATATACGGGAAAAGACCCCCTACTTTACAGCGATGCTGCATTTCTTTATACGTGTAGTAGACAGCATTACACTTCACAATTATTTAATTTCCTGATACTAAAGCAGTAACATTGGTCACGAAAAAAAGCTAGTCTATTATGACTATGTTATAATGACATCGCCAAAGAATCTCGAACTATATGCGTATATTGCGTGGTAATCGGTAATTCAGTAAAGTCGTGAGCAAATATAGGCCTATTTTGAAATTGTTAATGAAATATAATTTTGGCGTCAAGTCAAGTGCTGCAAGAATCAGTATATGTTATTTATAAGATTCATAAGATTATTTTTGTTCTTTCTACTCTTCTGCTCTTTTTGCTTGTTGGTTTTCCAGTTGAGAAATAATCGTTGTGGTGCATTTCCGAGATATTCTGGGCGCCCAGGAAGTTGCTATGGTCTCGAAAATATTAGCGCTCGCTGTATGTTCACACGACCCAAATCTTCTCTTTTCACAGTCATCCCTTTATCTTCCATATATACATCGCACAAGTCCACTTTTAACTGTTGACTCAGTTTATATTTTTGCCTATTTTAAAGATTGTTAATTTGACTCCATTTCTGTAAAAAGTAAAAATCTTGGCTGAAATCGGATTGCCTGTATAGCGCCAAATAAGATGTGCATGCAAGACTATACAATTATAAATAACTTGCGTGGCATATCATGTGTACACTGCAAAAACAGTGGTGCTAAATTAACACCATGTGGTGTTTATATTGGACCACTCGCCCAATATTGTGTTAAATTAACACCACAGTTTTGGCAGTGTACAATGACAAGGAAAGGGAGCGAATGGCCTATAAATATTATAAAAAGGAAAAGAAAAAAATCTTAACCTGTTCGGTCTTTCTTAAATTCTTGTCATTCAGTTTAACATTTTGGTGAAACATTCCGATCGCTCCTTGCCTCAGCCACTTACAGCTGTCATTCAAACGTCACCTGGTATTATGTTTTGTCAATCCAGGCTCTCCCATCATGCAGCAATCCTTCCGTTTTCGCTGTCCGCTTCCTACTCCCACGGCAGTCGGAAAGATTACAATCCGGATGACAGCAAATCCAAAATCTATGTTAGGTGCAAGGTATCAAAATGTACGTTTGGTACGGCGCTCCATGAGTGTCATACCATGCACTAATTTAGATACTATTATAAACAAGCATAAATGATCCTTAGTCCTTCTCTAAGAAATACACCTAACGTATCATTATTTAAAATCAAATTTAAAACCATATTAATCAACAAATATTTGCAAGCAGAGTAATTTCCCCTTTCTGATATGCATCACAACTTTAATTTGTATAACTATAGCTTTATACTAATCTTTATTGTTATTTAATTCCATGGTTGCCTTTGTAGTCTCATTATTCTTTGTAAATAATTTAGTACAGTGGGGCTTTTTTTTTGGAGACCTCAATCTTAACACAATTCTAAAAATGTTGGATAATTGTATTGGTACATGTATGTGTTTGGGAAAAAGATATAAATAAGAATGAATAAAATTAACTACGCGAGTATCAGAATTTGCCAACAGCTGCTGCTATCGCCCACTGATATTCCACCAAACGCTTTAACAATAATTGTTGCTGGTTCCGTACTTTTTCTTCCCCCCCCCCCTCCCCCCCCCCCCTCCCCCCCCCCAACCTTGACGAGAAGTCGCCGCCGCTGCGGGCAGGCGGAGCATGCATAAAGTTCCGCGCATAATCAATAGTTCGTACTTCGAATCAATACTGTTTGGTTGTCAAAGTCAATATCGCTCCTGACGCAAAGATGGACCAATCTCCTACAAGCTGCACGGGGGATGATGAGTGGGACTTCAGTAACTGTACTGTGAGTAGTGTGTTGGGTCTATAGTGGACTCATTAGCATAATAACAGGAAAAACAAAAGGCACCTAAGAATCTTTAGGGGACTAATTAGCATAAAATCAAAAAAAAAAAAAATTTAAATAAAAAAAACTGAAAAAACATAAGAAACCTAAAAATCTTGATAGGACAGCGTAGGACGTAAGAATCTTAATAGGACAGAACCTAAGAATCTTTAGGGGACTAATTAGCATAATTAAAGGAAAAACAAAAGGAACCTAAAAATCTTGATAGGACAGCGTAAGAATCTTAATAGGACAGCGTAGGACCTAGGAATCTCTATAGGACAGTGTAGAACCTAGAAATATTTATCAGACAGGGTATGTGCATAACCTTGGAGGAAAAAAAAAACCTGAGAATATCTATAGGACAGGATATAAATTGTGAGAGCCTAAAAATCGACCGATCAGAGTGCAATGAATTTAGAAACATATATACAGTAACTGTTTCGAGCCGACTACGTCATTTAGCAATTTATCAACCTCAAATCAAGATGGAAGACTCCGGAATCGAGCCTGACCCCTTTCAACGAATGAGCCATTTATCTACGTTACCAACGGAGTTTCAGTTGAGTCAGCTTGCTCATAATCTCTTGAAAGAAAGCGATCACGTAGCTTTAAAATTGGGATGTCGACAACCATGGGAGATGGTCATGTATGCTCTAGGATCTTCAAACGCAGACATTTTTAAACACAAGGAAGAAAACAGATATAACGATTGGGCGCAATGTTTTAGCGCGCTAATCCAGTGGAAACAACGCCTGTACCGAAATGCCACGATAGACAGGATTATTTCCGTTTGTCAACAATGTAATATAACTCACAGCGCTTATGAATTTTTGTTACCGAGCGCATAACCAAAGGGGAAAATTCATGGTCGAGATGTGGTTGAAGTTATAGTCCCGAAAAGGACTGGTTTATTGTACTTACATAAGAATCATCGATGTCGATCTCGGGATGTAATGCTGTCTTGCTGCGAGAAGAAATATAATGAACGCAACAGAATGGAAATCTCTCTTTCTTGAATATGTGGTGGCCCTTAAAAGGACCGGTTGGTTTTTGATGAACGGTCTATGGGGGCCTACGGGTTTCCGTACCGTCGATAAAGCCACCTCGCCTTCCGAAACGATATTCTCTTGTCTACGCTGACCACCCCTTTGGCTAGAAGATCCTTGAACATCTGGTTAATCTCCCACCTGCAGAATTCCAAGTAGCCCACTGGAAATCTAAGCTTCACTTCTTCCTCATATTTCCAGAGTTTATCTTCAACAATGCCTGCCGAAAATAGGTCCTCAATACAAAAGGTGTCCATGATGTAGGATGTCTGGAGTATGTCTGGAGAAGCTGATTGTGGGAGGTTTTATAGACAAAGGTGGATTCTAAATTGTGCGGGGAAGGACTCTAATGTTTCCCCTTCATTGAACGGTGTACAACGGCTGTTTACCAACACTTAGATAATCCGTGTGTGCACATCCTGGACCCCATTAGGCTTGACCGGACCAACACTTAGATAATCCGTGTGTACACATCCTGGACCCCATTAGGCTTGACCGGCCCCTACCCGGAAAACAGAACTGTAAAATCCCCCCTGTGTAACTATAGTCTGAGAAGATCCTATTTCGAACAATCAGGTGTTTTTCATGACAAGACCCCCCATAAAATCATATCTTTCCCCACTGATATTTTGTATTTCTAGGGTTCTAGTGATCGTTATAAATCTTAACCATCATTTTGAATATAGTTTTTCCGAAATCAAACTTCATTTTCGCCCTCAAAAACGTAATAAATCTGAGCAAGCTTGAGCACCGTCTTGGGTGGTTTATGAACCCTCGACGGATGTTTACCAACACTTAGCTAATCCGTGTGTACACATCTTGGACCCCATTAGGCTTGACCGGCCCCTACCCGGAAAACAGAACTGTAAAATCCCCCCTGTGTAACTATAGTCTGAGAAGATCCTATTTCGAACAATCAGGTGTTTTTCATGACAAGACCCCCCATAAAATCATATCTTTCCCCACTGATATTTTGTATTTCTAGGGTTCTAGTGATGTTATAAATCTTAACCATCATTTTGAATATAGTTTTTCCGAAATCAAACTTCATTTTCGCCCTCAAAAACGTAATAAATCTGAGCAAGCTTGAGCACCGTCTTGGGTGGTTCATGAACCCTCGGGGCGTTGCTGCCCTCTTGTTTATACTTATTAGTCCTGTTTACTTTATTATTGGGGGGGGTATCGTGTCCGCCTTTGTTTCAGCGGATGTAATTGAATCTTATCGGGGCTTATGTAAATGAGTCCACTAAAGATTCTTAGGTCCTATGTTCTGGTGTATAAGAGGAGTAGCCAGCTAGCAAAAAAAAGAACAACAACAGTTTTTACTGCTTGAATTCGCGCCGCACCGATTGTTGTAGATATCCTCAACACCACCACCACTCTCATCACCATGTTCTTTAGAATATCTGATGTTGGTTCGTTTTCTATGGCCGATTGCCAGGTCTGTCTCAGTTTTTTTGTGCTATCTACTGATGAAAAATGTGCCATCTTGCAACGCATGCAAGAGCTCGAGAATGTGAATGATCATGGCGAAGACATTCAGCCAGGTGGTAATCTGGCCGTCGAGCTTCTGGTGGATAGGGAAGAGCAATGGCCCTGTGCGCATCTGGTGGAGGGGTATGATGAAAGCGGCAATGATAATTTGCCCCCATACTACGGCGGGTCTGGTGATAATCTGGACATTCTACCCGCTGAAATTTTAGAGGGATTGGAGCAGCCCTCCGCATATTTCTTTGACGGGGACGCGTACGTGAACTGGAACGAGTTTGAGGAAACTTGGACTCAGATGGGTGATGTTGCCACTACCGAGCCACCACACGGAGTTGATGAAGACGTCGTTTCGACACCACCGCTCGAGTACATCGATGATACCGTGGAAGCCCTGCTTGATGAAATTCATGCGGAATGGGAACAGGCCTGTGCATATTCAGAGGACGAAGAAGTCCACGTAAGCTGGGACGAGTCTAGGAAAACCTGGACACAGACCACTGAGCCGCCATCACCCCCCTGTAATTATGTGAGCGACATGAACAGTTACGGGTGTGTCAGTGTGGGGGACCAGCCGGGAACCAGTGGGGGGCAGCCGGGAACCAGTGAAGGAGCAGCTGTGGGGCCTACCCAGGTTGGCTATGGGCGTGTCAGCGTTGGGGAGCAGCCAGGTACGAGCGGAGAGGGGTCTTCCGGACCGGGTAACGTGGGGGGTAGCGGAGATGATTCCGAGTCGGAATGGAGCGGGGATGACGAGCGACCACGCAAGCGACTCAGACATGCAGCGCCAACTGACTACTACAAAATTGTGAGTGTAAATGAGAAACATATTAAAAAATTTCAAGCTTACACGTACGATTATAACATTCAGTTTAGGAATTTAGAAGAGGCAAGCCTTCAGGAGGCTATGTCACTTTTAGGGGATATTTTTGAGAGTATTATTGAGCGTTTAGGGGAAGGTGTTGAACCTGATGATAGGGTACGGATGGTGTTTAACTCACCGGTCTTAAATTTTCCCATATCACTTCCGTTTATGCGTATGGATCTTTTAACGGCCGAGCGTCTGTTTGATAGAATACAGACGGTCTTAAACAGCTATCAGTTCATTAGATTTGATGATACCATTACGATTCACTTTGTACACATGAAATGTAAGAAAGGGGGAAAAACTAATACCCCGGCCCGTCTCCTAAAACTCCAAGAACTTCTGGCTAGTAAAAGAAGTATTGTAAAAATTAGGGATAATGGGACTGGGACCTGTCTAGCACGCGCTATTGTGGTTGGTATAGCCTGTCAGGAGCAAAGTGGTAATGAATTAACCTACATTCTCAAAAACAGACCTAAACACATAGATCCTCTCATCGCCGAGTTGCATAACAAGGCAGGCATCAGACAGGGAACGCTGGGCGGGATCGAAGAGCTCCAACGGTTCCAGGATGTATTGGGAAATTATAGATTAATTGTATTGTCCAGAGAGCACTGTTACGCCAGCATTTTCAAAGGTCCCGAGAAACCCAGAACGATCTATTTACATCTAGCTAGGGGGCATTACGATGTAATCAGATCCATGTCAGCGTTCTTGAATCGTAGTAATTTCTGCGAAGTGTGTCTGAAGGGGTATAATAATGCACGAACGAATCACGTTTGCAATATCGCATGTAAATTATGCTACTCTGTGGGGTGCAAGACTGGCCAAATAGATACATGGGTACACTGCCCCGAGTGTAATCGTAATTTCAAAGATGCCACGTGTTACAATAACCATAAAACTAGGATGATTGGTAAAAATACCGTGTGTCAGTCATTTTACAGATGTAGCGTTTGTGATGCTTACGTGAGTACCGCCATTACTGCCAAGCGCGGAAAGCATTCTTGTACCAAGAAATTCTGCCCCACCTGTAATGAAATGGTGTCATTTGATCATAAGTGCTATATAAAGGTCATTAATAAAATGGATAAGAAGTCGGGCATGCACTCCTCGTTTCATACAAATGAATCTGTAGAAGATATCTCGTGTATGGACGCCGCTGCTGTAGAAGAGTCAGTAGCGTGTGAAGATGAGGTTAAATCAGAGCAAAGCAAAAAGAAAAAGAAAGCAAAGCAGCCGCTGAAGTACATATTTTTTGACTTTGAATGTACTCAAGATGGTGGTACTCACGTTCCAAACTTATGCGTAGCAGAAATGGTATGTGAAATTTGTTCGGGAAAGCCTGATGATTACAGGTGTCCATTTTGTACAACGCGTGTAGTGTTCAAGGGGGACAAAACTCAAAGTCAGTTTTGTGAGTGGTTATTTCAGTCGCCCACCACAGACCATTCTATCGCTATTGCACATAATGCCAAGGGTTATGATTCATACTTTCTGCTGGAGTTTTTGTTTGAAAACGCATGTATCCCTTCTGTTGTGTACAGTGGTGCGAAGGTCATGTCGATAGATATTCCTCAATACAACCGCAGGATTATAGACTCGCTAAATTTCCTGCCCATGGCTCTGTCGAAGTTACCTGCTACTTTCGGGCTAGACGAAATGAAAAAGGGATTCTTCCCTCATCACTTCAACACGCGGGCCAATCAATGCTACGAAGGACCAATCCCTGCCGAAAGTTACTATGACCCCGATTCAATGTCAGAGGGGAGACGAAAAGAATTTAATACGTGGTATGGGGATCAAAAAGAGAAGAATGAACCTTTTGATTTACAAGAGGAATTACTTTCGTATTGCGTAAGCGATGTTGACATTTTGAGGCGATGTTGCATACAGTTTCGTAAGTTGTTTATGCAGGTATCTTCGACAGGGCCTAGGGATCCGGGGGTTGACCCGTTCAAACAATCAATCACAATAGCTGCTGCATGTAATCTGATATTCCGCAGAAACTTCCTGAAAAGAAATACAATCGCAGTTCTACCTCCGAATGGTTATAAGGCGTCGGATAAACAATCCCAGAAGGCAATCATGTGGTTGAATTGGATGAGTCGTATGGAGGGGGTGCACATTTTGCATGCTCGTAACGGGGGTGAACTGAAAATAGGAAAATACAAGATGGACGGATACAGTGAGGAAGGGAGCTCGGTATATGAGATGAACGGGTGTTGGTTTCACGGGTGCTCTTCGTGTTATCATCCCGACACAATTCACCCCCTGTACCAAATTCCAATGCACGAATTATACACTAGGACCATGGAAAAGAAAGCTTTCATTCAAAAACAGACGGGGCTTGCATTTGTAGAAATGTGGGAATGTGAATGGGATAAGCTTTATGCGTCTTTCACGAGAGACGTTCGTAAATCCTTAGCAGAAGGAATAACAGATCCAACTTTGAGTGAGCTTAACCCTAGGGATGCGTTCTATGGTGGGCGAACAAACGCAACTCGATTATTTTATGAGGTTAGCGGGGGTGAAAAAATCCAGTATGTGGATTTCTGTTCTCTGTATCCGTATACCAATAAATACTGTTCTTATCCTGTGGGGCATCCTAAAATCATAACCGACAATTTCCAGGACATATCGCAGTATTATGGGTTAATTAAATGCACAGTACTTCCTCCAACCTCGCTGTACCATCCTGTTCTCCCCTGTAGAGCCGTAGGAAAACTAATGTTTCCCTTATGTCGTACATGTGCTGAAACTGAACAAAAGACTCCTTGTCGCCATAGTGATGAAGATAGGGCTCTAAGTGGAACGTACGTCACGCTCGAAGTAGAGAAGGCGGTTGCGTTAGGTTACGTCATCCAGCGGATAGATGCTGTGTGGCACTTTGAAAGACGAGAACAGTACGACCCAGTCACTAAATCGGGTGGCCTATTCTCAGAATACATAAACACGTTTCTGAAGATTAAACAGGAAAGTTCGGGAATACCCCAGTGGTGTAAAACGGAAGAAGATATTCAAAACTATATTTGTGAATATGAAAGAAAAGAGGGAATTTTGCTCGATCGTAAAAAACTTGTAAAGAACCCTGGACTTAGAGCGCTGGCCAAGTTGATGCTGAATAGTTTCTGGGGGAAGTTCGGTCAGAGAGTTAACATGCCTAAAACCGAAGTGATTACCGAGCCATCTCGGCTTTACGAACTTCTGTATTCAGACGACAAGGTTGTAAATAGCGTGCAATTTTTCAACGACGAAATTGCAGAAGTGAAATTTTCTGATGACGAAGAATTCGTAGCTCCTAATCCGAGAACAAACGTAGTTATTGCTGCGTTTACCACCGCCCATGCTAGACTGAAATTGTACTCTGTACTAGAAATGCTACAGGACAGAGTTCTATATTACGATACAGATAGCGTGATCTATGTCGACAGACCAGGGCTATATAACCCCCCTTTGGGTGACTACCTGGGAGAGCTAACGAATGAAATAAACAAAAAGGATGGAGATCACATTCAGAGTTTTGTTTCAGGGGGGCCTAAGAATTACGCCTACAAGTTAGATACCGGTAAAACATGTTGTAAAGTCAGAGGGTTCACGCTCAACTTCAAGAATGCGCAACAGATAAACTACGAGTCGGTGGTACACATGGTAAAAAATGTAGATGCATCACCAATAACAGTAACCAACCAATACCAAATTACCAGAGAACCAAAGACTAAAAAGATCAAAACGAAATCCCTCTCCAAAGACTACAAGGTTGTTTACAACAAACGAGTGATTCTTGATGATTATAATACCGTACCGTACGGCTATCACCGTTCATAAAGTATAAGGTTGGGCCGTACTGTTCTCATTTTATCCTTGGTCGTCATGGCAGACACACCTCTCTCTACTCTGTCATTACGACGCTCGATGATACCGATATTCTTGACATGTATTATTATTATTTCTTTGATTGTGTTTGGAAGTGAATTATCCAGTTTTGAAAGGGATGAATTGTTGGATAGTTTAAATACCGTTGTATCGAATTTAAGGAGTGACAATAATACTTTGTACGATATTGTATAATTTTGTTTTGCTCCATGATATGACGTCATACATGTTATTAGTTATTTAGATTTCTTATGTTATGTCACTTTACCGCATGGGCACGAAACTTCAGCATCCTGCAACATTTTGCGTGGCAGGCCCAACGAGCTGTGGTAAAACTCATTGGGTCAGTAAATTAATAAGGCATCGTCAACATGTGTTTATTGAACCGCCTGAGAGAATTTTGTGGTGTTATGGTCAGTATCAGCCGGCTTACGAGGAACTGTCTCGCGATCTACCTGATGTTCAGTTTGTGGAGGGGTTGCCTGAGGATTGGACGGAACTCATCGACCCGAAGTACAGAAATCTAGTGATTTTGGACGATTTAATGCTCGAATGTGGACGTGATCCCCAAGTCACAAAACTTTTTACTCAAGGATCGCACCATCGTAATTTATCCGTGATCAATATAGTGCAGAATTTATTCCACCAATCTAAAGAAAGCAGAACGATTAGCCTGAATTGCCACTATATCGTGCTGTTCAAGAACCCCCGTGACCGGTCCCAGATTGTAAACTTGGCCAAACAGATGTACCCAGGACAGACTAAATTCATGGTCGAGGCCTACGCGGATGCCACCAGTCAACCCTATTCATACCTCTTTGTTGACCTCAAACCGAACTGTCCGGAAGAACACCGTCTGAGAACAAACATTTTCCCCGGTCATCCAATTTACGCCTATGTGCCTAAATAGGACCGCTCTGTGCTAATTGCATTCATTCATCATCATGACTCGGCGGCTGAAGGACAATGCCCACACGCTGCACGTGTTGAGTAAATCAACACCCCGGAGAAGGAAAGTCATTCTTCAGCACGCGGACAAAGAACTCATGACATGCCTTTGTGAATGCGCCCTAAACGTATTAAAAGGCCGTGTGCCACTAACGAAGAGTCAGAAGAAAAAACTGGCACGACACAAGAAACATCTAAGAGCTCTGGCTGATAAGAAGACTTCTTACTCGACACGTAAACGACTGTTGGTTCAGAAAGGTGGATTTCTGGGGCCGCTGTTAGCCCCTATTTTAAGCACTCTCGGAGGTCTCCTGTTTCCCAAGTAATGCGCTACGCCAGAAAAACAATGATTAATGCTCCTACCGATCAGGTGACTAGGGCCATACAAAATGTTCTTCTCACGCGTAACGCTACTCAGACCAAGCTGCAAAGACTGGAAGAAGACATGAACAATATTTTGGTTAGGACAGACCTTCCGGATGACGACAAGGTGGCTCTGTATCAGCAAACATTACAGCAGTATCTTCAATACGATCAGGCCCGCAAAACCGAACCCATGTCCGTTACCATGTCAATGCCTAGATCCGGTGGAACGAGCGGCCGGGGAATACATGGAGACGATGCACCGCTGGATGCTACTGGACAACAGACGGGGAGGCCAACACCATCCACAGAGGATGACCTAACACCGCAAATTCTCGCTAGCGTACCAAAAACACTGCATCGCAAAGCTAAAATATTGGTAGATCAGTTGAAAAATAATGACGTCATGACTTGGAACAAAAATGGTGAACTTGTGTATGAGGGAAATATTGTAAAAGGTTCAAATATTATCGATCTTGTAAATGACGCCTTAAGAAGTAAGAAAGGCTTCACCCCCTTAGGATTTCAGTATTTTACACGGGGGTTGGCAAAATCCAATGCTCCTGAAAGTATCATTGGTAATGAAGCACGACGTAGTGTTGTCCGGAAATATAAACAATATGGCTCTGTTGAAAAACGGTTGTTACCAGACCCTCCCACTATGGTTTCACCTCGTACACCGATTGGAGCTCGAAGGCGAGCTAGGGTTATTTCTACTCTATTGAGACCCAAAAAACGCTTACACTGGGAAAGCATATAATAATATGTAATAACTGATTGACGGTAACTAGGCTTTCGTCATCATCCCGTGTATAATCAATGATTGATGTGATTCTAAGTTTAATTTTGTTTTGTTAATTAATGTTTTTTTTTTTTTTTTTAATCAACGGGTTTTTATTCTATATTTAATTGTTTCGCTTCAATATTCCCATATGTAAGAGTAACTTTTGAAGAAAAAAAACGGCATAAAATAACGTACAAGCAAGAAAACCAATATTTGTAAATAATAATGTGTTGTTTTATTGAAGTACGCAATAAATCATTTATATACAGTGATGTGAAAATGGAAACAAGTTTTCATGGTTTTTTTTATCATGCGTTCACAATGTCTAATTCTAACCTTTTTTATCTGTACATGTATTTAACTAAATCTTAAGAGTAAACAACGGTTTTCTCAAACTTCTTAAACCAAAGTTAACTAATACTACTATTTGGTTTTTTTTGTTAAATCGTATTTGACTATTTCTCTTTTCTTTTTTTCGTTTTTTGTTTGTTTGTTTGTTTGTTTGTTTGTTTTTGTTAAATCAGCTTTGACTATTCTATTTTTCTTTTAAAACCATAATTAACTAACACTACTCTTGAAAACTTAATTCATTATTTTTGTTTAACACAAATCTGACGACAAATCAATTCTAAGTCCGAAACTGGTTCGGCTACGTCATATTTTTCCTCTATAAAATCTTGAACGAGAACATCGTTGATTAAATAGTCTTCCGTAAACACGGATACAATAACATTCATTGAGATATCTCTACACCTATGCATCAAGTAAAAAAGGCAGTGATGTCCACACACTACAGTATTCAAAGACTGCAAACGAATCATATTATGAACAGAATGTACACTGTTCTTTTCTAAAAAATGTAAAAAATAATGTCCGTAGGCATCAGGGGGTAGCCCGTAAGAATCAAAGAATTCGGCTCGTCTGTCTTGAGTGAAGTACACAGCCAGCCAGTGAGTGCCCGGTTCATTGTTTCTATCGCTGTTAACGATATACACGCTGGGGTAATTAGTAACTGGGGGTAACCTATCCGCTGGAAATACACCGCCCAAGTAGCGTCGAGTAAAGTTATCCTTTTTGAGTACTTTTAAAAGTTGTACGCTATCCATCAAGTCATTCAGTTGGAGTAATCAATCAGAATATTCCGGCTCCCGTCCACTTCTAGGATACTCTCAAACTCACTGTATACCAACACGTTGACGGTTGTTGGTAGTGCCGTGGCAAACTGAAGCTCCATACGCAAGTTACTGCGCTTTACCAGGTTAAAATGAGATCCGCATGACATATCGGGGGACAGATCAAATGCATAGAGGGAGTACCCTGCCTCGTAATCCTCTCTGTTAATCTGATTGCCTATGTCCTGGTAGAGTGTATTTATACCCGAGTACAAAGTTTGATACGCCATCATGTACGTGCCATCTTTCCCGGAAAATTTAGGCTGGAGAGGCCGCCACGGTGTCTGCTCGTTGTCCACGTACAGTCCAAGGAAATTTAAACCGTAATGCTTGAAATTGAAAGGGTTCTTGTTGTATTCACCGTTGTAAGCCGCATTGTCCACCATTCCGATCACCACGCGTTTGGGTATCTGACCCAAGAATAGGTTTTCGCGGGTAAATGACTGATTTCCCTGTGGAATGGAAAATGTTTTGACTTCCACTCTGCGCAGAGGATATTTCGCAGTTGCACTTTGCAGCGTTTTAGCATGGGCCAAGGCCACCGTGGGGCTGACAATGACTTTTCTCACGTAGAGAGAAGCATCCAAGATTTTCACTCTGTAGTTCTGATCGGCCTGGGGGGTTAACAGACAGAAAGAATTCTTGCTGCGATGGAACTTTAATTTCAGGTTGACACCGTTCAGTAAAAATCTATCTTGAAAAAATATATCCCCGTGAATCGGTCCTAGCAGATCGATTATCTTACTCTCTTCGGTAAATTTATACCGTCTTTTCAACCCATCGTTGAAATTATCATCCAGCGTAGGATCGTTAGCATCCATTTTCCCAGCGGTGTCTTTGTAAAATAAGGCCGCGGTCAGCTGAGACTGCTTGGCTGCCGGTCCATAGGTCAAAAGGGTTTCCATTAGGGCACGGTACGCGTACGTGTTTGAAGATGACGAGACGAGTTTATCGTTCAGCATGACGTCTACCTCGGAGAACAAGGAGTGCAGGAACAGATTGGCGGGTCCGACGGGTGTATCAGCGTCGAGGTCAGTACCAGTTTTGCTTACAATTTTTGCCTTCACATTCAATAGAGTGTGCGACAAATCCAGGTAGTGTTCGGTCGATCCGGTCACGTTGAATTCTATAGAGTCCGAGTCTATTATATTGGTCAAAGGGTTATACTGTACCCACTGGCCTTTTGTAATAGACGTCTGGGTGGGTGGGACAGAAAATAGATCCAATTCTGACTTTGTACATTCGCCCGAGTGTTTGCTGATGAATGCCATTTTGCGTTGTTATTGCTAATCAAAGATATCGGGGGTCCTCTTCGGTCGCTTACTGGGGGGCTTTCTGCGCGATACACCAGTTGCACTCCTTTTTAAACGTTCCCTCTGCCGGGTACCTTTTTTAGAAACTCCTTCCGTAGCGCGTGACACCATTTCCCTTCCAGCCTGCTGTATTCGTTTTTTTGTAGCAGTTTTCATATTTTGACCGTTGAGGGCGTCTGAGGCAATTTCGACTCCTGTCTTTAAAGCCTGCTTACCAAGCATTTTTGCTCCTTGTTTGATAACCGGTAAAGCCGATCTAAAAAGACCCCCTAAAATATTTCCAAGTCCGTATCCTCTTTGAACCGGGGCACCCCTGAAAAAATCACCCGAGCCTCCGGCCTGGTTTCGGTAGTATCTCTCGTAGTCAGACATTTTTAAAACAGTGCAGGGCGACTTCTTCGGAAATGAAGTGTTGTCGTGAGTTTCCCACGCTGAAATGGCACTTTCTCGCCCGTGTCCGTTCTTATATCCATGTGTATAACCTCAAAGTTTTTCCTTTTTACAGGAACGTAATGAGGTGTGTTAAACGTATGAGCAATTACATCTCCCTGCGTAGCCCCCGGTGTCTGTACGGGGACAATTCTCAGTAATGGCGCGCTCACATCTCCCACTAACTGGTTCTCGGCAATGTCGCAGTATACGTATATGCCGTAAAATCCACCGTTCACATCCACTGGTAAATGTCCATGTACATTTACATTGACCGCTTTGAATTTCAATCCCAGCGTGCGATACAGCTGATCGTTAAAATGAATGTAGGCCCCCTCCCTGAGTTTTATTTTAACTCTTCCGGTGTGCCTATCCAGGTTGATGGTGATATTATTTCTACCAGTTTCGCTCATTACCCTGTTAATAGCGTCGATAATTTCCCGAACAGAATGGTAAAACCCAGGCGATATCCTGCGATAGGTCTGCACAACGCCGTGTTCGCTGAAGGTGAAGGAGTTATTGTCTTCGGTGACATTATACCAAGAAAAAGGATAATGGACTTCTGTCAGTGCAACTTCCCAACTACCGGTCAGATTAATTTGTTTTACCAGACGCGTTGTGTAACTAGCCAATGTATTGTCCGGATACAAAGATAGGGAAGAATTACTGGGCAGTGTGACGTAAAATTGCGTAGATGACGATGCCATATTACGTCCTTACTTCTGCAGATTCGTCACCCAACTGTTGAATGTTGAAGGATAACCCAACCATTTAACGAAATATTCTGTCTTGCCCTTCCTCTTGCGCTTACGAATCACTCTCTCCACTCGGTAAAGATCGTCGGTTTTGCGAATCTTTTGTAATTCCTGCTCATAAAATATACCCTGAATTTCTTCACCCAAATAATCCTTCAGCTTATACACAGGTCTTTTTTGACGTCCATTGCGTTTGGCCACCGTGAATATTTCTTCGGACCACCCTGGAAGGTATGACTTTTCGAACGTCAATCGCTGTTTACTGACTCTCACTTGATCACCGACTTCAAATTTAAACTTTGAGGAAAGTGTTTGCCTCGAGAACAGATTTTTCCAAACTAGACTTTCATTCTCACCATCCACCTCCGAGGGTTTCATTTTGATTGAACGGTGATACGAATTATTGTATACCGTCACTAGCTGTGGTAATACAGCGATGTACTTTAGAGATTTTGCGTGGGTAAAATACCGCCACATCCGGGACTTTAGAGTTCTGTTGAATCTCTCCACGATAGAAGCCTTCACTTCGCTGTTTGTTGTATAGAAATGTACGTCTTCAGTTTTAAGAAAATCCTGAAACTGACGATTGGTAAACTCACTGCCTTTATCGGTATGAATCATTATGGGCTTTCTCCGGCTAGACTTAATATTCTCTTTAAAGGCTTCAGTCAAAACCTTTCCAGTTTTGTTTTTCAAAGGAATCACCCATGCGTATTTAGAAAATACATCGATCCATGTCAATAGGTATTTGTTTCCATTGTTGTACTTTGCTAGATTAGATAGGTCCACCAAGTCCAACTGATGTATTTCGTCCCGTCCTACGGATAAGACTTTATTTCTAGGGTACCTCTTTCTTGCGGGTTTATGTAACGTATACACATCCTGACTACTAAGAAAGTCTTGTATTTGCTTTCGGGTTATCTCGTACTTGCCCTCTTGCTTCGCGGCACGATACAATTTGTCAATACTGCTCAAACCACTTTCACGATCTATGTCGTAATACAAAGTCTTTAAGTAACTCTCGCGACCATCCATGATCCGACCTTACTGATGCATAATATAAAAATGACAGTGTATTATATTTATCTAACCTTTATTCTGAACAGACGGGTCTTTACATAAATGAACACAACTTTAAAAATTTCTATCATTTTATTTTTTTATATTTTTTTTTATTGCTACTATTTTGCATTATTCTTTTCAACGACATTTTTACGAAATTACATTTATTTATTTGTTAAGTAGACAGCAATTATGATGATAGTAACATTTATTTAACATAACAGTCATTAAGCAAAAATACATTTTTGTTTTGTTTTTGTTTTTTTCTTTTTAAAAGTTAAACATTTGTTTAAACACTAACTTTACTGAGCAAAAGAAAAGAAATAGAATTAAACACAATCCTTAAACAAAATAACATTATATTGAATCGATGCATTCGTTTAAACACTAACTTTACTGAGCAAAAAGAAATCTAAAATTGATTATAAACATGAAGTCTGCAAACAGTCATTTAACAAAAATCATTATTTTAAATTGATGCATTCGTTTAAACACAAACAAATGGTGGATACAAATTATACTTTAAAATAATTTCCATCCGCGTGGCAAGTGTCGTACAGAACTGAGTCATTGGTCCTATTTTTGACGTGTAAGTTGATGTACTTGGTGAAGAGACGGTTTGTGCCGTGAATAGTAGGAAAGTGTAAAGCAATACGTTTGTTGGCACTCGCTGTTAAATTCCATTCCATTCTACAGTTCCCTAAATCAGTATCAACGATTTCATCTAAAGCTTGGTCAAAGTACCTCTCTACCTTTTCAGATATAGGCAGCATCATACAATCATGATTTGTCTGTGTCACGTCATCCATCATGGGAAGATTACATCCATAACATTCTTTTCCACAGATTTTTTCTACGTTCTTTAGAATACGGGGGACTATAAGTGATTGGATAATATTAAACGCAAGTTCCTCACAGCTTCCTTTCTCCATCTCCTCCTGGTTTGCCGAGACGGATACATCGTGAGCCCCTTCAGAGTCGGCCACCACGTCCGAGTCCAGCACAAGTGTAGCACACGCGGCAGGTGCAGCGGACGTAATAGGTACATCCTGGTCATCGCTGTCACGCTTCATCTTCTTCGCACGTTCTTGATCCTGCAAGGGTAAGAAACAAAAACAGTTCATTAGCGTTAAAAGTCATGTAATAATTGAACAATGGGTCTGACCTGTGTGAGATAGTGAAGAAAACAAACAATAAAGACCGTGATGATACATACCTCTAGTTCTTCGACAGCCTTGGTGATTGCAGGTATCATCTCTACGAGCGTCTTCCACTCCTTCACCTTCAAGTTGATACCGCGAGGGCCGATCCAGTATCCCTTGCCCTTAATCTGTACGTAGTCTCGAATCTTCACATAGATGTCACCCTTAAAAGGCTCCACCACGGCATGCCGCATATCCGTGATCTGAAACCTGGTTGAGGTGGATGGTTCCTCCTCTCGTTTGCGCTTCATAGGAGTAGTAGGCGGAAAGGATGTACTGCGATCTTCAGCACGGGTAACCATACGCTGTTCTAGTCGCTGAAGTCGCTCAGGGTCGGCATCGGCTAACCACTTGGGCTTCACTGGCGTGTACTCGCGTACTTCGTGACGGCTACCAGCTACATCGTATGACGAAGAAGATGAGGTAGGTGCATTGTAAAATCTCATTGGTGCGGCCATCTTTATCGGTGGGGTCGTTCTCGACGTCAGGTTGTTGGATACGAGCGAACTGATGGTACACACGAACTCGGCGCTCTTTATGCCCCCTCCTGCTGTCCGCTAAAGATTCTTAGGTTCTCACAATTTATATCCTGTCCTATAGATATTCTCAGGTTTTTTACCTCCAAGGTTATGCACATACCCTGTCTGATAAATATTTCTAGGTTCTACACTGTCCTATAGAGATTCCTAGGTCCTACGCTGTCCTATTAAGATTCTTACGCTGTCCTATCAAGATTTTTAGGTTCCTTTTGTTTTTCCTTTAATTATGCTAATTAGTCCCCTAAAGATTCTTAGGTTCTGTCCTATTAAGATTCTTACGTCCTACGCTGTCCTATCAAGATTTTTAGGTTTCTTATGTTTTTTCTGTTTTTTTTATTTAAATTTTTTTTTTTTTTTGATTTTATGCTAATTAGTCCCCTAAAGATTCTTAGGTGCCTTTTGTTTTTCCTGTTATTATGCTAATGAGTCCACTATAGACCCAACACACTACTACTGTGCCGTCCGAACTCCTCTACAATCCCCTAGACAAAACCATAATTACAATTGTCAACCCCTGCATCTTAGCCATTGGCCTCATCGGTAATCTCGCATTCATATTTGCAATGCTTAAAATCCGTTGGATGTGGACCGTCACCAACACCTATCTGATCAATATGGCCGTAGCAGACACCACTATCCTGACTGTTGGTGTGTCCGAGAAAATCGCAGCCTACGTCTCCAGTCCCGTCAAGGGTGACCGGGCTTCGTTCGGGCAGGCGGGTTGTGTGGTCATGCACCTGTTGCTCAACATGACCTATTTCGCCTCCGTGTTTCTCGTGACTCTGGTCTCTTTCGACAGGTTCTGCGCCATCTGCCACCCCCTGCAACACCGCATCACCAAGGGTAAAAAGCATACGGTCCGGCTGGTGATCGGTGCGTGGCTGCTCGGTCTGGCTTTTTCCTTGGTAATTCTACCAACCTGGGCGGTCTACGTCAAGATCTGCACCCTGTGGCCGCAGACGGAAGAATATCGACACTTTCCGGTTGCTGTCTGGCGAATTCAAGCGATCGCAACATGGTACGTGACATTCACCGATTTCTTTCAAACCGTGCCTTTCTTTATGGCTCTCATCGCGAACGGCTTCTTCTACGTGAAGATCATCCTGCGGTTGAGTACTCGGATCGGCGACTTCTCGACAAATCAGAGAGCCCGTGAACGCGAGAAGGTCCGTAACCAGGTGGCTCTTACCCTGGTTGTGAACGGCGTGGCGTTCTTCGTTTGCCTCGCACCATTCGAGATCACATCCTTCGCCTTTGAAATCAGCCGTCTCACAGGGCGTCGTAACCCCGCCCTCGATCAGATCAACACACTGCTGTGGGTGGTGCGTGTCTTGACGAACATTAACTCTGCGATAAACCCGGTCATATACAACTTGACAAATCCGAGGTACCGACTTGCTTTCTATAGAGCATTCTCTTGTTAAGCTTTGAGAAAGCGGCAAGTTGATTAATTAGCAAGCAGTTCACCTATTCCCAACATAAGTCTTACTACAACAGATACTAAAGCCTAATCATGATCATTCTGTGTAAGGTTATTTCTACCAATTCAGACGTGGCGAATCCGTCATACTGAGCTAGCTATGTACAGATATTTTGGATAAAATACTTTTGGACTTAACGCCTCTCGAGCGTCCACAGCCATGTAATGGTGATCGACCACTACCAAACTCCAAAGGAGTGGACTAAGCTTCTGTGTATTAGAACTGTCCAAGACTTCGTAGAAATATTAACCTTTTCAAAAATGTAAATTGTAAGTTATATGGGATGCGTTGGTCATGGTGAAGGAATTGTAATCTCGGTTATGTCAGTGCCTCTTGAGCTCGACATTAGCCAATAAATCAGCAAAGCTAAAATATTAATGTTCGTTAGTCTTTTTGACGTAGTGAGCCCCTTTTGAAAAACGTTAACATTAACAATAATCATGTCATTGATTATTATCTTAATGATACATTTTGCTCTATTAAACATTAACATGTATAATGTTCAGCCGCTTGGGGTTATTTTTAGTGCATGGCTCTGTAAATAATTACAGTTAGATTCACGCCTGACTCAGTAAAACCGTTCTAACAGTGATGCAAGTTCATGTTAAAACCAAAATAAGCCATATTGTTTGAGGTCTTTAAACATTTTCTTAAAGATGACTAGCATTTCAGAGGGAACTATTTCCCACGAGGATTGGTACTGCCCTGGTACCATTTTGTATCAACAGAAACCTTTCAGATTGAAAACTTACACCTTAGGTTTTTGATCAATACCAACAAAGCTGTACCGGTGTTATTCCTTTAGTTTCAACAAGGGAACTTCGACATCGAAACAATGATTCATTATGCGAACATATACCTGAAGAACGGGGTTGCACAAAATGGGGGAGCAGGAAGCACCGTTCTCGGGAAATGATGAGCAGAATTGGGGAAATAATAAAAAACACTTTTCAATTGTTTTTCCTAAAAGTGTTTACCAAATTTAACTTACAAATTATGCCCTAAATGAGTTAAATAGCACCATTTGACGTCTAGAATTTCACAAATTTGCGGGGGCATGCCCCCGGACCCCCTAGGTAAGGCAGGTGGGGAAATGTTCAGAACCTTGCTCCTAGGGAGAAAAACACTTTGTGTAACCCTGCTAAAGAAATTCAAATATTTAATTCATCAACTCCAAGGCCAAACGGTCATTATGATTGACTGTATAAATTGTACAACCTTGGAAAGCTCATAGTCACCTTGTCAATTTTACTACAAGAAAACTACGGCGCGGACAACACGTCTTTTTAATTCAATGCACTTTCCAAATCATCAAATTTTAGATACTTATAGAAAATATGCACAAGGGCAAATCTAGGAGGGTCGGCTTGTGAAATGCCTTATACATGGTTTGTACTGGTTTGTCAAAATTGCCAGGAAAAAATCATTTACCCACGAGTAAAACAATAGTGAAAGGTGCCAAAGATTTTTCAGCTTAAAATCTTGATTTTCGGCTAAAGTTTTTATCTCACACGAAAGCGTAAGCGTGGTTGCAGTTGTATCATTCCTTTAAGTTTTACAGGGGAATTTCAACATTGAAACAGTGATTCTTTATGCGAGCATATACCTAATGAAATTCAAATATTTAATTCATTAACCCCAAGGCCAAACGGTCATTACAATTGACTTTATACATTTCGTTATACATGCGTTTTACTATCGTACATTTTATATAATGTTAATAAACTGCGTAATTTCAAAACTGTACAACCTTGCAAAGCTGACGCCACCTTGTCAATTTTATTACGGCGCCGACAACATAATTATGTCTTTTTCATTCAATACACTTTCCAAATCATCAGATTTTGATTCCTGGAAAATATGCACGATGTCTAGGACGCTTGGCTGGTGTACAAATATCTTATAAACAAACCAATAAAGAAACGTAAACCAAGCCAAAAAATAATAACTGAATAACTCATATTTCACGGTTGGGTGACAACGAACAGACTGCATAAACGAGAAGTATGGAAACATGTTTTCTGCATGTTTCCTGCTTTTCTATTTTCATAATTTCTAGCTTAATTTTTTAATGATACGTGTGTTTAGTATATACTTTCTTAACTTAACCAAACTAACGCAAAATTGCATCATTCCCATTATTAAATTGTGTGAAATGAGACGCAATGAGTAGGCCTATCATAATGAAATGATGAAATTATTCAATCTTGTTATCAGCGGCGTTTATACCGCGTCCGCGCTGTAAGCACGGCCAATCACGGCAGAAGAGGACGAGAACAAATGGTAGACATTTTGGAGAACAATGGGAGACTTTGAGACGCTGCTGGCAGCAGACCTACCGGTCCTTTCCTGTTGTTCTCACCAGTCGCGCGCACGCTCAGAACTACGCACGCATGCTCAGAACTGCGAGCGCTTGCAAAAGGACCGGTATGTCTGCTGCCACCTGCGTCTCAAAAATCTCCCATTGCAGCCTTGAAATTGTAAGATATGGAACAGCGCACGCCATTATCCCATCCACGCTTCTCTTTAATAGTTTGCAACATCCAAACACCTCATCAATTACAAAATGTAAACATGTACCAACAGTCCTACAGCCTATGCATTGCGTATTGCTAAAAGTTTCTCGTTTTTGCTTGCAAACTGCAACAATTGCACCGCAAGACCAGTCTTCCCATTAATATACCGGCCGTCCATCATTCCTCAGACACGAAAGAAATACATTTCCGGATTTTGTTTGAAATCATAACAGCTTGGGGGCTCGTTATGGCAGGTAATGGGTTTCTGTCTCATGCATCTCACACGCGTTCAAATTAAAGACTAATGGGACATAAAAGCAGAGTTCAACAAAAGCATTGTGTTCTGTCGTACCACTTAACGCTTTTATTACATTTGGCGGATTTTTTAGGAAAGATGACCAAGTAGTTTAGTAATGTTTCCGGAGAGCGCTGCGAAAAGTGCACCCTTCCGTTTGACTAAAGGCCGCTTGTTGTCTCTCCAACTCACTAAATGGATGCACAAAGTAGCTTTCAGGGCAGGGGCCGGATTCATGCGCTGTTAAAACGCTGTTAAAACTTTTTAACAACCCAGGTTGTTTAAGTGCCTGCTGCTTAAACAACCATGTGTCCTGTTTAAGCAGGGCACATGAACAACCTGGTTGTTTAACTTGTTTAAACAACCTTTAAAATAGCGTTTTAACAGTGTGGAGCTCAGCACACAAAAAATCGCTTAGCATGAAAAGTCTTCTTTGGAAAAAACATGATTACCAACCAGATTTTCATGTGATGTGTATTGCTTGTTACTGTATTCTGTAAGTATGGAAATCACATGGAGTTTTGCATAGGTACCGGTAACCTGTTTTAAATAAGCAATATAATATTAAGCGTTTTTGTGTGCGTTTAGCAGCTGCATGCAGCGGTGGCGATTTCTCGTCAAGGCTGGGGGACGGAGGAAATTGTTAAGCGGTTTGAGCAAGGTCCATCACCATAATTATTATACATGTATTTATATTGTTATCAACCAGGTATTACAACGGGGATGCTAAAAATTTGTCAACTTGCCTAGATCTTGGATTTTGCTAAAACTTGCCAAATGCATTACGTCTATAGTTTCAGTTCTTTACTCGATGTCTCACTCTCTTGTGTATCCTGGGAAAATTGTGAAAATTTGTGCTGAAATTACGGGGGGGGGGGGGGGGGGGAATTATTCGGGGGACACTGCCATAGCCGTTCCCTCCCCAAAAATATTAGGAGGGACGTGTCCCACCCCTCCCCCTCGTCCCCCGGGATCGCCGCCCATACATGGCTTCATGAAATTGGCCTAAGGTCTTGTTATGAAATATTTTCTCCACATTTAGCCCATCCCAGCCGGTAAGTCAAAACTGGTGAACGCTCGGCAAGTTCGATTATCCAATAGACAGAGCTGTGTTCATGGAATTACCTATACAAAAATATTAAAACTATGGGCCAATACAGACTATAAGTATATACAGAATATCGGGAAATTACTTTTCCCGTGCCAAATGATCACCGCAAAATAATAAATCTGGAAAACAGATATATTCAAATTTAAACACTGCCAAGTCAACGCCGATTTTCGGACAAAACAGTTTTTACCCGGCGCCAGAGTCCTGCCTTGTCTATGTAAAGCACAGCAAAATATGAGGTGTTGTGGCACCTTATATTGTCTATTATTTAACATATGAATAGTTCAATAATTTAATAACAGCCTCGTTTTTACAGTAACGAACTTGTATACACTCTAAAAATGGGTTGGTTGAAATGCATTATTATTTTCAACCATATCTTTATAGTGTGTGTTTTTTTTCTTTCATATATTGAAAAATTATAAAAAGAAAAATGAATTCAGAACAAGACAGTCATACATTGATAATTTTGCATCATTTCGTTTAGTCTTATGTGCGTTCAATACGTAATTTTGTTATCCCAGATTTTTTTTTTTTTCTACCGACCGACCCTCCTTCAAGGCGAAAAAAAAAATGAGAACCACACAAATAAAAAGGGACACCCTAATGCAGCCATTCCGCGTTTCAGAACACGGCCAGCCCCGGCTCCGTCGAACGGATGATACTCAAATTAAGTCGTACGCGTGCCAGGGACGACCTTTCGCAATGTTCCAGTCTGGCTATCAGATGGTGTATCTAACTACTTTTTTATTTGCTTGTTGCAATGTGTGGACATAAATGTCTCTTGAGTATCTTACCTCCATCATCACTCCCGATCTCCGCAATTTGAGTTTCATTGCGTAGCTGACACGTTAAAATTATCCGCAATCATCAAATGTGGCAGATATTGGACTCGGCTCTCGCTCTGTGATTGCGGTCAGACCGTCACTCCAACATTTTCGACACTTTATGGAAACATTTAGTTGCTAAGATACCCACTGAATGTTTGGATTTCCGCGGGCAAATTTAGAACAGCGTTAAGTGCCGTCGTCTAAAGTATTTCAGCTGTCCAGCTGGGTAAAAAACACAGAGCAGCTTTAATTGCAGAAATTATTGAGACTAATCTGTCAGCCCACCGTGATATTATGAACATTGAAAAATTGGATCCAAATTGTTGATCAATGGTCGGAAAGCTGTGACACTATTAATATTTTTGTAAGAATTGTGCACAAAAAGCAAAGGGGTGGCCTGACATCAGAGCTTACCCCTTGTAATAACGACTCGGTCACCGTGGTTCACAACGGTATGCCTCGGCTGTGATTGATGTCTACATTAATCAAAGAGTATTAATTTTCTTGCGTCCATAATCCACAGCCCAGGTTCGTCCAGAGGGACGGTGAAAGATTATTCACCTGCCAACAAACGAATAATGTACCCGTTGAAAGCAGTGGCGGATCTACTGGGGGGGGGGGGGGGGGTTTAAACCCCCCCCCCCCCCCCCCTTGGGCTGAGAAAAAAATTAAAAATAACCAGTGTTGGGTGTCGAAAATTTGGCACGCTGGGGTGTTTAGGCCAATCACCTCAGGTAAACCCCCCCCCCCCCCCCCTTAGTTAAAACCTAGATCCGCCCCTGGAAAGAGCAGTCAATTATGAGAACCGTACAAGAGGACATCTCGGGGTGTATGTATAGGGTATACAGCGTATAGGGGTCATGCATTTCGAAATTTAAGCCAATATGTGTCTGTCCCTACCGGTTCCCCCTCATCCATTAATCTGAGTTCACTCGCACGGACCTGGGGTTCAATATCCCTGGGGAAAAACGGAAGGACACACTTGACCACAATTCTCCTTTTAATTAATCTCAGTGATTCCGAGACAAGCTCTGTCAATGTCACCAATGGGAAGCCGTGGATGACCATAATGACCCCGTCATTAAACCAAAGGTCTAAATTGTATCTCTGGCTTCCTAGGATCATGAGCGGTGTAAGGCCCGAGCTTCCTGAGCCCCAAATAAAGGCGCCGTGATATAAACACACGATTGGTTGTGAGCTGCTCCTCGTTCGACGAAGAAGGTGCGCCGCAGAACGATGCCAGAGGGCGCTTAATCGTGCCCAGTGCCTATCACTAGCTGTCGCCAACGTCTGACTGTTCACTATTCATACTGATCTGTCAAAATTGCCATGAAAAATTAATTTATCCGCGAGTAAAACAATAGTCACTTCATAATCTTGACTTTTGGCTAAAGTTTTTATTTCACACGAGAGCGTAAGCGTGGTTGCTATTTTGGAGGTGGCACGTTGTGCAGAGCAGTTACCGCATACTATACACATGCCATGATGACACTTCTCTATGCATACCCTTGACATTTATGCATCTCCACAATATGATAGCAATCAATGATGAATAAATGAATACAAAATTAACATACCGCAGACAGTAAACAAAGGGGAATTATCAATAAAACAAAGTTAATCTTTAGAGCAAAATCTGAATGTAATTACCATGGACCAAACGAGAATTGCGCATTAGTCTCAAGTTGTAAACCGGTGTATACGACCAGCATGACTGAAGCTTTATAAATGAGACATGCAGCATACGGACTACATTGACGAACAATTCATAATCAACGCCATGGAAATAACTTTCATCTTGAAGTGGACAAAAATGTGTTAATTTTGTAGAACCAGCTATTGTCTCTTTTATTTGAAAATCCGAAAATATTAACAAATGGTTCTGCAATAAAAACAGAGAGGCGGAGTAATTGCTAACGTAAAACATTCACACTATATCACAAATCGTCAAAATCATAATGTAAATGCTGCCAAATTTTCTGTAATTTACATTTGTGTATAATCTAATTATTGTATTTATCAACAACGGATATTTTGAAGGGGAAAAAAGAAATTAAAATCAGATGAATTTGCCAACATATAAGGCAATATATCGCAACATCATAAACAAAATGCAAATCACTTATCGACATCGCATATATTTTACAAGCATTTAGCATTTAAAGACGGGAAGAGGTAAATTTACCAACACTAAATGAATTTAAATCTTAGCTATGTTGGTATCATGAACTGTAACCACCAATGCAACAAAAAAAAAACGTGTCTCCAGCGAAGAACCTTTCAAAGTCTACTGCGATGCCATGACAGCAATGCCATCTGCACATCGTCGCTATTTCAACTCATCGGTTTTTAGTAAATGAAATAAAAATCAACAAACCTATACCACATTTTAAGCACTAACATGATTTGTGCAAAGTAGTATAAATGCACGCATCCGTTAATTAAAACAATACAACAATAAAAACATACATTCATTCGAACCATCATAATATTTAGACTCGCTTTACGCCTTTTGCCCATATATCGCAACTAGGCATGGACCAAAGGAATATAACTGAGGCACGCGTACTAACTGGTAAGGGGCTAAGCTTCCCCCATTCGAAGACAAATTTGGGAGTTTCGGAAATTGTCCACCTCTATTATTGTCAAACTGCGCAAAACTGGCTTTTATGCTATTTTCGGACGGGAAGGGAGAGGCTTAGTATTTCATAGCAAATACCGTAACACTGACCGTTTAAAAGTTTGGTGTGAGATGCTCAGCAGTAGTGTATCCAGCTTTTTGTGCCAGGGAGGGCAAACATTGTCTGAACCGTCTTAAAACCGTTGTATAAACACTATTTCCTTTGTTTTTTTATGACGCCTCAAATGCCGCCAGGGGGAAAGTTGCTCCCCCTCCCCCTCCCCCCCCCCCCCCCCCTCACTGGATACGCCACTGAGATGCTGGGAAAACAAAGGAAAAAATGCGGTTCTTTTAGTCTGGTTCCCTGACCCTAACGGAGCAATGTATAGACGTCAGAGAGTGCGGGAACTAGACTATTTCCAACGACGGTCAGCCGACCATCGATGGAAATTGATACACAAAATCCACTTTTATTGCAAACGACAGCACACCATGTGCCATGATTTCAGAGGATGTTTGAAACTTTTATTTACTTACAGTCAAGTAGCCTAAGGTATTTCATAAAAATTCAGTAGTTTTGTTTTTTGACGTTTTCAAAGAATCGACTTACATGGGCTGACGAGGTCTATAAATTACACTTATTTGTAAATCACAATGTTCACGTCCTACCCGCAATCTATAAATCACTTATCTATAAATCACAATGTTCACATTGGTTAAGTTGAAGCTTGTGAGATCACTGAAATGTTTAATTTTGTGAGTCCACGTGGTGCTTTTTCATGCTACACCTGAAAGCTCTATCACATGGAACTTTCAAAGGAAGTTTCTGCAGAAGCTTCCTTTTACTGGTAAAACCAAATTAATAGAAATCATCAGCTTCATCACTGTAATAGCAAACGTCATCTCTATCACAATAACGGGCCCAGTTTTCCTCTCGCTTCAACTGTACGTCAATACTCCGTTTGATTTCCTTGCACACGGGGCACCTCGGGGTGCCTTTCCGCAGCTGAGTTTTGCTGAAATCCGCCCTGGGGAAAATGCGCTTACAACAAACGCATTGTACAGAACCTGCAGGAAAATCAAGGCGTCCTTTGCGGGGTAGGACGTACATTGGCAAATAGGAATTCCTTTCGTACCTGTTATAGGAACGGGAAGGGCGCCAAAGGAAAAATTTGAGATACTTTTCTGACGCAACGCGTAGACGGTCTCGGGCTTGGCCGTCGCAAACGGGTTTCAACTTACTGTACAGCTTGAAAAATCCCCTGACGTCACTTGCTGCATACTGCAGCATGACCTCGTTTAAAGGGCGCTTACTCCAGATGCCGGTGGTATGCATCTTTACTTTCCCTTCTTCTTTTGCTTTGATGAGGTCTTCATCCTGGACGTAGTCCTGTAGGCAGGATAAGAAGCCCGCCAGATGGGGAAGTTCTTCAAATAGTTTGCCTTGTTCCTCTCGGTGAATAATCTGGATAAAATTAATTAATCACTTTTGTCATTAAAATACCAGTTCATGGAATCCTTTTGCGTCCGAAACAAATACGTGCTAATACATGTTTGCGTTCGTTCGGGGTGCATTAGCTGTCATCAACGTGGACAAATAGATAGAACCAAACGAGTTGACTAATGTACAATGACCCACTAACGCGGCAGGTAAATAAAAAGCATACGACCCCAACGCACCCCCCCAAAAAAAAAAAAAAAACAACAACAACAACAACCCAACAACAAACAAACAAACAAACAAACAAACAAACAATAAAACAGACGGACGTAATACGGCCAACAACTGTGAAAGACGAACAGAGGATCTATATGGAAGAGAAATACCTCTAGTAGTTGGAGATCTAGAACATTGGCAAGCTTGACGTTGAAGTGATACAGAAGACAGTCGGCGTCCTCTCGGCAATCAAACATCAACTTCTCTCGAGTTGTGTCTTCAAGAATACCTCGAAGACCTTTATCGAAAACGCTCGCACCCAATACCTCTATATCGAATAAGTAGACGTGATCTTCGGTTGCTATGGAAACTATTGCCAGTTTCCCCTCACGTTTCAACGCGTCTGCTTCACAGTCGACGGCTATCATGGGACTGGTGTCTCGACTCAAACGAATTTCCTCCAGCGCTGGTTCAATGTGTGACTTTTTGTCTACCAGTTGGTAACAAAGTGACGTAGACTGGGTGGATCTGTTATTTTAAGTTAAACGTTAAAAAAGCTATATGAACAGGCATCAGTAAAGCCCAATGGATATCTCCCTATCACACCTGTTTGTTGTCCTGTGTATACATAGAGTCGCTTTTAGCCTTTGAATCTGGCGACTTCCAAAAAAATACATATCTCATTGAGCAAACACTCAAGCTAAACTCATACAAAAGTTTTAAACTATTAGCCGATAAATAGAAAGTAAACCCACGCACCATACTGACATAACCAATGACAGCGATCTCCAACGACAATGTGTCCTCCACAAAGACCATTAATTATAGACGCAAGTACATGGGAGTTTCTGTCAACACTATTTAGGCATTTTAGCCAAGTATAAACGGTTCTCTTAACAAGGTAACTTATTGAATGCTATGATAATATTTTTTGTATGTGAACCAGTTGGTGTGGAGGAACTTTCTTCCCGCTCTCCGAAAAGTGGGGAGCATATATCTCACCTATCAACGCCCACAACACACAATGCTTTAAGCACCCACGACATGCCATTACAAGGACATTAATTGTAGTCAGTTTTGATATTTGGAGTTGCTTATGAGAAAACATAGGCTAACATTGTTGGTTAAACTGTGTTGTTAAATTGTTGTTAACATTGTTAGTTAAACTGCGCAAACTCGTAGGCACCGTACGCCAAAACAATGAGAAACATAGCGTATAAGGGTAGGGTGAAGATTAGAGTGAGAAAGAGGGTTAGGGTTGTGATTAGGATTTAGGGTAGGGTTCCGGTTAGGGTCAGAAAGAGGTTAATGGTTTTGCCATTGCCAAAAACAATTGTGTTTATTATGAAAAACACAATTGTTTTGCAATGCATCATGGGTAAAGAGTTGGATATTCATGGTCGGATATTCATAATATGACACCGGGGTTTATGCAGTAAAGAAAACCGGTCAGCGCACACACGAGAAAAAATTAAAATAATGTTCAACGAACCAAGAATAATGTGTTAAAGGAATTAACTTCACCCGAGAATGGTACACTAATGGAAACTAAACCATGTAAGCTACCCCCCCCCCCCCCGAAATTTAATACTTACGCAAATTTAGCTTCATCACTGCAATCACCTTGTGGAAGTCCTGCCGTTGCCATGACTATTAAGATGCCTTCTTGTAGCCCTTCAGAATTAATCAAGATGAATAGATATATTTAGTATTTTTTGTTGTATCGCGGTTTCTTTCCTGATGGGCCCGGGGAAGGAGGTAATGAGTGGAATAGAGGGGGTGTACTGTAACAAAACTACGCATTATATATTTTAAGACATTATCGCCGTAAAACACTGACCATGCACCATCAGGAAGATTCCATGGGTTGCAGGTAGGCCTACACGCGGTACATTTCCGGATATAAACCTGGTATGCATGCACCAATATTATACCATTTCATTTTCCAATTAACTGGGGACATACATCCAAAACACTGTTAAATGGAAAAATTAAAAAAGACAGAAGCATATTTACCAATAAAAGAACAGGCAATTGCAGTGTTGCAACATACATGTAAAAGAATAAACGTCCTGAATATAGGTAGGCCTACTACGCAACAGCCGATTGCGTGCCTAACATTTACTAGGGGAAATCCCACCCAATAACGATCGAATATTAGGGTCAAAAGAGCGTTCACAGTGCGAGACATACTGACAGCGATCAGCAAACAGCCGTTGTATATCGAGCACTGAGGGGCGCGCAGTGCCGATAATCGATCGGAAAACATCGTTCATGTTCAAAAACCCGCTCCATTACTTTGTACACAGCTGGTTTGTGCATGCACCGAGTTGCACGAAAAATTCACCTTTTTTCGGGTTTAACTTGAGCATATTCTCATTTTGAGGGATCACAAGCTGCACGATTTACTACTCTGTCGGTAAGGTGAGTATTTGGTTGATATATTCAGGGAAACGGAAGATATCGGCAATAACAAAAACAGACCGCTCAAAACCCTATAGGAGTGTTTTCAGCTCTAAACGGCGAATCTCACATGTCATGAGCCTAGAGCTGGAATTTTCAAGCTACTTTTGTCTAAATATTTATTAACTATATGAAAAAAAGGAATGTCCACATAGGTATGATGGGACGTAAGTAAGGCGTGTATGGGACCGTCCATAAAGTACGTACGCACGAAATGCCGACTTGTTTGACCCCCCCTCCCCCCTGTACGCATGGCATACGCAGTGGCTCCAACCCCCCCCCCCCGCCCCCTCCCCTGTACGCATTTCACATCTCTTTTTGACTTTTCAGACTACCCTATTCCAGCATCATTAAACGTCATAATACACCTGCTGTAGTCGTATGATTCGCATGTCGCATCCAAAGACTGAAATAAATCACAAAATGTTGACAGAAAAAAAAATCTTTTTGTTTTATTAACGGACCTGGAAATGATTGAAAAGTGATATATTTAGAACCAAAACAGCAGTCAATGATGACATAAACCCAAAAAGGATAAAAATATATCCTGATACACTATTTTTTGCATAGTTTGCTCTTGACGTTCAATGATTCGAAGTTTTGACCTTTGAAGTTAAAAGTCGGTTGGTCTTTCCCCACTTTCCAATTTAAGCCAAAACAAATAGGGTGACCCAGGCCATTGTGCATGTGTGATTGAATTCTGTTCTGAGTAATAACGGCGTAAACTAGTGGAGATTACATTCGTTTTGATGAGGTCATGGCTTTCGCAAAGTTGTTCATATTAAGCAAACAAATTTGGCCCATGACACACTCGCCCCATAACGACTGGTCATAGGAACCACGCCTTTAGAAAAATACCGCACAAACGATAACGTTCACAGTTATAACAAAGCTAACCTTAATTTTCCTTCCTCCATGCTTAAACGTACTATACAGCGTTTGCTTTGTTGTAATTTTCAGAAATGGATGGATTTTGGGGTTAGTGTTTTATAGCAAATACCTGGGAAAACAAAGAGAAAAAACTGTTTCCTGACCCTACTTCAAACAACACAAAGCAATTTATAGACGTCAGGGAATTATCAGGTCGGGGAACTAGACTAGTTGGCTTGCACCAGTTTTCACAGAGGTGTAACCAATTGTCAAATAAAAATGTGGACTAATTAAAGTTTGTAAATTGGGTAGTATTTGAAGAAAGTCAGTTAATCCCAATATACCCAGCACGATATGGGGCAGAGGGGTACCCCCTCCCCCCACCCCCTTTGTCCCTATACCCTATACACTATCCAGACTATTGTTACCTAACACATCCCCCTATGTTCATGTGAATTTATGTGGAATCAATAGCAACAGGGGGGAATTACATAACCACAGTTTAGTAAAGTAAAAAAAATGTTTATCGTCCAGGTTGGCTTTGTATTTTAAGATGGCCAGTTGCCACCCATCTTCTATAAATGTCTAACAACTAGGGTTTTCAACTGTTCCAAGACACAAAATGAAAGACATGTCGGACAAAATTGAACAGGTTTACAGTTTAAATAAGCTTGTATTTTACTTTCCGGATGGATGGGTCGAAATGTTTTCATTGGCAAAAAAAATAAATACAGGCGGCCCCCTTAAAGGAAGCTGGCAGGAATGCTAAACGTTTTTTTTTACCTTTGCTTGCTGTATCAGCCAATTTCTTCATGACAAATTTAAGGATTTGCTTTCAGTCCGGGGAAAATTTTTCTTAATGTGTTCATTGCCAAGTACCAGTGAGTAAACAATGCACAACAAATTGCTACAAGAAATCAAATTTATTCGCTATATAATAGTACAGCGAGTATCTTTAGATATAGGTACAGTACACTCTAAAAACTGTACGCTATCCGTTCGTAAACATGTTTAGAAACTAAACGTTACGTGTCAAATTCCTAAACATCAATGTTCAATGGCTAAATACTATCTGTCAACACCCTAAACAGGTTTAGTAAGTAAACGCGTTTATAAACCGACAGCAAGAAAAATGTGTTTAGAAAAGTGTTTGCTTGCTAAACACAGTTTTTGCAATGTATGGTATAGCTCGTCAGCAAATTGAATAATTTAAATAATTTATTACATGTGACAATTAAAATGTAGCACATATGTATACACCATTTGCTTTTGCTGTAATAGATTTGGGGTCAAGTATTTCATAGCGTGCTAGCAAATATTGTAACACCGACCCGTTTAAAGTCGTTTGCACAGGCTAGACTATTTCCAAAGATTGTCTGCCAACAATCACTGGGGGAAAACAAGTTTCCTCTTCTTGAAAACTGCACCCCAGGTGCCATTATTTCACAAGATGCTCGAGACTCCTATTTACTAGTCTCGTACGGTATTTCGTAATAATTCATTAGTTTTTTGGGTTTTTACGTTTTCAAATGTATACCGGTACTACATTGAATGATAAAACCAAATTAATTAGTTTCAAACCAAGATTACTGTTAAGATGGTACCGCTACCAATCCAGAAAAAATATTGTCTAATGCTGCCATCTTCAGAAAAAAAATATCTGAATACCTAATAGAAACCCACCATAGCTTATTTCAATTTCAACAATTTAAATATGAATATTCACAAATTTCACTGTTACAACTGAATGGTTTTGCACCAATGTCTTAGGACTGTTGACGGATTGAACTCGAACTTTCACAGGTTTGTTATTTTATTTCTACGTTGAATGACACAAAGCATGAACACTGCCTGCAAATCATTCTCCACTACAAATGCTATACATTGAATACCTTTAAAGGTTTTTTATTTTGGGGGGGGGGGGGGGGGTGGGGAATGAAACAATTTGGGATGTTTTATTTGTCAATTATGGAAGCAAATGACTAGTTTATGCAGGTAAATGTTCCAATCTTACCACCAACCGCCCCCCCACCCCCCATGCGAGATGAAGCAGTTACGCTAATGAGTTATTGGCCTGCACGATTAAAACATCCAATGTCAACCACCCAGATTTAAGTGTCCACCAGATTCAGGAGTTGGCCACGTGAAAAAAGTCCTAGAAACTGACAAAGCTCATCAGGTAATGTCCATAGTTTGAATAATCAGTCCATGCCGATTCATCGAATTGCAATATCTCCAAGACACAGGCGTGGTCAGTTTCAGTCCGCATCCTGCATACAGTTGATAAGGGAGTGGCACCTTCTTGGACGTCCACATTCAGCAGCATCCATATGTATGAAAACATCCCATGCAATAGGTAGGCGATGTGAAGTCTCGATACGGAGTCGACATTCAAACTTCCAAGGTTGATGCTCAAACCAGTTTCCCAAGTTCATATCCTTGAAGTTGTCCTCAAAACAGTGCACTCGAACAGCTCGGTCTTCCAGCAAACAGATAATCATTAAGTCATCCCTGTGATGCTAAAATCATGCCACGCATTTCGTGCAGCGATAGCACCTGTACGAAAGATGTTATAAGGAATCATTAACATTTGTCAGGGAAGGGTGGGGATATAAAATTAAGAATTGCGAGTACATGTGTGTGTGTGTGTGGGGGGGGGTGGCAGAGACTACAGATGATATCTAAAATTTACATATTCAGCCTAAAAACAGTGACATTTGAATGTAATTCAACCTTTGTAGAAGATTAACAAATCGGCTTGTATATATAATTTCTATTTTTTAATTTTTTTTATAAACTCCGACACGTGCATGGTTCCAAAAAGTGGATGGTAAGTATAATGTATGCCAGGGCCTGAATTTCAACTTGATTGATAATCCAAGAACTGTTCAATTTGTTTTATGTTTACAAAAACCAATGGAAGGGTTGCAGGTGACCAGTGAGGAGTCCTGAAAATTAAACCATATGGACACGAGCAAGGTGGGGACATTGTCTTACCGTGCTATCGAAGGCATGTATGTATTAAAATAAAGGCAGACTTTTTAAGGGTCTATTGCATTATAAATAACTGATACTCGCCTCGACAGTTACTTGGGATAGGCCAACTGATGAGATGAGCTCACGTCAAGGTGCATGGTTCATCATGGACCTGTCTAGTAGACCTTAGTCCATGATGCATGCAGCTAAAAAGAAAATGTTGATCCTGGTAAGGTTAGTTTAAACAGGGCCACCACGTGAAGGTCCCAGGATACCAGCCCCACACGTTGTCCAGATCATCGGGTCCATTGCTTGACAGGACGAGGGACCCTGAGCCGAGGCCCAGAGCCCCTGCCTGCCGTTGTCCGGTCCACCCCGCCGCGGCAGGGCACCCTTTACTTTCTGTGCGTGCCGCCCTGCCCGTGCCCGGCCCGCCGCACACAGGCGAATCAGGACGCGTAGCAGCGTTCACAGTTGCCGACTATGATAACAGGGTCCACGCCCATATCCGGAGAGGGACGCACTTCCTGCACCTCTAAGGCATCTCCGCCAAAACCCTTGTCGGGTATGGTCGTTGCTTGGGGTAAACCCCTTCACGCACCTCCAATTTCTGTTACGCCGCACCTCCACTAAGCCCTAGTTGACGTAGGGATATAGAGGATCCCATAGTCTATTCTAAGTTAAATGTCATAGCCTGAACTAGACTTAAACAAAATATTTATATTAGTGAAATTTCCCTTTCACTAATTGATTGATCAACAAAGAAAAAAATTCCTGTGGAAATACACATTTAACCCCTAATTAGAGTATAGATGTCCACTTCTGGATAGACGTAGGGATAAAGCAGATTCCATAGCCTGGTCTTGCGTTGGGGCATAGGGATATAGAAGATCCCATAGCCCATCTTGGATGAGGGACATAGGGATATAGCAGATCCCATAATCCTCTCCTAGGCCTAATGATGCTGCTCAATTTGAGCCGATGACCTGCAAGAGACCACCACCCCCACATCACAACACACAAAAACCCTTAGGGTTTTGAAGGGCAAAACAAATTGCTACATTTTTTGCTATGAACCTTTACGGTTGTCTGTTCTACAGAGAGGCCCTCTATCACAATTGCTTCTCTCCACAAAGGAGAAGATTGGGAGGGGGGCCAAAAATTTACTAATCGGTTGTTGAATTGGCAAAATTTAATTCAAGCTTACATACATGTAGTTCAAAGGGGCTAAAAGACCAAGGATACTGATTTTCGTTAAATTTGCTCTACAACCAAGTGATTATTTAGTATAAATAGCATGCTCCGAGCATTAATTTTTTGGTTGTGACTAACTTTTGGGGCTTATTTTCGTAAAATGTCTGGATAGTCAACCCAACCACCATCACCCCACGATCACAGACACATAGAAACAGAAATATGTGACCCACTTTTACATTCCCCTCCCCCTCCCCCTTCCCCTCCTGAATTATGGCTAGAGGTTTACCAGAGTGTTCTCGGTTTTACACAGACCATTTAAAAGGACTCTTCCATTAATTATTTGGGAAGCATGATTACGTTCGGTTTGGTGGTGGGTAGGTCCAAATTAGAAATAGGCTTAGGGATAAGTATTTGGATATTAAGCGTGATCAGTATTTATATCCTGTATGGGACTAAAATTTATATGGATCTTGTAAATGACCACCGCATCTCCAACCTCCAATCCTCCCCAATCCCCCACCCCCACCCCGAGCATGCGGTTGTGGGCTCTTCCTTTTCCCCCCTTTGTTTCTCCACGTTATCTTTAAGGAAATTGCGTGAACAAAAAATGAAAACTTAATTGCCAGTCATTACAGTTGGCACTAGCTAATAAGCGCAATAACGATAACGAAAACGAAAACGATGCGAATAAACGCTCCCTATTGGTGGATGTAACGTGCGCGTATTACACGCGCGACAATTCCACCAATCAATGCCGTTTATTATTCTCACAATTTTCGTATTGTCTTCGTATCGCGGCCAGTGTGACCGGCCCTTAACTAATATATTTTTAGTTGTCGCAAATACATTCAGCAATCCTCGGTAGTATAGTGGTGAGTATCTCTGACTGTCACTCAGGAGACCGGGGTTCGATTCCCCGCCGGGGAGGATTTTTATTTCTTTTTCGGTGGCAATTTTCTTCTCGATAAAAGTTCGCAAATTTAGCGAACAATCCCAAACTATTTCCTTTCACCCTTTTCTTCTTTCTTCATAGATAAATACATAATGAAAATGAATTAAACTGCTGCAAACTGATTGACCTGAAATAAACAAAGCAGCATTTTGTTCAGCCAATCTAATTTTTGACTAAACGTCGAAAACATTTTCAAACTCTGTAATATTTTTCAAGCAACAATTTATGTATTTTATGTCTAGTTCTTTATCGAATCGAAAGTCGGAAACTTATAGTGATCGAATAACGCTTTTCACGAAAATATGTGTTTGAACAAGAGGCAGTTGATACACAAGACGTATATATTTTTTGTTCTTTTGTTTACCTGCAGTACATGAGAGATTTTGGATAGCACGCGGGTGAAATTGATACAAGTACCGCTGTACGTTTGCGGTGTATACTGCCGGTTTATAAAGCAGTCTTTTTGTTGCGGTCTAAAAATAGGCCGGAGTTGGCTGGCGGTGGCGCTGGGAACTTGAGATAAATTTACTTTTGGTGCTGAAAAAGCGTTGTTTTGTTTGCCACTGACACTCTCGCTTTCAACCCGTAAGTGCGCAGAAGGGGCTAATTTGAAATTCCTCTATGTAGGGCCTATGTGTTATCGCATTCTGAAATCGATTTGAAAATACCACATGCGCAGTGCAGCCTACAAAATTTGGGCCTATATTTGGCAGCCAATATTTTGCTGGAGAGTGGCCAGTCACGTAATCGATATGGTAATAAACACACCCCCTGGGTTGACCAATCACAACTTTGATCAATGACGTATTGCTTGCCTTAATAATAGGCGCTGTTGCATGACCATGTTCCATTTGTCAAATGACAAATTGACAGTCACCATTTTAACATTGCTTAAAATTTAAATATTCTCTTCATACTCTTAATACTAAAATTAACTTTTTTGATCGTCCATAACTTAGCTTAACTTGGCTTAGAAGTAAAAACTGGAAAGAAAATCCCCATAATTTCCCATTGTGAATATAAACGATATAAAATTGCCGTCGGGGTAACAAACATTACATCATCTTTATTTTGGAGTCACGAGCTTTCGATCGTTTGTTAAACGTAACTGGTACTCGGTTCCGCTCTTTGGCGACACCGGTAGATTCCGATATGTCTCTTATCGTGCGTACACCAGCGACAGATAATTTTGCGATGATTTGGACGGTGTCACAGACGCTGGAAAGGGGGACCGGACTGTAGCCCTACAACTACAAGAAACTTTCTCAGCAATGTGAACATCGAACGAAACAAACCATGATGTGCAGGCTTCTTCACAGCATATCCAGAGGTAATTTTTTTTAGAAGTAATCAAACCACTGAGGGTCTCTTTTCCGACTTTATTTGTTCATCTCGAATGTGCACTTTTACGCACCGGTCACTGGATGGGGGGGGGGGGGGGGGGGGGGGGGGGGGGGGGGGGGGGGGGGGGGGGGGGGGGGATGGGTGATGGGTGATGGGTGATGGGGGGGGGGGAATGGGTGATGGGGGGGGGGGGATGGGGGTGGCGGTGTGGTATGTTCGTGACAGTGGGAAGTACCATGGAGGATGTGTTCTTAACTCTATGGAAGTACAATGTTCCCGAGTGATATGTATTACCTTCTTTTTTCAACAGTTTTTCTTAAACTTAATTAGACGTGACTGTTGTTAGAACTTAGAAGTAGTTCATTAAATTTGTATTGACGTGATACCACCAGTCATTTTGCCAGTTGGCCTAATTTACCTAATTTAATCATGGAGGAAGGAGTCTCTTTTCCTTCCTCCATGATTTAATAAACTAAACAAAACTAATATTTGTGTATTAATCGCTTTTTTAAAGGATTGCGTCACAAGGCTCAGGCCAATGCGACACATTCACCCTGGGCTGGGAACAGCAGTCAGCAGCGCCGACGCCAGGAGGAAAACCTTTGCAACGGACTTTGTGCTGCACCCCTATGTAACGATGCACAAACATCAGAGAACAGGTATTAAGATGGCAGACTATTGGCTGGCTCCATTAGTAACTCAACATTACAGCGATCATTGTCTAGCCTCAAAGAATAAACAAAATGTAATTTGAAAACACTTTGTTTGTATAATGATCCAATTCTGTGTCCTGAGAATTTACTCTCAAGACCATACTTTTGTTGATCATTCAAAGACAGTGTGTATCTTTGATTCTTGAAAACAGTTGGGAGGAAAACCATGTGATTGTATCAAAATACAGTCAAACTTCGCTGTAACGAAAACGAACACCACTGTACTGAAAAATTTTCTATAATGAACATCCTCTTCGGCTCTGAAATCTTTTTTATTCAACGCATTTCATTATTCACTATACCAAACAACTGGCTTTTATAATGGGTGCCAGTATGCCAGGTGGGCTTGTGCAGCCAAGCGTAATGCACCAATAGGCAAACAATTGAATGAATGGGCGGAAGAATGCAGGTATACGTCAACCGGCTAGGTTTTTTGTTTTCTACAAACAGCGGCTATATCTGTCATCCGTATTGGGTTGAAGTAAAATCCTACTGTACTGAATTTGCTAAAAACAATTGATACCGAATGTATACCTTTCTTTTAAGAGGCCCAAAGGTTGTTTGTGCTTATGCTAAATGAAAGCAGGAATTAAGACTGAGGGCAAACTACCAATATAATTAGTTAACCACGCGATTTGATATTATGATTTAACACAGGACCTCCCAACCATTACGTCACAGTAGGAGCTCTAACAGCCTGGTGCATTTCAGACACTGGAAGTGGGATGATGGATGGAAGAGCTTCATTGGTGATAGGCAGTGGGACTCCTTCAAGAATAGAGGGGGAAGCTACACGTCACATGATGGCCTAGAATGGGTAAGAATAGATATTGTAAGACATTGTGTGTATAAAAGTGCTAACTGCAATTCTTCACTGAAGGTATGATATAGCACCGGTAAAAACTGACAACACATTTACTGACCGGGTTCATACTTTTGTGTGATTCGACATAAACATAAAATAACAAACCTGTACAAGTTTCAGCTCAATTTGACATCCGAGTCATGAAAAAGACTGAAAACTGTTCTGTTGTAACTGTTTTTTGTGCACGTTCATATTACTTATTTTGCTTGTTGAAAACTAAATAAGCCACAGTGCTTTTGCAGTTTTTCAAATACAATTTTCTAAAAGATGACAGCATTTCAGAGGGAACTGTTTCTCAAGAGCATTGTTAGTGGTGCCGTCTTTATTAACAGTAAACTTTCCAATTGAAACAAATCAATTATTTATTTTTGATCATTACCAAAAGCTATGTCACACCTTTAAAGAGTAACGACAGGTCACTCTACTATGCTTACACTGCTTGATGTTTCACCCGAAAATCCACAGAATAGAAACAAGTTTAACTTCTTTCTGTTCTTCCCACACAGGGTTCAGCCCTTCTATTTAGTCTTCACATCTGTAGAGTATTGACAGCGGCAGCTCTTCCAGATGACAGTAGCGGAGGAAAGAAGAAGATTCTCGCATCTGTTGCAGACAGACTGCCGGGGCTGTTGCACAAGCCAGTCAGCCACATAAACCTCTTGACTGAAGAGGAGGGAAAGAGGAGAAAGCCAAAGGTGGCTGAATCTCAACCCAAGGTGAGACTTAAAGTAAAACTTGGGATTTTCTTAAAAGAAAGTGTGAAGTCATAGATCAGGTATCAGGTAACCTAAGGTATTTTCACTCATCCCTAACACAACTGGTAGGTGATGGACTGTTAGGTACTCATAGTGCCATCCACTCAATGGGCCAACTGTTGAAATCTCTGAGCATTGAAAGCAAAAAGAATCAAGGGTGTGTACCAGCAAAATGTAAGTAATGTACACAAAGCCAATTAAATGGAGACAAGTAAACGTAAACTGCAGAAATTGTGCAGGGTTCATTTGGCTGACAAGATAAAACAATCAACTAGACTTTCTTTGAATAGTTGACCCACACAGGACCAGCCTTGTCCCAAACGATGACATTTTATCATAAATGTTTATGTTGTGCACATCTTTTTCTTTTTATTTATAGGCTAAGATTCCGGAGTCGACTCCACAAACGGCGCTTGCAAATGCAGTTGCTCAGCTGCAAGCAGTGACCAATCAGAGCATTGGTCAAGCCCAGAACAGTCTTGGCATTCAGCGGGCCCGGGCGGGATTCCTAGAAGAGGCAGCTAGCCACTTCATTAAGGGGAGTCAGGTGGGGTTCAGCAAGGCTACATTCAACCTGGCTGTTTGCTACGAGCAGGGCAGAGGGGTAGCTCAAGACCTGGAGAAGGTAGTTTGCATCCTTGCAATGACTTTGAAAATATGGTTTTGTTTGGTGTGTCATAATAAAGGATCGTTTTGAAAGTCGGAACATTCTTGTTCCCTTCAGAATGCTCCTTTCGTGATGGGAACAGCAGGTGTTCTGGTTGGAACAGGCAACTGATGTTCTCTTTGGAATATTCCAAGTGTTTGAGATGCTCCGTAAACACGGGGCACAAAACTTTGTAAATGATAACTAATGAAATATTTCAACAACAATCAAACTTTTCCAGTCTATCCCTTTTCATCTGTACAAATTGTATATATGAATTTTCTAAAAGAAAGTAAAAGTTGTTAAGTAACACATTTTGATACTCTTATCCACTCAGTCCCCCCCCACCTGCATGTTCCTGTATGTGCTTTAGTTTTAGTTCAAACCAAGTTAAATAAATAAAACAAAATATGAAAACGCTATCAATGAAAGTATTGATCGAAAAAAAAACTATTCTTTTCATCAGGCAGCAGATCTGTACCACAAGGCCACAGCCCAGGGACATCCACTCGCCAGTTACAATCTAGGGGTGTTTCACCTTAAGGGCAAGGGAGGGGTGCAACAAGACATATCCCTAGCACTGGAGCTGATAACGACTGCAGCCGCAGCAGGCGTCATACAGGTGAATGTAAAATGTAACCCCTTCACCATAAGGAGTGCAGAGATTTTGAGCTTTGAGTCATCAAAAACGGGGTACTTGGAATAAATACACAGACCCAAATTTTGAGAATAGTTTTCAATGGTGACTTTTGAGTTACAAATGAGAGCTACAAAGAGTGCTTTTGTCCGGTTCAGAAGAGGATCTTTTCCACTAAAGGCTGTACACAATGTACTGTCTTCTTCACAATAATAATAAAAGATCATCCCCAATGGAAATTTAGCAATAAATGAAAAGCATATACAAGCAAAGCTTTGATTAGTGTTGCCGTACTTCTTGTAGGCAAACAGATACCTGGGAGTTCACTACCTTGAAAACCAAGAATGCAGAGATGAGAAAAAAGCAGCAACATTTCTACAGAAAGCTGTTGAAAAGCAAGTAAGTTGAGACAATTTTGAAAACTCTCCGATCTTGACACTATATTCTTGTTAAAGAAATGTTTTTGAAACTGTTAATACCAGCACTAGTTCTGTTCACCAGATGTCTCTTAAGCTCTGAAAGATCCAGTATTCTAAATTGGGGGAGGGGGAACGTGCCCCCCCCCCCCCCCCCAACTTAGGCCAGTGCCACCCCCACTAGATATTGAGAATGCACACGGAACTGTTAAGTCAAATAAATATTTTCTCCCTGAAGTTCCTCCCTAGAAAAGTCGGTGCATCACTGGGTTCCCCCCTGCAAATTGGCCTATCGTTCCACCGCTGTCAGTATTCCCATGCACAGTGGCATATCCAACCCCACCCACAGTCATCTACCGTTATTATTTAAAAGGAGTTATTTAGTCTTTCCTTGCCATTCTCAAGATCATTTTACTAAGTAAAAAGACAATGGAAAATTCCAAGTGCTGTATTAACCCCTTGAGTATGGTTATCGTGGTGAGGCGCCGGGGGTGGCCTGTGCAGCCAAGCGAAACGGACACAAGAGGCTTGTGCAGTCAAGCATAACATACACAATAATCCAACAATGGATTGAAACTGCACAGATATTGGCAAATGGCGTCATCCGGCCTGGTACCACTGTTTTTTTTGGTTTTTTTCGCAATTTGGCGTCATCCCTACGCAAGGGGTTAACAACATTCTTTTTGTGGCCAAAACGATATTGGGCGTGTCTCCAGTTGCGTAATTTTTGTCTCTAAACAGTAGGATTTTATGCAATCTCTGGTGGGGAGGGGGAGGGTGATGCACCTGCCTTCCGATACCCTGCACGATATGGGGGAAAGGGGTACCCCCCCCCCCCCCCCTTTTATCCCTATACCCTAAGCACACTCCAGATTATTGTTATCTAACACATCCCCCTAGATTTCTGAATAGAATTCCTGAGATTCCGGGAACACAATGACCAACACAAAAGAGAGGGGGGGGCCTCTTTTCCCCCATATCGTGCTTCATATGTGCCTCCCTATTCCCCCCCGTAGTTATGGTACTGCATGTCTCCATCAATACCAACTCTTCACAAGGCAGAGTTGTAATCAAGTCAATCACAAGTCAATCACAAGTCATTTCACAATTCTGGTCTCAAGCCATGTAACAAGCTATTCGAACACACTACAAACACAATGTATATAACAAAAGCATTCCTTTGTCATTGTTCATCCCATGTAGCTTGTGAGCCGACTTGTGATTGACTTGATTACAACTCTGTCACAAGGCTTTCAGTTCATCTGTATTAATCTGAATCTTGGAAATTTCTATCCATTTTTTCTGTTGCAGGACACTGATGCACAGTATCATCTTGGTCTCTGCTATGAACACGGCTTGGGTGTGCCTGTGAATAGTGCCAAGGCATTATCACTCTACCACAAATCTGCACAGAAAGACCACCCAGAGGCCCTCTATAGTGTGGCAAGGTTCCATGAACTCGGCCTTGGTGGTAAGTTTTAAAACCATTCCACTGTGTTCATAGAGTATAATACAGAGTAAGCAATGCCATGAAATACATTTGTGTCAACTGGTATTGATAGTTACAATGCTGGCAAGGTAATTTTCTCTGTCAGTGTATAGAATTTATAACAAAAACGTGAAAGCGTTTTGACTAATAAATTCTAATTCTTGGGGCAGAACCCAAAATTTATATTAACCCATTGAATACAGACGACAGCTGTAGCCGCGGTTTGAAAACGGCCACCTGGCTGGTTGTCATCTATATGTGCATTCCTGCACATGTTCAGTCCATTGTTTGCATTACGCTTGGCTGCACAAGCCCATATTGGTATACCAGAACCCTGTTAACAGCTAGACAAAATTGGTTTATCTATTCACTGACTCTACCATCAACGCATAAAATGCACAAGCTACAGTCTTCGATAATCTAAACATTTTAATGGATCACTTTTTTCACAGGTTTGCCAATAAACAGAGAAACGGCTTTACAGTTTTACAAACAAGCAAGCAATGCCGGCCATCAACAAGCCTCCGAGTACCTAGAGAAACTGCTATGCGATCCCACCTCTTGTAGCACCAAAGTGTCAGTGACCGACAGCAAAAACTCGAAGATACCACACTTCAGAGACTACAAAGCAATGCATATATCTGTCTCAGCTCCAAGCCTTATACATGATACTAAAGACAGTGTGAATCAACCATTTTCATACATGAATGGGAAGTTCTCCATATCATACCTGAACCTTCTCCTACCATACTTCAGTCTACCTTCGAGACCTTTACTGGGGTCATTGGCGACTGGGGGCCAGAGCACAAAAGTTAGTTTTCAGGTTGGAGATGAGATGGTAGAAGATGAAGCAGATGATGTAGTATATGGTTATGCTGAGAATGGACTTCATGTCTCTGCTCCATGGCTCACTGTGTCTTGAAGTATTAACCCACAATGGATACAAGTGGTTTATGTACATAAGGTTTCATATAGCAATGGAATTGCATTTTTTTCACGTGAAGGGCGTTTTTACAAGATTGTACATTTGAAGTTTGTAGCTGGGTTCATTTTTAGCCTCGGAGCAAAAAACGGTGACATTGATTTGAATGGAGAAATGAATCGCATATTGTGGTTCAAAAGTTAAAAACAGGGCGATAATTTTTCATTTAAATTTTTAAAATTGATCATTAAAACCCTCCTATTTAAAAGGTCAAAATCAGTCAATTTCCTTCCACCTCCACTGCTATACTTTTACACAGACATGATCAGATTACATGTGGTTTTGTACTATGGCAGGAGGGTCAAAAACAATCACCTTGACTGATTTTGACCCATACAACAACATGGCTCAGAATGTATGTTTGCATAGGAGGGTTTTAATGGAAATGTCAGTCCTTCATGTCACTTTGGAAGTGAGCTTTGTATTCAGTAACTAATAGAGGCATTTTACCTACAGTTGTCATTACACTTTATTTAATATGCACCGAGATGATCCAACATACCACGTGAACTTGCAGTACTTTATACCTGTAATCTTAAAAACGAAAACTATTTCCAACAAATGACCTTTAACTGCATTTATAATGGCTTGTACATGCATAACTAAATTGGTCTTTTTTTGACACAAACTAGTAAGTGTACATGGATATCATAAATTGCCCAATTTTTCTAATAGTTTCCATTATTTTCGAAATTTTATGGAATCGTAGTTAAGCGATTTACCTGTGTACATGTACAAATCCAAGAGATTATCCAACTTATAGAAATTGTGTCTTTTTTAATGCTTTGTAAAAAAGTCTTGCTTAAGCATTACCTCGTCAAACCAGGATCCTTAATATGTTCCAGTGACTGCTTGTTTTATATTACAATGCATCTGTTGAAATGAGACTATTAAACATTTTTGTTACTACATACATTTGTTTTTAACACTGCAGTTGTATACCAATGCCAATTTTTTTTTTTTACAGACAAAAAATCCCTTGCTGTTGAGTAGTGAGTACATGTTTTGACATACATTTGGCTTTGAAAATACCACCGCGTCGTACCTATTGCTTAAGCCCCTCCCCTACAAAAAAAAAATTCTTCCAAAAATAAACCCATTTTCCTCTTGGCTCCGAAACTTGGATACACAACTGTATACTTGAGCTTTGTGTCAATCTACATGTGCACGACCAAAGTAATGTCACACAGATCCCAAAATTTTGATGCGAATCAACATCACTGTCACAGTTTCTTGGGCAACTACATCATGCTTAAGTTCTCTTCCCTTCTGTCCTGTAAATGTGCTTCCAGAATCTTGCCAAATTCCTCCCGGTGAAGCAATGTGTAGGCCAGGGGTAGGATGTTCTTGATGGTCCCATGCAAGACAGATGAGCCATGCATGAAGAGGTCAATGCCCAGCTCATAACCCTCCCCGTAGTCGCACTCGTCATTGGCAAACTGAACAAAGCTGATGATCTCATCCAAGGGTTCAAAGTTCTTGTTGCGCTCATCCTCGTTCTTGCTGTCGGCAATTTTTTTGAAGATTCGTTTGAGGCTAGCTGTACAGGGAAAAGGTTTAAGAGCAATTAAATAACTTAAAAACAGTGAGGCTATGAGACCCCCCTCCCCATAACCCAATACACAGGCATGCAACTTGGAATTAACAAAAAATGAGGAAATTCCAATCTTTACAAGACTTTGTACAGTGTTTTTAAATTTTCAATGGCATAAGCGTGAAGTTAAAACATGGTATCTGCATGTTTCAGAAAGTCAAATTTAAGACTTTAAGACCCTTTTAATGCTGCCCTAAACAAAATTTAAGACCAAAAATAAGCAGACCGGCACTAGATGTATGGGTGGATTTTGGATCCCGGGATTGGAATGCTTGGTAAATACATTTTGCTATGCACTCAAATAGAGGAATCCTACAACGACGAATTTAGTGCCGATCTGCGCACTTCCGCGTTTGCGTTTGAAAACGAGGATCTCAATGTCACAGTAAACAACTTTATGCTAATCGTGCGCCTGCGCTGCCTTTTATGGCCTGATTAATTCATGCATGAATGAATGTGCTGAAAAGCGTTGTTTTGTTTGCCACTGACATTCTCGCTTTCAACCCGGAAGTGCGCAGAAGGGGCTAATGTGAAATTGCTCTATAGCTGATTTTTTTTATACACGCTGTGTGATTGTTATTTACAAGCTGATAAAAAAAACTTTTTTTTTAAGACCTTGGAGAACTCAATTTAATACATGTACTTTTTAATGCTTTTCAAGGCCTTGAATTGAGAAAATTCAATTTCAGACTTTTTAAAGACCCGCAAATACCCTGGAAAAATTAGGAAATTGGCATGCCTGGATACATAACTAACAGCCGAAGTAGGATGTCCTTTGACACTGTTCATGCACTGGCTTTATGCACTAATGTAAAGACACATGTGCGTGAACCAGAAATACGAGCTACATGACAGTACTCCATTCAGAACAAGAACCAAACCCTACCATCTGTTTCGGGTAGTTCCCGATACCCAACTTCGTTCTCATCTATGGGTACAACAATGCCTGCACCATGGAAGGTCTTGGTGACAACTTTTTTCTCTCTGTCCTTCATGCTCTGAGTCTTGCTCTCTAGCGAGTGCCCACACTTCTTGGCCCAGTCCGTCAGTGGCTTCTGAAGGGACTGAATCTTGTTCTGCTCCGACTTCTCTTTTGTGGCTTTGCAGAGCTTGTCCATGTGTAATCTATATAGGTTAAAAACAGTGCTGTAGTCGAGGTCCTTTCACAAGTCCTTTCATAAAGCCAGTCACAAGTAACTGGATGAACAATGGGAAAGGAATGCCTTTGTCAAAGCTCATTTAAATAGCTTGCAAGGGTTTGTGATGGACTTGCAGGGACTTGTGATGGACTCGAACAGCCCTGGTTAAAAAGGAACCAATTGCAAGCAAGTCCCTCATCACAGACCATAATTTTGATTTTACAAAGTTTGCTGGTGGTTATAGATCTACAATTGCCAAGAAATCGACTTGCAGGGGGAACCTTGTGGCACACTGATTTTTCTAGGAAGTATTTTAAAGAGAGAATACAATAGAGGGGCCAAGCTGGGGCATGTGCCCCTACCCACCTCCCCCAATCATTTTTTATGCAAAACAAATCCAGTCAATTGAGCTATACTCACTTGACTGCTGCAAAAAGGTTTGCTCCTTGGGCTGAGAAGGTACAACTTTTCTTGGCAGAATTGGCTGCTACAAACACTGGCAATTTATCTGGTTCGTCCCTGGAACAAAACAAAAACAATATTAACCCTAACCCTCCAGGGTATTTTGGCTAGAAACTCTACCAGACGCATCAGATTGCATACTTTGTCACATTGACTTGTGTGCAGAGTGCAGCAAGGTCAAGCTGTCACCACAGATGCACTGTGCTGCGTCTGGCAGGGTTAGGGTTAATCCAACTGCAAGCAGAGTATTTCAGTGAGTCTAAAATCCAGGCGTGGGGGGAGGAGGTTGGGGGTTACCTGAAGTAGCCAAGATGATGCTGTGTTTCGTCATCTCCATGTATGACAGTCTGGAACTCGGGTGGATCGTAGTAGTACCTCCAGTGAAGGCAGTAAGATGATCTCTTGGACTGAGGGGTTCTCTTGAGCTCTCCAGCCAACACATCATAGGGTCCCACTAACTCCAGTCCAAGAGAGGTCTTCAGTGCGTCTTAAACCGTGGGGAAATGAGAGCAAAATCATGGAAATCAATTTCTCAACTGACAACTGAGGGGCAAAAAATGCAATTAAAAGTAATTACAGTGAGAAATTATGTATTTTCAATTTCAAATGGACAAATCTTAACCCATTCTTTAATTTTTTTATCAAGGCCTACCTCTTGGATTTTTCTTGTTGATGCTTTGACAGAAATCCCAAAAGTCATAGAAATCTTCTGGAAACTCTATCTTAAATTTCCACTTGACTTCCTCTCTTGGGTCGAGATTTGGAGGTGTGTCTGGCTGGGTGTAGTCCTGAGAGCCTTGGGTATTATCTATCAACACAAGCACCCAAAAGAAGAAATTTACTAGCAAACTTGTGATATCTAAAAAAAATGCAATATTTTGTAACTGTCACTGAAACAGAAAAAAAAGGTTTGTTTAGGTACATTTGTAATGGATTATCACCACTGACCTTTATCAGCACTGACACCATTTTCATCATCTGATGTTTCTTTAACCTCTAGGGAGTCTTTTGTTTCTGCATTTGCAGACATGCTGGGGAGCTCTTGATCAGCGACATCAGACTTTCTCTTCTTGGCAATACTTGCATCTTCATCATCTGCATCCTGCAACTTGCCAAAACATGATAAAAAGAAAGTCAACTGACAACTTTTTTGAGTTTCAAGACGAGCTGTAATTCTCCTATCAATCGAATTGTTGTCTTCATTTGTTCACATACATGATATAGGCCTACTACAGGCATGCAACTTGGAATTTACAAAAAACGAGGAAATTCCAATCTTTACAAGACTTTGTAGTTGTACAGTGTTTTTAAATTTTCAATGGCATAAGTTTGAAGTGAAAAACGAGGAAATCAGCTGATCTAAGAACAAGTTGCATGCCTGGATATAGCCTATATGTTACCAATATTATTATTATATCCACAACAAGGGAAACTGACTAGGTAAATTTTAATACATTTTACAAGTGAACAAAGAAACTGGCAGGAGCGGGATTCGAACCTGCGACCTCCGGGTTACCGTATCGGCGCTCTACCAACTGAGCTATCTTGCCCTATAGGCTATGTTGGCGGTCTCCCAAATTGTCACTAATGTCGCTGACAAGTGACATTGTCATAATGTCATTGACATTGACATTGTCAGTATCTTTGTTCGGGTGGGCGCTAACGTTAGTCAGAAGTTATAAACCCAGAATGCCGTATATAGCCAGGGATTGCCTCGCATCCATACCCATAATACAATAACTTAAGAATATCAAAAAGGTTTATTGACAGGTGCATAATATTATAAGTTAAATTTGTAAACATTCTTAGCATGCCATGAATATTAATCATGATGATGGTCATCATCATGATGATGATCATGATGTGTGATAACTCATTGATGAAAATATTGAGACAAGCAACAACCGAACCTGGCTACCTGGCTTCCGCTTTTCCTTTTTCCCTTCCCTGGGTGGCAGAAGCTTGCTAGATGCTGAGGGTTGGTGCGGTAGCAGTCGGCCCCATATTTACAAGCTGGTTTCCCAGAATCGTTTTCCTCTTGGTCCAAAAAAGATGTTGCGGACGAACTGCTTGCCATTTTTCCCGCGGTGTTACAAAATACTACAACCTCGTGTACACAGTGTAACTTTTTAAAGATTGTGTTTTACGCGGCGCTATACGATCTTTGGTGTTTACCCTGCCCTGGGGTTGAGGTCGTATTAGAGCCAAAAAATATGACCTTTGAACTCATGTGTGCGCAGTGGAAATTTGTGCAAACAGGCCAACACAAAGTGAACATTGTTTTTGTCCCTCGTTTTTTAATCCATATCAGTTGTTGTGCTTTCAATAGAAATAAATGCTGCGTATTATGGCGTCTCTGAGATGCTTTAACAGATTACAAAAGGGGCATTTTTTTGCAAGAAATACTAACAAATGTGCAACTGAAGTGACTGTCCACATGGCCCACACGACTACTTCACCAGCGAGCGTCGTTGTTGACGGCCTGCCGGGCCGTTTGCTGTCTGCGCCCCCTGTTCCGCGCGGCCTCTCCGCCATGTCCGCACTGCTCTCTCGTGGCTCGGGAACAGGCCCCTTGTGGAACTTCACATGTCCATTGAATAGGTCGGTAAGAAAAAATGCAGTAAAAATCCTGCCACCACAAAAATGGGAAAGATTTTTCTTTTTAATACTCCCTACCAAAATCAGTCAGGAACAGCAAATCTTGGAAAATAACCATCCAGATCTGTGTTCAGAATTGTATAAACACTTGATGACTTGACACAACCTTTAAATTCGAGAATTAAAATGTTCATGAAATATAGGGGAAGAAAGTTTGTGTTTTCTGTGTTAGATGTTCTTGGCACAGTGCATAGTGTATGCATGGAGGTAGGAAAAGACTCCATGGTGTATGGCAACTCAAAGTATTCACATAGGCCTAGGCCTACATGTTGATTTCTGCCTCATTTTTACAGATTTTGCTGACATAGGCCAAATCTTCAAATAACTGGTTGTGCCACATGTTAGACAGTTGTTAGACAGTATCAAGGAAGGTTGGTTATTTTGTAAGATTTTGCTGTTCCTGATCCATTTTGGTGAGGGGTATTAAAGTCAAATCTTTCCGGCAAATGTTTTTGTGTAAACTTGGAAAGATTTTACTTTAATACCCCCCACCAAAATCAGTCAAGAACAGCAAAATCTTGGAAAATAACCAACCCTCCTTGATAACAACGGTCCAAACATGTGGCACAACCTGTTATTTTAAGATTTATTTCAGCAAAATCTGTAAAAAATAAGGAAGAAATCAACACACTTTGAGTGACTTTACATGGTGCCAAGAACTTCTAACACAGAAAACACAAACTTTCTTCCCCTATATTGCACTAAAATGTCCCAACAAATTCTCAAAATTAAAGGTTGTGCCAAGTATTTATACAATTATGAACACAAATGGATGGTTATTTTCCAAGATTTTGCTGTCCTTGACCGATTTTGGTGGGGGGTATTAAAGTAAAATCTTTCCCTGGGCGAAATTTCTGGGGGGGGGGGGGGGGACATGGGGGTGCACACATTTTTTCAAGGGGTCACCGACAGTACATAAGCTGCACCTTGTATATTTTCTTGTACATTTGAGGGGGGCACGGATGTCAGCATGGAGAGGGGGGGCATGTTCCTCCCCCCTTAATTGCTCCACCCCCCAGCCCGTAGTTACGCCACTGCTGTAAGTTAATAGCAGTCTCAATCATCCTGTGAAATGATGGCACCTGGTGTGCTGTCGTCATGGTCGTTTTCAAGAAAAGTTGACTGTTCCGCGTAACAATCGTTGGACAAAATTTTGGTTGCAAGGTTGCAATTATTGTACAAGTGTGTGTCGCTTAGTGTCCCGAAGTGACTGGTTGTAACCAGTCAGCTCGCATAGTTACTAATGGAAAAAGATCCCGTTAACAAAAATTGGGCTTATTTTACAAGAGGGCGCTATAACAAAGCCAGTTAACTGCTGCCCGATGGTTGAAAACGAATGCCGTTTTTCTCTCGTTTTTTCGCCATCCAAGAACGTAAAACTTTGAACAGGTCAGTGAAACGATATTTCCTATAAAATACTAACCCCCAAATCCGCCCATTTCTGAAAATTGCAGCAATGACCAATCATGAACACTACATTTAAAGCACGGCGGCCGTGGCAATAGACCTTATCACAAATATCGCCTGGTTGAGACGTCACAATGGTCACAAAGCCTTAAAGGATTGTAGAAGGGAAAGGAAGCGATGTTTTCTCCTGTTTCCTTCCCACAATGCATTTTGAAAAATTTTTACATCGCAACCAAGCGGTATTTGCGAAAGGTCTATGGTGGCTATAATGTTACGTACGGTAACCATAACTAACGTTGGTTTTCCAAGGGCTATATACAGGAATGGTTTTGGACTGTGCTTTTGTTAAAAAAATCCTCTCAATGACAAAAAAGTATCTGAAGCTCAATTCAAGACGAGAAGTAATATGCTACAGCTGCCATCCATCCAACAACCTGTGCACAGTTTACTGTTTGGAAATGACTTCGGTGGTTTGTGTGAAATTGGGAAATGCATGAAATGTAGGGTAGCAAATTAAGTTGTTACTAGTCAACTGATTCAATTAGCAAATTTAAGCACTTTGGAATATTCATACCAATAATTTTGATATTTCTTTTTCAAAGGAGTGAAATGCACATTGAAAGATGTCTCCACACTAGCACATACTTGATGGGCACGAAATGGGAGAAATATAACAGGAAAGTCTACCCTCCACAGAAACCTGGAGAGCCCCCACGAATGGCTGTGAGTTATTATAATATTTCATGAAGCAAGGAAGTGTTTTTAGTTTATAAATCAGTCTTGTAAACAAAAAATATCCTTAAAACGCTATTTTTTGTGTATTTTTTCCATTTTTCCCTGCACAGGAGGTGTATTACTCAAGAAGACAAATCAAGCACAGCATGCGAAGAATGTGGTACACCGCTACATTTGTGAGTGAATTAAAGTTTATAATTTTTAATGATACTTCTATTTAACTTAAATGCTTTTATTAGTTCCCTGGTATATTCAAATCGGCTTTAATTCAGTTATGTTTATGCACTTACAGGTGAAAGGCATGATGATCGATGAGGCGCTCACCCAGTTACAATTTGTCAAAAGGAAAAGTGCTCAGATTGCAAGAGAGGTAAGATTGATAGTTTAAATGCTTTTTGCATTTACGTATTCCACATTTTTGTATCTTTGCCTCTTCCTGCAATTGTCACTTCCACATGGAGAGTATCCTGATGAACCTTTTGCCGCTTGTTCTGGTCTTCACTTCACAGGTTCTTCTTGAGGCACAAGAGGAGGCCGTCAAAAATCACAATGTGGAATTCAAGTCGAACCTTCACATCGGTAAGAGAAAATGTGCCTTACAAACATTTATTTCTGATGGTGTATAAATATCATCGACCAATCACTTTAGAGTGGCACGAACACAGCTTGTGAAATATTGGTTAGTCACTTTAGGTATAATTCGAAGTGGAATACGCAAAATCCGAGATACAAAAATTACCACACAAGATTCCATAGGTTTGTCTGAGGGGTAGATAACAGTAGGTAAGCAGAAACCTGCCCTTCAGTTTTGAGTTCATATTGTGTCAAGCAAAGTCATTCAATCTGCTGACAAAGTGTTGTGACTGATTGTCTCAACTGCTGTCTCGCATCACGTAACCAGATATTGCTGCTCAAGGCACAGATTCAGATATTCCGTTATACAGTAGAATGCCATTATAACGAACGTCATGGTATCTACAAAAAAATTCAGTAAATAGGTTGTTCAATAGTGTAATAGAATAGGCCTATATTGGATACAACGAATATGAGCCAAGGAGTGTATCTGGTATAGCAAAATGTTTGGTTAAACTGTGTTGTCAACTTGTCATGGTGAAGTTCTATTGTATTTGTAAAGTTGTCATTGTAAAGTTCTATTCTATTGTAAAGTTACCACATTTGTTTACCTTCTATTCTCTCTCAGCTGAATCCTTCGTCACCAAAGGGGAATACGACCATGCCATGCGTATTCATGCAAAGGGGCGCTTCAGCATCCTTGATCTTGTATACTGTAACTACTTTGTCTGCCTAAAGGAAGGACCTCCACCAAAGAAGGTAGAGGCAACTGGTTACGACCAGGCTCAACATTACATTGACTCTCTCCGAAAAAGGACAGTCACACATTCACTCTGACCACTTCCAAAGGAGGAACACTATGGACCATGGTTGAACATCTCTGAAGAAGACATCCCTGATGTGCAGTGTTGTGAAAGAGAGTTGAGGTTTTGTGCAGGAAGAAGGTCTTAGAGATGTATTCAATGTTCCCATTTATGTTTGGAGAAAGTGCTGTCCAGCAAATTGTTATCGCTTAGTGTTGCCCACATCACTCACTTCCTCTGCATATATTTCTACTGCTGCATGGTATTAACCCTAACCTTCCCTAACCTGCCAAAATCAAACGCCCCATTTGTGTTGAATTTTGTGTGATTGGGTACTGTAGAGCCTTGGCACCATCACTTTGCATGGGACTTGATGCCCTGATTTTGTCTAAGTACAAAGAATGTGCCATTGGTTTATTACACAGTGTTGGAGTTTGTGTGGTTAGGGAAGGATTCTAGTAAAAAGCCTTGGGCTGTTAGGGTTAATCTCTGAATAATATCTTGTGTAAACCTGTGCATTTTGTCTCTAGTACTGTATATTTGACTGCTAAGAGGGTATGTGTTCTGAAGAGCAGTAATCAAACACCAATTACCTACAAAAGTTGTACCAGTATGTAATTCAGTGACAGATGCACTAATTTCTGAGTACATGTATGTGTGTATTTGACTCCAGATGATATGTTAGCGGTTTGTATTTACGTGTTATTCTAGAGTCCAATCCAGTCAGAATTATGTGTTCATGCAATTTCGGTGTGTATTTGTATTTGATGTGAAGTGCTGGATATGAACACAGTTATATAAGATGTGACTGGTGGAGAGGAATTACATATCAAATCATAAAACAAAATGCAGTGGAACATTTTAAACAGCGTGCTTAATTTTATTCTCATTCAAGTGTAATCTGAAGCTCTTGCAATCAAGTCTAATAAAAACTAGATGCATGTGTTGGTCTTTCTGCCTAAAAATGACTTTGCATGTTAAATTCAAAAGAGAAGTTACTTTTTCAAAGTTTTGTTTTGTGTATTTAGTTAAAGAAAAGAAATCTAAATTAACTGGCCTAATGTTTCAAACCTAGGCAAGTTCTTCCTCAAAGGCAAATGACAGGGTCAAAGAAAAGTTGGAAATTAAAATAACAGTTCAAACATTTCAGAAATGAGTTGGTGTGTTACCAAAGTTTTGAAATGTTGAGGTTTATCCCATTGATACATGCCGATGACGACCAACCATTCACTAATAATTGCGTTTTCAGTATCTGTCAATAAAATTATTTTGCGTTCGACAAGTGAGCGGCAGAGATGCGGCAATGACTTCATAGTTGTCGATGTGCTGTCAAACATAATTCACTTACAAGATGGCTGACCAAGAAACAATATGTTTAATGATGCAAGAGAAAGGCACATTTTTCTCCAGCAGGCACACTTTGGATTACAGCAGAAGTATGACTTTGGAAGCTAGATGCATGTGTTGGTCTTTCTGCCGAAAAATGACACAGCTAAAGAGCTAAACAATCGCCTATTCCCAATACTGGCACAGTTGCTATTAAATGTGGTAAACGTTCTCCCTGCTCCCCCCTCCGCCCCCTCCCCCCCTCCCCCCCCTCCCCTCCCCCCTCCCCCCCCCCCTCTCCCCCCCTCCCCCCCTCCCCCCCTCCCCCCCCCTCCCCTCCCTCCCTCCCCCTCCCCCCTCCCCCCCCCCCCGCGGCTCGATAACCTCGTATACCCCAAACCCAACATGCAGTTAGTCTGCCAAATCTGGAAGATCCCCATAGCTGTCTAGCGTCCGTTGTGTCTTGTTCCACAGCTCCCAACTACCATTCCTCTATTTGGATTCGATAAGTCAAGCCGGGTGTGATGATGACAGACCATTGGTGGACAGCATTCGGCAAATACATCACACTAACAAAATAAAACAGAATTATGTCTAAGAAGTAATAATTGTGTTCAAGTTGAGGCTCGTCTGAAGAATATGGCACGTTCTAAAAATGTGCGGGTAGCCTGTATTAAATAACAACATTATAAATAAGAGATGCTTTGTTTCCACAGAGCAAAAGCGCGTGTGCGGTCGAGCCTTTTTGAGATAGGGAGGATGATTATTTGACCGAGTTGGGCTGAGTCCCATATACAAATGTACAACTTAAATCGACCCCTTACACAAGAACGGCGCTATCTCATGCACCACAGATGGGCCTATTACTAGCCTGATCTCAGAATTGACATGAAGGAATTTTTTTTATTCCTCCATGGAATTGGTGATTCGACATCACCTCTAACTATGCAGTATAGGCATCTACGCCGATGCCGTGCTGGCTCGAAATGAATGTTGTGATGCAAGATGTTTTCTTGGGTCCTGGGCCTTGGGTTGAACTAACGTTAGGAAGTTCTTTCCAGGCTACAATGGTCTTTGGCGAAAAAAAAACGCGTTTAAATAGTAACATTCGGATAAACCTTACCGTCTGCCCTACTGTGGCACATTTGGGCAGGACAGTAATCACATCCGCAGGGTTTTCAATGCTTGGAATCTGCTGGAAGCTTTGTGCAACCTCATCCAAGCTCTGAATCAGATCCTTCAATGCCTGCATACGTAGCTGTGCCAATCGATGTGCGTCATCTTGCGTAGAGCCTTGGCGGGGGAGCCGAGGGCTAACGGCGGCACCACTGGTGAATGTGGTCAAGATGCAGAGGGAGACTAGCAGAAGGGCAAAAGTCATCACCGAGGATGGCATTTTGGGTTATTTCGCTGTAGATAGGGAAAAAGCGCAACACACTTGACTCGGGGTAGCCTAGGCTAACGGTTGTTGACATGGCTGTGACTGAAAAGAAACTATATACGATTTGAAGCTCGTTGCCATATGAAAAGAAACTAAAAGTCATCGGCTCATGGTGCTACTGGTGGTATGAAGACCCATTATAAACATGGGCCTAGGCTAGACTCGGTGCAATTACTTTTTTCTTTAATTAATTTCCATTTTACTTACATTTTGATCAAGCTAGTTTAGCTGCAAAACGGACTGGCGTCTTGAATATCCCACTTGCCTGACGTAGTGCCAACTCTGACCAAGTACATGACGTAGTCTGTTGCGATTTTTAAAATTCTGTGCGTACCGCGCCGATATTACTTTATAATTTATGCATAAAGAACTTGGCTCACGCTCACGCGTAACGTATTGTGCGTACACATCATTTCTACGTCAAATCGTACCGCGTTTAACCAATAATTGACGTATCGCGGTCAAATCGCGTCAACGCAGCTTGTGAATTATTGTCCAATCACATCAATTATAATTCCACGTGGAACGCGCAAAATCTGAGACAAACAAAAACTACCACACAAAATTCCCATAGGGTTGTCTAAGGGGCGTGGTTAACTCGTAAACGGCGATAGGTACGTAGGTCACGTCAATAGGGAAGAGGATTCGGATTCGGATATTCAGGGCATGTACGTATGAAGTGGCTTGCCCAAGGACACAACATATGGCCAGTAGCTGGATTCGAACCCCTGACCCTATGATGATCATGAGTCACAAAATCCTAACCTAGGCGCGGATCCGGGGGGGTTGGGGGGGGGGGGGGGGATTTGGGGGTCGAACCCCCCCCCCCCCCCCCCCCACCTCCGCCTGCTCGTTGCAAATAATTTTTGCTTGTAGGGGCCTACGCCTAATGTTGCAAACCAGAAAAGCAGAAACCCTACAGGTCTTATTTTGCCTATGGGTAATAACAAAACACAGAGGTTAAATGGCGCCACCAACGGGGATAAAGTGTATCAACCCCCTCCCCCCCCCCCCCTTCCCCCGCTTGTAATTTCTTTTTTGCAGACGAAACATTTTGGGAGTCGCCTTTCTGAGCAAATTTCAGAAACCCTCCCCTTCCCCCTTGCAAAAAATGCTGGATCCGCCTATGTAAGCACGAGACTATGGTCCACCAAAAATATAGGAAGTGTCAGACTTTTTATTTAAATCTTGTGTCCATATCGCGTTTTCATATTACATAGAGAAAAACGAACACAGCGCCCCCCCCCCCCCCCCCCCCCCGGCACCGCGCCCCTCCCCCCGGCCCCGGGCCCCGGCCCCCCGTTGGCAATCAGTCACGTGAACGCCATCACATGCACGTTACCACAGTCACATGACAAAAAATGTGACAACCGTACGTGCTGCTAAACCTCTCTATTTGTAATTTCCCCCTTTCAATCATTTATACATAAATTATAATTTGCAAGCTATTAATCTGAGTAGTATTATTTCATCACTGTAAGGTCTGGTGACCCAACTGATCACCCAGAATCATTCGATATTTTTGTAGCAGAGCAGAATATCTAGTGAAAAATGCGTGCTCTTCACCGTGCGCTTCTGGCTTTCTGCGCCGTGCTTGCGGCGCTGTCTACGGCATGCAGTCGCCGTTTGCACGGTCACAGGCCGATTGGCCTTGGTCTCGGTCTTCGAGACAGATCAGCTGATGTGGCGCATAATACAAGCCGTACATATGAAACTTATTATTTTGAACAAAAGGTGAGTACGGATATGGTTAATTTTGTCAGTGTTGCTTGGTAGAATGGCATAACACTGCAGGAATTGCTGTAAAGTTGAAAAAAATAGCAGTGGCTTAAAAGTTAAATTCCACGTTGTGCATTTTCTAAACTAAACATACAGATGAGAGTCTTTGCTTTAAACGTCAAACTTTATAAACAAATTTGACTAGTATACCTTGATTAGGTTCAACTACAAACATCCAAACTCGTGGCAAAACTTCATATTTTTTTCTTTTGACGCCAAAACAATTTCACATCACAAATTTATTTTCTTGGATTTGCTTCTAAAAAGAATTCTTTTATCTTTTTTGGTGGTAGATTGACCATTATAGTTTTGTGAGTGATGACACATTCAAGATGCGGTACCTCATGGCTCAACAATACTGGGACAAAAATGGTGGCCCCATATTCTTCTATACCGGTAACGAGGGTGACATAACGTGGTTCTGTGAAAATACAGTAAGTGATCATTATTTGACAATAGACCCAACAATGTACGGTCACACTGTATTTTACTTTGTTACATTAATTCAGCCAGGTGGGGACAGAGCAGCATGATGTGGTATTATGGCATGCATTTCAGTACATATACAAGTTGGGGTCATATAATTTTCTGCCTGTGTTTGCGACAAACACGCGACTATATAGTTGTCGGGTCCTTTTTGTTGCCACTCATACATATGTACATATGACAAAAAGGACCCAGTGACTATATAGTCCCGCATGTTATACTACCTATACCCAGCAAGATATGGGACCAAGGGGTACCCCTCTCTCATCCCTATACCATATACACACTACAGACTATTGTTACCTAACACACCCCCCCCCCCCCCCCCATATCTGAAAGGAATTCCTGAGATTCCGACAATGACCAACACAAAAGAGGGGGAGTGCCCTCTGTTCCATATATCTTGCTTCAAATGAGACTACCTTTTCAAACTCACTGATAGTGTCGAGCGCAATCTGGAGTTTTGCGCAAGTTTATTGTACTCCCTCCTGAGCAAATTTCCCTTTGAATGAAATCCATTCATAGGGATATGAACTCGGGAGGGGGTACAATAAACTTGCGCAAAACCCAAGATTGCGCTCGACAATGGTATATCACTTAGCCTTTAGGCCCCTTATACAAAGTAAAAATAATAGCATCTACGTACAATGTATGTTTCGTCGAAGAAGTCATATACAACATGATAATCTTGCTGTATATCCCTACTCTTGACAAACTTGATAAGCACAGTGTGACACATTGACATTGTACATGTATGTCTATTTGTCATCTGAAAACAAAGGACTGGTACATTGTTCAGTGTATAAAACAATTTACATTTCATCAAACTTTTAACTACAAAGAGGTTTGTTCTCGACGGGAATTCAAATGAATAATGATTATACTTTCTAATTGCAGAATTCTTATCAATTATGTATACTTTGCATACATGTATATATGTAATTTGAACAACACTGATTGTCGTCATTCTGTCCATATGTTTTTTGTCTTTCTGCATTCCAATTTGACTCCATTTTATAATTCTGGTATTGAAATTTTTTTTTATCAGTTTTCGTATTGATCTTTTTTCTGGATGTACTTTATGAATTTTTAGGCCTTTTTAAACAAGGTTTTGCTTTCAGTGAATTTACCTCTATATAGTTTTCCTTACTGCTTTTAAATTTGTTTTGTTATAGGTGTGTAGTTCTCTTGTTGCAGTGTATCTCTTGAATTGGATGGAATTGAATTAAAAAAGATTTTTTCAAACTTTGGTTTTATTTTACAAGGGCTTTATGTGGGACATTGCACCAGAATTCAAGGCAATGCTGGTGTTTGCAGAGCACCGATACTATGGCAAATCTCTCCCTTTCGGGAAAGATTCATACAAGGTAAATGTAGAGTAGGTTGCATCCGCATTTTATATGCAGATCAAAGAAATTCATTGCAATGTACAAGAACAACTGCAGTTTGGTCTGTGTTCATCCTGGCAATCATTTAGAGGATCATGATTGCTTCCCAAGTCCATAAATCTGGATGGTTACAAGGGTGCACCCAGGATTTGACTTGGGGGGGGGGGGGGGGGCTCACCAATTTTTGTTTTCTGAATGTTTGATTCTTTGCAACTCAATTAAAAAACCAAATTGAAGGAAGGTGGCTTGGGGGAGAGGGACTCAAGCCCCAAGCCCCCACCTCGGGTGCGCCATGATGCTTATGAACACCTGCAGAAAATGTATGTCTTGAATAAATATTTAGTTACAGGTATATTTGTCTCCATTCTTACAAAGATCTGCAAAATCTTCCAAATTTAAGTTCCCACAACCGGTGGTTATTTCAACGTAATCTAGCCTTCAAACTGAATATACAGCGATACATACTTTACTTCTATAACCTGGCTACCTCTCATGTTCACGAGCCTTCTTAAGATGTGGTGGATAAAACAGGAGGGTGCCATTTGAGTTAGTTAAATACAAGAGGGTTTACCCAATAGTGTCTTCCTGTTGTGTCTACCATATCTCAAGAAGCCTAACTGAGGCATTAACCTCTTCTGGTCTGCTGTCTTAATGGGGTGCTGGTATGCCAAGACGTGCTTGTGCTGCCAAGCTTATAATGCAAACAATAGGCAATCAATGGATTGAGTATGAACAGGAATGTGCATATAGATGACAACCGGCCAGGTAGTCTTTTTCAAATCGTGGCCAGACCATCATCCGTATTCAAGAGGCTAACAGCAGCTTTAATCAGCAGAAGGCTAATTGGTTGAACATCTCATTTTGTTTAGAGTTTGCACTGACATACCACAACATTGTGTGCAATCAGACAAACTAGAAGGTTCAACCTTTTTCAGAATAGACCTTATTTGTGGTGCAGCCATGTTACCATTGGACAGGCATGGGTAGACTTTTTGTGCTTGCATTGTTAACCCTTTGCGTACGGAAGACGCCATATGGCGTCAAGAAAAAAAAGTGCCACCAGGCCGGATGACGCCATTTGCCGCTGTCTGTGCAGTTTCAATCCATTGTTGGATTATTGTGCATGTTATGCTTGACTGCACAAACACATTGTAGCGGTTCGCTTAGCTGCCAGAACCGCCACAACACCCCGACGTCTCCCGTAAAAAATACGTACTCAAGGGGTTAAAGAATTTCAATGACAAAAATCCTCGAGGATGGCCAGTAAACATTAGGTCTAAACGAATTAGCAATCAGTTAAGATTTTAAAGCATCGCCAAAGCCTAAGAAGTCAGTTTTACAACGATGCATCTTTACTGGTGATTACCTCTCTAGGGCAGGAAACACATTGGATATTTGACGTCTGAGCAGGCATTAGCCGACTATGCCGTACTCATCCAACACATCAAATCTACCATACCCGGAGCTGCTGACAGCCCAGTAGTGGCCTTTGGTGGTTCATATGGGGGCATGTTGGCTGCTTGGATGAGAATGAAATATCCTGATGTTGTCATTGGGTAAGTTAAACAAAATTTCGTGTCAGAAGAATGAATCTGCAATTGAGTGGTTAAGATATCTGCACTGGTAAGCAGGAGGTTTTGGGTTCGCGTCCTACCCAAGTAAGCCTGTGAATTTTTCCCACAGGCTCTTGGCAAGCACTGAGCAGTGCTCAACACCACGTCAGGAAGCACAAAAACTTAAACTCATTTTTCTGGCTATTTGCATTTCAAACAATCCTATCTCACCATATTTCTGTAGTGGAGTTAACAAGTTCAATTGAGGTAGTCGAACTTAACGGAAGCCCAATTGAAAAAAAACGGGATTAAATTGTGAAGCACACATGACTTTTTGTGTCATCAATATGTTGCCAGTATTCTTTAGATTTGAATTAATTTCAGATGATTACAATTGCTGGATGAGTTATTTTCTTTCTGGGTTTTATTTTTAATGTTTGTTTTTGTTGTTATAGGTCCATTGCAGCCTCTGCACCTATCTGGCAGCTCAATAATCTAACCAGCTGCAACGCAGCATTCTCCATCGTCACTAAAGACTTCACTGAAGTCAGCCCAACCTGTAGCAAGACAATCAGAGCCAGCTGGGCAACCATTGACAGCTTTGGAAAAACTAGTAAGTTTGCTTGACAAGAAAGCATAAACTATGTGTCCGCCATTGCAAAGTAAGAGTAAAGTTTCACAAATAATATTTTTTAATTTTCGTATAATTGACCTATACTATCACCATCTGCGAGTTAACCATGCCCCTTTTGGAAACCCTATGAAATTGTGTGCAGTATTTTTTCGTTTGTCTCAGATTTTGCATGTTCCACGTCAAATTGTAACTAAAGTGATTGGACAGCATTTCACATGATAGTTTACGTGATTCTAACACGATAAGTCAATTGAAAGAGCATAGAGCTCAGTACGTAGATTCGTATTCAGTGTAGAATAAATTCTTGAAAACTTTTTCCATGTAACCAGAAATATTGAGGGATATTGAATTAGTGTAGATTTTTCATTGTTTGGTGAACATTTCTACTGTTCCTCTGTGAAAAGCGCATCTTTCTCCCCCACAACTCAGTCAAGAAGAGTTCACAGGCTTTTATCATTTATTTGTCTTTTTGTCTCAACAGTTAATGGAAGAGAGCAATTAAGAACTGCCCTGAGGTTATGCCGCTGGCTGGAGAGCGAGTATGATGTGGCCATGCTCAAAGGTTGGCTGAGTGATACATGGTTCAACCTTGCCATGGTAGAATACCCCTACAAGGCCTCCTTCCTGGAACCGCTGCCCGCTTTTCCCGTTGAGGTCAGTGTATCTTCAGATTCAGTTCTATCTGACGTCACTAGTCCATATTGGACTGTCTAGTGATCCAAGTGGCATGTGATTCAAGTGCCCCATAATATAGACTGTGTTAAATATACCCTTGTTTCCATAGCAACAACAACAGATCGCCATATTGTGGGACAGGCATATGATATCGGCACATACTATTGTGTGTATGTGTTTCTCAACATGGTTACCATGACATTATATTCGATACGGTCTATACATGTACTGGGATCACTCCAACTTCCAAGGCAGTCCAGACGTGGTTTACTTCACATAATGTATCCACATCATGTGAAGTTACTACTTATTATAACTTGATCAAATGGGTTTCCCCAAAATTTCTTTTGAAACCTTATCCATGTCTTCTTTCTATGTGCTCATACAAACCAAGTGGAACACCTCTTGTACTAATGTACCGATCAAGGTAGATTCCCTTGAATAAATCAGTTGAATAAATAAGTTGTGGTTACTCTTTTCAGGATGAAGCATCAATTTATCTGTGCACTTTGCGTGCCTCTATCTGGCCAATGATGAGTTTACAACTAACAAGATGCATGCGCACCTTAAATTTGAAAATGCCTTAGCAAAGGTACCCTCTCAAGAAACAGCGATTGCTGGGTTAGGCTATGGACCCTTTTCACTAACGTGGGTGGCGAGATGTCACTAAACGAGAATTCTGATGATGAAACAGAATTGATATTCTGACCATCAACAGGAGGTCAGAGCATACTGACCAAAATGTCAACTTTAATACCTCTAATTTTTCTGAAAAAACACACTTTTTTTCTTAGTTAGTTTCACGTGGTGTATATGCAAAATTGTTCCCCATGCAAAGCAGAGTAGGGCCTGGGATGATAATATTGCCTCGATCACCATTAGCTGGGGTAGAAAATAACTGCATTTCTTGGTGTGTCCTTGTGGAATACTGATTGTTGGTTCACTGAGGCTAATAATTAAAGTAGGTGATTAAAATGATTATGATTTCTATCTGATCATACAGGCTGTCTGCTCTCACATCACCAATGCCAATGCCACTGGCTATGTGCTGCTTGAGGAGTTAGGGGCAGCACTGAATGTCTACTACAACTACACCGGCTCTGCAAAGTGCTTCAATACCTCACAGACAGCCACTGGAGCCCTTGGGGACGAAGGATGGGGATTTCAGGTAAGCTCCTGTTGCCTGATTTATCTGTGAGATGTTCAAGTTTGTGGATGGATCCCACAAAATGAGTCTTAACCCTAGCTAACCCTGCCAGACGTATCACCAGTGCATCTGTGATGACAGCTCCAGTACTTTGCTGCACTCTCCACACAAGTCAATTTGACAAAGTATGCAATCTGATGCATCTGGCAGGGTTTTAATAAAAATGCCACGGGGTTAACCCCTTGAGTACGGTATTTTACGGGAGACGTCGGGGTGCCGCAGCGGGTCTGGCAGCCAAGCGAAACGGCCACAATGTGTTTGTGCAGTCAAGCGTAACATATACACAATAATCCAACAATAGATTGAAACTGCACAAACAGCGGCCAATGGCGTCATCCGGCCTGGTGGCACTGTTTTTTTTGCACCATATGGCGTCATCCGTACGCAAGGGGTTAAGGAAAATGTTTGACTTGTTGGTAAGAAAAAGTACACTCTTCACTGTGATTATAATCATTATTCAATTTTACATCCTAAGGAGTACAAACATTATGTGGGAGAAAACTTCCTACTGGTTTCCCCTGTATAGATTATGAACTGCTACAAAAAAGTTGGTTATTCTAGTTTTGTATTAGGCAAATTTTGTAATTAACAAAAATTGTGTTCCACACATTCACTAGACTCATAGGTTGATCGCTGACCAGTCCAGCATAATCCATGAATAAACAAGGCACAATTTTGTGCTAAAGTTAATGGGGAAATTGGGAAATTTCCTCAAAAAAATTAATTTAAAAAAAACAACACCTTTTTGAAAGTAAAGCCAGAACTGTACTGTGATCTGTTAAAAATAAGATTGACTTGGAGAAAGTCTTTTAAAAATATAATCTACTGACTATCACTATGTTCATGGCAAAAGTTTTATTTATCATATTTTGTCTTTGTTTCTTCATTTACACAGTGTAATACTGATTTGGCTTAGTCCCAGAACTGACAACTATTATTTTATAAGTGAACAAAGAAACTGGCAGGAGCGGGATTCGTTTGATGAACTACTATTTTACAAACTGCCTGAATATTACTCTCAAACTTCTCGCTTGTCAGGCGTGTACAGAGATGGTGATGCCGTTTTGCCGGATGGTAAGCATGACATGTTTGAGCCGTCACCCTGGAACTACGAAGCTTACGTCAGGGGATGTCAGGCATCGTGGGGTGTGACCCCTAGACCAGATTGGCCCATCATACAGTACTGGGGCAAGAACATAGCATCAGCTAGCAATATTGTTTTCAGGCAAGTAGAAAAACTTTTTACGCCTAATTTTATGAAAACAATTGTGTAGATTTATCAAGACCACATTTCCACCATGATCATGGCATTAAATTATTAACCATGTTCATCATATGCCAATCAATTATTCCTAAAATCTTCTCAGCTCCCTGAGGAGTATACGACTCAAGCTGCAAGTTAAAGCTCACATGGTCTAATCAAATCTAGAACCAAGGGCGGATCCGGGGGGGGGGTGGGGGGGGGGGGGGGGGGGCAATAGGGCCAATCAAATTTTGTGTCTGTTGCGTACACTGCCATTAGGCCTGTTAAGTAATTCAGGTGCTTGAATTCAGGCTCAGAATGCAGCATTAAAATCGTGCCACCGACATCATGTAGAGTCCTACCTCCCCCCTCCCTCACTTTTCAAATTATTTTGGGGACACCAAATTGTTTCGGGGCACTTTTTTGGAAGAAAATTTAGTTTTTGATCCGCCATTGCCCATAACCACCACCACCACCAGTGCCCTCATAGGTACCCTTTTACTCCTGGGTGGAGAGAAGCAGTTTGTGACAAAGTGTCTTGCTCAAGGATGCAACACCATGACTTTGTTGGGAGTCAAAAAACAATCTGTATTATTGACAGGTTCTTGAGTCCAGCACACTAGACTATGAGGCACATTATTATAATTGATGGCACTTAAAATTCTGTCAAGTTCAAAATATTCCTATGCATAAATCTCGAGTTCACCGACACTTTCAAATCAGGAGTAAAATGCTATTCTGACAAGATTTCCTGATTTCATTATGTGAATGAAAATAACAGTGATTTATCTCAATTTGTCAACCCCAACCCCCCCCCCCCCCCAATAAATAAACATATATAACTTAACTTTGGTATTTATTTAGATTTGTTCAAGTCCATCACATTAGTGGACCCTTGGCCTTATACTGTAACACCGTTAAATATACACCAATATCAATACAAATTTAGGGTTATTTCTGTACTTAATGTAATGATTCTAAACAAATTTAACGTCACTTGCGAAATAAAGGTTATGGTACTAATGTGACTGAATGAGTTTGACAAAGAAGTTTGGCAGTACTACTTGCTGAAAATTGGGAAAGGGTCAAAGTATGCCATGTTGTGGAACTCGAATACATCATAGGACCGTGTGTCCTCCATCTCATGACTAACCCTCCTTTTTATGCTTCATTTTTACAGTAACGGGCTGCTGGACCCCTGGTCAGGAGGTGGCGTGTTGAAGTCAGTTTCTGATACTCTAGTGGCTGTTATTATTCCAGATGGGGCACACCATCTGGACCTGCGCTCTAAGAACAAGGATGACCCACCCTCTGTAACTGCAGCTCGCAATAAGGAGAAAGCAAACATTAAGAAATGGATTGCCAAAGCGAGTACTAATCACTAGGTCTGTACTGGATTGTAGTCTCAGACCCTACTTGGAAGCAGAAAAAGGATACATCCTGAAATGGCTATGGTCGGAAAGGTCATTGAAAAGAAAATAATTTGATGAAAAATTATACGGACTATCCGGTTGGAAGAATCTGACTTTTCCAAACCAAACGTTTGTTCCAGAAGTATTTGAAGACTTCAGGCGCTAAATGCCACTTCCATGAAAAATGAGATAACGATATCAAGTGAAAGCTCTCAGTGCCTAGTATACGATAATCAAATATTTTTGCGCCCGAAGTCTTCATTTTCACCAATGAATTTGGGACAAAAGGCACATTTTCAAGGGATGGTCGGGTACATTATTATGTTCAACTTTTGAATGATCTTTCCGACCATAGCTGTTCTAGGACAAACGCTTTTTGTAGCGCAATTTGATGCCTTCAAGCTAATGTGTCTCCACTATAAAAAAGCAATGTGTCCCCCCGAGGAAATTTTTTTCACCATTTAAATTAACAGTAATTTACTGAACATCTGCTTGGTGCTATTATTTTTCATAGTTGGAAATGAAGTCGCAAGATAATGTATGGAGTTCTTCACAAGAAGAATCAACTTTTGCTATTAAAGATATTTGCCCAACATATTGCTGTAATATCGAGTATTAACACTATAGCTATGTGCATTTTGGGTTGCATTATTTTATGCAGCTTGAACTACTCATGTAATTATAGATACTTTTTTTCTGAAATATTGGAAGTATTTTTTTTCTCTATCTGCAATGTAATCGTTTCTTTTCTGACAAGTTTCCCATTTATACCTTTGGCATATGTTGGGATGGATTTAACAAATTAGGGTTTTTTAGTGCACATTTCTGTGAATTATGCAATTTTTATATGATCTGAAAAGTATTTGTTGACCTTAAATATAGGTACTTCTTCCAAGAGTGCATACATGTACCTCACATTCTTATCAAACCTTCCTCCCCCCATGCTTTTCAAAATGTTTTGCAAGTGAAGTTTTGTGGGTTTTTTTTTGGGGGGGAGGGGCATTTTAAGGCATGATTTTTCAAAAAAAAATATTTTGGACCATCCCCCCACTTTATGCCACCGACTTATTCATTCAACTTGCTAAAATGAAATACTAGCTGAAATCTGGTGCAGATCATCTGTATTATCTGTACAAGATCGAATCCCAGGCATGCAATGTGTATACACAAGTAATCAAAGTTTTAAGGCAGTTTTATTATTTTTTATGTGCAAGATATTTTATGTGTCTGTCTAGTTTATGCTTCTATACCCATGTCTTTTTATAAAGACTTGCCAAATATAATGAGCATGTAATTTTGTTTTCAGTAAATACAAAATCTAAGCTGCTGGAAAATACATTTTACAGCTTGAGAACATAAACACTGTCTTATTTTACTGGAGCGCTTACTGTATGTTTACTGCTTCAATACAAAAGTCTATCTGAAGTATTGTCCAACAAAACTGTTTTCTGTATGTTATCTTGAACTATTCCTGGAATTATAAATGCTTTTTTTCTCCGAAATATTTACTGAAATAATCAGAGTACTGGAAAGGTATGTTTTGAGAGAGTGTGAAAAGGTTTAAAAAAAATTTTTTTTGTGTACTGCAATGTAATCGTTTATTTTATGACAAGTTTCATTCAACTTACTAAACTAAAATACTAGATTAATTTGCAGTCTTGCAATGTGTGTACACAAATAATGAAAGTTTTTAAATCAGCTGACTTTTTGAAAGCAGTTTTAACATTTACAAAATACTTCATGTGTCTCTCTAGTAGTTTAAGCTTTTAAACCCATGTTTTATAAAGACTCACCAAATAATGAACACATAATTTTCACCTTGAAAACAAACAGATTTGTAACACAATGTCTCTATTTTATTGGAGATCTTACTGCATGTTCACTGCTTCAATACAAAAGTCTAGCTGAACTCTGTCTGACCAAACCCCCCCCCCCCCCCCCCCGATAAAAAGGAAAATATAAAATGTAATTCTTGAATGGGTATTTATCACATACAAGGAAGCATGTTACCTAATAAAATCCACACAACTCCAGTAATTTACGTCACACAAAAGTTGCCTCGGCAAAAAATATTACGTCTGCAATTTCATTGGAAAAGTCGACATACATTCAAAACAATTATGGTGTCATTTTGCACTCGTGTAGATGCACAAGGTTAACGTTTGATATTTCCTACAGATGTTTAAAGACTGCGTTTATTTGTGAGGCTTTGAAATGCTTTTCGCATACTGCCAAACTAATATACCACAAATACCACTGGATGCATGAGATAATATAGGTGGTTTGTCAAAAAATGGCTTCGACAGGGCAACTGCTTGGTGGTCTACTGTACAGGCTTAAATGCCCAAATTCCTCATAGGCAGATGAAATCAGAGAGACTAGAGTACAACTTGGTCAAACTAGTTTTGTTCACACAGAGTTTTATCACACTGAATGCAACTGCCCAGTTTCTATTTTGGATCTTTCCCAAATGTACATAAAGGTGGTAAACGGTCTCTTGCCGACATGAATGCTATTATATCTAATTTGTTGAAACTTTGGATGATGTAATCTTAAGCCTAACCTCTTGAATACGGACAGCCATGGCCACGGTTTGAAAAAAGACCACCTGGTTGGTTGTCTATAGGTGCATTCCTGCACGTACTCAATCCATTGTTTGCCTATTGTTTGTGTTACGCTTGGCTGCACAGGCCCATTAACCCCTAGTGCCTGGTTGTTATAATGGGGCGCCTGTATGCCAGGCCAGCTTGTGCAGCCAAGCAAAACGGACACAAGAGGCTTGTGCAGCCAAGCGTAATATTCACAATAACCCAACAATAAATTGAAAATGCAGAGAATGCGGGTATAGCCATCAACCGGCCAGGTGGTCATTTTCAAACCGCGGCGATAGACGTCAGCCGGGTTCAAGGGGCTAATAACAGCTGGCCAGAAGGCTTAACTTCTGCCAGTCAATATTTTAGCAAAACTGTGCGCAATCTGCAACTGCAGTGTGTATTGTTTCTCTGAACCTACAAAGATGTGAACAGTCCCTACAATTGTAGTTTGCATTCATGGGCCCATGATGTGTTTCGCTGGATGAAGAAAGTTCCTTGTTCTGAAACTGACAAGTCCAACATTGCAGTAGACAGTAGAGTCTGTGATAAGGCATAGGAAACTAATATGCAGGATCACTCAAAAACTGATGTGCCATCACGTATTTAGAAAGACACCCCACCTACGTGTGTCATGTGTCCGTATCTCTTTGCCTTATTGACCGTCCTCCCCCTCCAAACTTTCTCTTCTTAAATGTTGTTGCTCCTCTTCCAAGCGATGACGACGATGATGAGGTTGCTGAAGTCAGTGAAGACACAGTTCGCTCCTTGAATTTGACTCGCTCCCGGGGTTGGTGTTGGGCAGCCTGGGGTACGATGGGCTGGAAGTAGGGTCTGTCTGGCTGAGGTAGCTGAAGATCAACGAGAGGCCTGCATTGCCAAAATGGGGAAATGTAATAATGAGCTATGGAATAGGCTTTTTTTATGTAAGACATCATCATTTCCATGTTACCATAGATGTCCAGGTCCGAAGCACTTCTAGTGAGTAGTTGCAACATTTTTGTTTTTATGCTCATGCAAATTTTCATAATTTGTGAGCCAAAGCATGATGCCATCGGAGGCCCAACAGGGGTGTCTCCATAACATGGTGTAAAATATCCGATATTTCCTACATTTTCTTAGAAAAAGTCCATGTTTCAGTTGAATTCCATATTAAACAGCTCATCTTGAATCTGTTTCGAACTAACATTTCTTCAACACGTTACTGATGGGTCATTTTGGCAGAATGATTTTTGTGCTGTAAAAACCTAGCTGTCCATTACATTCTCCACAGAAGCTTTAGACGTAAAATTTCAGATCATCAATATCAATTTTACAGTGAGTTTGGAATCTAAATATACTATTAGAGAAATTATGTGCAGAATGACAGACGTTTATTACACTGCTCATGCACTGCATGTATGTAACGATATGCAAAGCCGAGTGAGGATTTTTGTCCCGTTGATCATATGGACAGTTTTGTTATTGGCAGAGTTTAGCCCCGCCCCCAACAATGAGACTGCAGCTGTGATGTCATTAACTGATCCACTAAGCCCCACCCCCTTCCCATATTAACCAATCACAGCTGTACACACAACACATACGCACACACGTCACTTTTTTCGAGGCTTTGAATGATCAATACATCAAGTGGCGGGGCTTAATTGATCGGTTTATCAAGAAGCTAATATTTCCTCTCAGTGGGGGCCCTCCAACAAAAAGTAGTGCACCTCTGCAAAATTGGACCCTAGGTATGTAAGGCACTATACTGCTAATTGCTAATGTGTACAACCTGCAAGCAGCTTTATTCAATGTGAAATCAACAGCCAGCACAAATAGCAGAGAAACTACATTTCTGTAATTTTGTTCAATAATGAAATACTTCCCTCCTGATTTCTTATTTGGAAATCACCCAAACAAGGCTAAAATCCAATCTAAGGAAAGGGCTTCAAACAGAGGTGGTGGGGTTGGCCACATTTTAGTTTGCCATCCCTACCGCCCTTGTGGTTTATACTTTATTCGGTAATTTTAACTCACGTGTCATCAGGAACAATGGTAGTCCAACCACCGTAGGGGTTGGTCATCTTCCGCTTGGCTGGGATCGGTTTATCTGTTTCTGTCTCCTCTTCATCTTCTCCCTCCTCTTCATCTTCTTCCTCCTCATCCTCCCGTTTGTCATCATTTTCCTCTTTCTCCTCCTCACTTCCCTCTGGTTCCTCATCTTCGGTTCCTGGAGGTTCCTGTGAGGCTTGGACTGGTTCACTAACAGGAGTTTGCTGTAGGATGGACAAATTAAAAAAGTGTACTTGATGTCAACCACCCATATTGTGTTAATAATAAACAGCATACACACTTTTTTACTGCATTTATTTACGAGATATCATTTTTTGTCACCTTCCTTGTATCCATCCAATAGATTTGCAGGAGCCTGCTAGCCAATGCTTTAATGAGAAAGAACTTCATAATAAATTGATACTTACCTCTTCCTGTTCTTGGTCGGCTCCGCCCCCTCCACCCTGCTCCTTGTACATTGTAGACTCCTCCGTGGCTTCGTAGTCATCTGGCTTGTCCCACTTTGACTCTACAAGTTGCACAAATGAAATCATTGCCATAAGACATGGTATTGATTACTGTACACGGACCTTGCTTTATTCTGCTCGAATTCAGTTGATGGTGCTGTCTGACCTAACAATGATAGTCGGGTAATTGGGGTGCATGTGAACAGGTTCACATATACCAAAGTCCAATTTCCTACCGAATGTGCACAAGACTGCAATGTACAAAATAAATGCCTCTTCCTATAACCCCCTTCTTTCCGGTTGTATTTGATGGGGTTCTTGTATGCGTAATGTAAACAACAGGCAAATAATTCATTGAGTACGAGCAGGAATGTACCTAGATGCATCAACCGACCAGGTTGTCCTTTTCAAACCATGGCTATGGCCGTTGTCTGGCTAGATGTGCAAGCAAGACACTCCCGAAAGCTCATGTGTGTCAGGAGGCTTACCAACAATAATTCTTCATTTTGTGCATCGGCGCCTTAGAGCCAACTTTTTTATTTTGACACTACGTAAATAACATTTCATTGACTGATTGACATGCCACTGAATCTTTGTTTCAATTAATTTGAGTCAAAATGCTATTATTTTTTTCTCACCAGGATGAGCGATGGAGCTTTGATATATTAAGTTTCAGTACTCTGATATTTGAGTGCGAAAGGAATGCCTTTGTCAAAGCTCATTTCAATAGCTTGTGACTGGGATTAGGACTGGAGGGCTTGTCATGGACTTGTCATGGACTTGCAGGGACTTTATGATGGACTTGCAGGGACTTGTCATGGACTTGCAGGGACTTTGTGATGGACTCGAATACATCCCTGCTACAAGTGTTCATTCCATCATACCTCCTGTCATGGTATTCCAATAGTATGTATGTCCCTCTGGGCTGGTTCCCTCAAGCCAAACACACTGTGGTGTTGCCTCTGTTGTAACAGCCACATCTGTAGTAGTTTCAACCGCCTGGCTTGAGGGTACACCTGCTGGTGCTGCAGATGTTGCAGGTGCAGCACTTGCTGCACTGTTCGCAACCTTGCTAAAAGGACTCTTTGCAGCGTCTTTGGTTGAAGCTAATCCGTCCCTGTGTAGTTTCCTTGCTGCGTTGAGAAGCTCTACGACAGTAAATAGTACAGGGCAAAAAACTCAAATGTTGGCATCTGGCTTACGTAAATATCTATAAAATTATGCAATGAGGAAGCTAACGGTATGGAGAAGGTATTATTCAACACAGATTGGCAAACTATAGTCATGTTAATCATAATAATACATCCGTCATCCTATTCCAAATCACCTTAACCCTAACGTACATAAATCCATCAAAATCCTTCCCCCGTTTTGGAGGATTTCGGCGGATTCAGGATACCTCCATATTGAAACCTGGGGGATTTTGATGGATTTGAGGATTGTAAGCCTAGCGTTACTGCAGGATTTTGATGGATTCAGGATACCTCCATATTGAGCAGTCACCAAAACCAACTTTTTGTGCATGACAAAATAGGTGGATTTTGGCGGATTCAGGATACTTTCTAGTATTACCCAAGGGGTTAGGGTTAATGTAAAATCTCATGGAATGTTATTTTCCAAACTACAGTCATGTTCGCACTAGACCTTTTTTGTGAAATTTTATTGAGGCGATGGTCAAAATTTCACGGGTTAAAGCTTACTAGGGTTTGCACTTGGACTTTTGACTCACTGCTGTAATAGTACCCAAGCTGGCAATAATAACACATTCACTGTCCTGTCCTTGTTTGTCGTGACGTACAACCTTGTGGAAGGTTGTATGCTACCATTAGTGAACGATATAATTTCTACATATATGTAATCTTATTCATAATAATCTACCACGACAGTCATGTGCAGAATAAAATTTCCTTTGGTTTCAATAATGTCTGCCATGATTTTAATTTTAAAAAAATGAACATGAAGACGAGTGCACTGAATGTTGGAATGGCATTCTTGGCCACACTTTAAAAATCACTCCAAGCATAATGACCGGTGTGCCTAATCAGTGTGAAGATGTACAGCTTTCTTGAGCCAATTCACACAATAGAGCTGTTTATACTGAACTATCGTTTCAGTAAAAATGTCCAATGGGTTTTTCCTAGGGAAAAGGTTGGCTGTTTATAAGTAACCATTTAACTCAGAAAGTTTCCCCTGTTGTTCGCACTGGTCTTGAAATTGCAAAAGTAACCATCGTCTTACTGGATTTTCCCCAAATAAACCCCAATGTGAATGTAATGAATGATAGGTCGCCATGTACCTTCTTTTCTTTTAGCTGCAACAGCAGCACTAGCAGCAGCTGCAGCAGCTTTGGCCTTGTATTCGGCAGCGAGGGCAGGGTCATTGGCTAAGTCCTTCTTGAAAGCCTTGAGTGCCTCCTACAAAAACAAAGAAAATGTCTACAATTGCTTTTATTGGTGACAGAGGGAGAACAAATTAAATATTTTTCACTCGTCTGGAGTTCTACAAGAGTTTTCTAGGTATCATACATGGACAATAATTATTTTACTTTCTATCTCTGGATAATAGAATTGATTCTAGAAATTTGAATGAAAGTACAATTTCGTGGTTGTGGACTTTTTTATTTGTTTTTATCTTGACCGCTTGAAAATGTCGGAGTGAGAGGAAAGTACATTGTATTTAACCCTAACAGCCCAAGCCTTTTTACTAGAATCCTTCCCTAACCACACAAACTCCAACACTGTGTAGTAAACCTATGGCACATTCTTTGTACTTAGACATCAGGGCATCAAGTCCCATGCAAAGTGATGGTGCCAAGGCTCTACAGTACCCAATCACACAAAATTCAACACAAAGGTGTGTAATTTTGGCAGGTTAGGGTTAATCTATTTACATTCATGTCTCAATATTACTAGGACCAGCATGCTCCAAGCATATATTAACATCTCATTCAGTATTCTGCCTCTTGATTGGCTTACAGCCTGTCATATCACACGCTAAATTCTATATTTTTATGTATGTATGTCAGGATGTCACATGCAGGGCAAAAGTGCATGCACAAACGACAACTGCATGGCGCTCGGTGCAACAGTTGTTTGGTCATACGAATCCGGCCTGGGGTCAGGAAACTATCACACGGGGTCGTGCATGTACTTCAAATTTCGCAGTGTGCATGCGTGTGCAATGTGCGGGCACCGCCACCTGCATTTATGCTGAAATCAACCAATTTTTTGGACAATAAATATATAATACTGAATTTGTGTGAGGTACAATGTACAGTCAATTAAATATATTTTGGTTTATTTTGGGTATCTATATTAGCTGCCCTCGGTATTAGCTGCCCTCGGTATTAGCTGCCCTCGGTATTAGCTGCCCTCGGTATTAGCTGCCCTCGGTATTAGCTGCCCTCGGTATTAGCTGCCCTCGGTATTAGCTGCCCTCGGCAATTCCATTGGCTTCGCCTTGGGAACTAGTTATCAGCTTTCAATAGCTCAGATATCGACTGTTCATGCCATGTTAGATTTGTAAAGTCACAACTGAAAATCTCCACCAACTAGTACTAGTAGCCTAGCAGGGCTGTTAAGATGCCCGACTCCCCCTGCCCAAAATCCACCACCATACTACTCCATACAGTAGCCAAAGTGGAGCAAACATGTAGGCCAGGGGCAGTTGGGCTAGGTTATGAGAGCGGCTATACTTACCGTTTCCATCTTAATGAGGTCTTGGTCCAGCGTCTGCTGCATTTGATACTGCTCAAGGCCCTTCTTCCGCAACTCCCTAAGCTTCTTCTCCACATTCTCCTTATGCCGTTTGCCTCGCTCATGAAAGTCAATACTCTACATACAAAGGGACATATATGCAAATAAGGTATGATTAACAGCACATGTGTGGATTGAAAGACTTAATCAAATAGTATAAACAAATTACATTGGTAATTTGTTGACTCTTCAGTCTGTCTGTACTGTATATACAAATGTGAACAATAGTCCTACATAGTGTGCCCGGAAGATTAGATTCAATTCAGTTCAACATATATTTCCATACTTCAATAAAATATGTATATCCATCTATTTGTGTATACAATTGAAAAGAACAAAATAAACTCCACATAAATTTGCCAAATCTCTTTGGATTTTACAGTCAACTTGCAAAAGAATTTTGTCACTGTCTTCTCACATTTATTTTCTATTTGTCATTTTTACCAAGTGTACTTGGCTGAAAAGAGTAGATGTAGGCCTATAAAATAGTTCTTGACCTGTTTAAAGCACTTTTTGGAAAAAGATTGTTGATTGCTTTTATAGCAAATGATACTATGACTGAGCTCAGCAGGCCAATTCTTATATATTTCTCAATCATTCCCTGAATATAATTTAACTATTAAGCTAAAAAAAAAAATAAAATTCATACAGCTTTATTGTCTGCTATCCAACATTTGCAGAAATCACAATGCTTCTTGGGCTGAGACTTCCAGTAGGTAGCCCTGTGTGAATAGAAAACAAGAAATATATATAGGACGTGTTATGTCAGCCTGAAGAAGAGTGAAGAACTTAAAATATATGTTGCACATTGATACATGAGTGTGCACCTCAAACTAGCTGCAAAAGTTTTCAGCTAAGAACAACTAGCTAGACTACTCCGTTGCGTCGTTCCACTAAGATCGACCGAATACAGTACAGCCTACAATACAAGTACAGGGCAGAGCTTTTGAGTTTGACTGTGCAGGAATCAAAAGAATGGTTTCGTGATTTGCCGATTGCACAAGCTCTGCCCTGGTCGATTGTGCAAACCATGAGCCATAGGCCAACTTACATTTTCTTTTTAGTAATGGTCAGGGCAAATAAAAAGAAATCGTCCAAATTGTTTACATTGTGGATGCAGATTGTGAAAGAACGAGTTATGATCGGGCCCGGTGTGTCTGATTTTTGAGGAGCGCGCCCTCATGTGCTGCAAGCACGCCGTCTTCGCAAAGTACGGAAGCGTATTTAGGACACACCAAAACAATTTTGGCCATTATTTCGCCCGGCCGGGCGAAATATAAAAGTTTTTTTAAGTCTTGCCTCACGTACGCTTCCGTAAAATTACGCTTCCGTACGGTCCCAGGGGCGGATCCGGGGGGGGGGGGGGGGAGGTTTCGTACATTTGCCCAAAAAGTTGACTCCTACAAATGTTACAAGCGCCCCCCCCCCCCGCTTGTAATTTTTTTAGGGGGGGGGGGGGGGGGACACGACACACACTTTCTCAAGGTTGGTGGCGCCACTTTGTTTTGTTCTTACCCGTACACGCAAAATAAGGCCTTTACAGGGCTTTGCTTTTCTTTTCAGGTTTGCTACGGTACTTTAGGCGTAGGCCTTTACAAGTGAAAAAAAAAATTAAATAGAAAACGAGCAGGGGGTTTCGACACCCCCCCCCCCCCCCCCTCTGGATCCACCCCTGGATCCACACGTGGTGGTATTGCTTACATTTCACATCTGGTAACGTGGGTGAAAAGGTCTTTTAAAGAACCTTATGGTACTTAGTCCAATCGTTACATTCCCCAGATTCATAGTTTGGAACCTCACCAAAAAAAAGTCCCACCACGCAACATGTTTCTCTTTGGCGGCCTCCCCCTAGTTTTTGCATTCTGCATTGTGTGGTATTATTTCCCAGCCTGCCGCTCCAATTTCTTCCGCGCCGATAGAGAGCTGTATCCTGACTCATAACTAAATGGAATAATAACCACAAAATCCGGTACTTTGGGATTTTGAATGGCCCAGTGCTACCGCTAGTATATGCGACATCCCCAGCTTCATGGCTGGGGAATTACTCGCCAAGACAAGTCCTACCGCGCAACATGCCCCCCCCCCCCCTCCCCCCCCCCCGGTGTGTGCATTGTGTTGAGCCTAGCTGCTCCATTTCCCGCAGATCGCGCTCTGTATCCTGACTCATATTTGAGTGGAATATGAGTATATGAATATATAGTATTTTTAAACATTTGTAATAGTTTAGTCCTACGGCTAAAATGTGCGACCTTCCTCAGCTTCAATAATTGCTTGGGAATTGCCAAGAAAAGTCCCACCACGCAACATAGCCCCCTCCCCCTCCCCCCCCCCCCCCTTTGGGTTGTTCATTTCCCGCAAATCGCGCTATCCTGATACATAATTAATTGGTAATTATTCAATAGCCTGAGCCCTATTGCTATCGCATGCGATATTGATTCTCAAACTTCGAAACTTCAAAATATAAACATTTCTCATGCGATACAGCCTGGCTTTTGCATTGTTTTGCGTTCTGCATTAATCGATTGTGTTTGTAGTTGCACGAGAGGGCGCCCTTGATGTGCACGATTTAATTGGACCGCAGGGCAAGCCTTCGATTGGTTATATGGAACACAGACGTGCAGTGTGAACCATTTATCTTATTATCCGACTCAATAATACATTTTCATGAATAAATCGCAAAATTTCATGTGTTTATTTCTAGGCCACCCTCCATCCCCGGGCCCGCACCGTGCAATTGATTGGATAGGAACTTTACAACCATTAAACATACTACAGAGCATTTGATTGGCTCAATTTTTACGACAATAAAATGATTGATGCATTTAGTTATTATCTGTTGATAAAAACAAATAAAATTCATTCATTTGGCAATTAAAAGTATATTATGCTGTAATTAATATTATTTGATATCGTTTTACATTTTAAATAACATTTTTATACCTATTTTTGCTTATTACCTTTGGACCAATAGAAGATAGGTTTGTACAGAATCCTGGGGAGATTGAGGCATGCGCACTGTGGGTTGTTGATTATTATTTTTTTTTTACCTCGACTCAAAACCCGAGATGTGGGGTAACTTTCTTCGATGTCGCGGGTGTTTTGACGGCGTTTTACGCCGCGATTAACAAAAGGGAAGTGACTTTAAAAATCCAGACATGGTAAGAATAACATTTTGATCATATTGGTAAATTGTCATGGTTGAGCAAATTACTGACTTTATGTTACCCTACTTTGAACAAGCCTTAACCACGTTTAGCTCTATCAATCTATGCTCTCGTCTCGATAAAACCATGTAAACGCGTCGACGCGTCGTGTCTGTAGGCCTAAACACCTTACATTCGTTATTGTTGACTTGTAAACAGACGATAATTCCATCTTTGGGAAAAACGAAAACAGACAATTTTTATGACATGGAAGTTTTTTAAATCGTCTTTATTAACTTCGGACATTTGGGGCCTTTTTTTTAGCCCCACGAGTTTGGACTACCTCGCTTTGCCTTTGGCTTTGCTGTATCTTGGCACAGAATAAAAAATGGTCATTCCTTTTCATGTCAAACGGGCGTATTTCCTGCATACAGCATATACTCGGCGCATTTTGCCTCAATAAAAGACTTGTAGTGTTGTAACTGGAAAGATTTGACATTGATACCTTCCTCCAAAATGGGTCTGAAACAAAATTCTGACACAATAACCATACATTCTGTGTTTAGAATTAATTGTATAAACGGGAGCAGGTCAACTCTGACCCAAACCAACTCGGACCCATACCAACTCAAACCCATGCCAACTCGGACCCACGACCAACTCGGACCCACGACCAACTCGGACCCACGACCAACTCGGACCCACGACCAACTCGGACCCACGACCAACTCGGACCCACGACCAACTCGGACCCACGACCAACTCGGACCCACGACCAACTCGGACCCACGACCAACTCGGACCCACGACCAACTCGGACCCACGACCAACTCGGACCCACGACCAACTCGGACCCACGACCAACTCGGACCCACGACCAACTCGGCCCCACGACCAACTCGGCCCCACGACCAATTCGGCCCATGACCAACTCGGACCCAAGACCAACTCGGACCCAAGACCAACTCGGACCCAAGACCAACTCGGACCCAAGACCAACTCGGACCCAAGACCAACTCGGACCCTACTTCCAAAAATGTAAGGCTCTCCGTTAGCCTTACAAGGATATTCCTTTTTGGACCCCGTAACTCAATGGGATTTGCAATACGCTCTCGTTAGATCAGTTACAATGTTCTAGAATTCCACTTTCCCAAACGTTAATCTCCCCAGAAGGTTATCCAATCCCTCCTACAGATCTTTGAGACTTTTGCGGCACATTTGCGGAACATTGAAACGGACAATTTATTGAGTAATGGAGTTTTTACTCACCAACCGACGTATTCAGCCGAGATGAACATGGCGTCGCACAGCTATCTAATACAGTCCACCAGACTGCGCATGCGCGTGGAGTTTTCGAAGAGATTTGGGGCGGAATTTTATTTAACAAATTATCACTGTGACTAAAAAATACTCTTTTTCTATTAGACTTTAACACAAAAATATGAAAAACACCAACGCTTCTGTTTTCCTCATTCATGCAACTTCATAAATTACTCATATCTTATTCAATTTCAATTTTCGCGAAATTCAAAACATCCGTGTCTTCATTCAAGTATTATTAGGCAACCTAAAAAAAATAACTTGTTTCTCATCAGCGGCTGGGCGGATTTTTCGTGCCGGGTGGATATTTATTTATATTTTATAATTATAGAAGTTAAAATATAAATGTACCAGACGCCCAGAAATTCCGAGCAGAAAAAAACACGCTGTTGTAAACAATACCAGTTAAAACTCACGTTGGAGAGGTTTTTATTATATTTATAAACACCGGCAACCTGACCCAACAGCGGGCCGTGTGAACTCTACTGTAATGATAGTAACGTCAGTGGCCATGTGCCAGAAGCCGGGGAAAATCAATAAATCTAGTCTGGTATGTTTCCCAATGGCCAATCGCTTCTTTGTTTGTGCAGCTGAATCTGAATTATTCATTTACGAATGTCCAATCAGCTACCTGGAATGTTTTACCGTTGACCTTTGTGAACCAATGCGCGTTCATCGCGCGATGATGCCATGTTTTTCACGCGCGCATGTAGCATGAGTTATTCAACGTGAGGTTCAATTTAGGACCAATCAGATCGATTGCAAATAGCTTAATCATTAACATAACGAAAAACCCGGAAGTAAACAGTTTCATCAAGGCTGTGCTCCTGGCGGAGCACGGATAGTACGGGGCGGTGCGTATACACAAGCACTGCAGGCACCGTGTGTGCCACGGATCGGCGTTCGCCATACGTACGTACGTACGTATTTGGAGGAAGCTCGCTGCACTATAAAATATAAAATATAAATTGCCCTGACGGACCTTTACGCCACAAGGGTTCTGATGAGAAACAACTAAAAAAATTATGTTGCCTTACACCTGATTTTTTCCATACACTTAATTCTGTATAAGCTTTGCATGCAGAGGCGCAGGCGCTGCCCGTTCGTTCCATTAAAGTTGTCCGTCCGAGTACATGTCGGCGTATTTTGCATCTGCGTGCCTGCTGAGATGGGTCCGAGTTGGTCATCGTTGGGTCCGAGTTGGTGTGGGTCCGAGTTGGTGTGGAACGAGGTTGGTCGTGGGTCCGAGTTTGTCGTGGGTCCTAGTTGGCATGGGTCCGAGTTGGTTTGGGTTTGAGTTGATTCGAAACCAAATGTTTATTGCCAAGTGTTTCATGTGTTTATGGATGACAAGCAAACCATGTAATTTTTATACAAACTATAGCACTGTGAACCAGTCCAAATTATTAATTGATTTTATTCTAAATATCTGTCATGAGTTGAAAGATACTCTTTTTACATATCTTTGTAGTATGGAACATTTATAAGGAAAATAATAACCAGAAAAATCTATTTTAATAATGGCAATAAAAATAAGGAAATAATTGGGGAATACTGATGAATACAACAGCTAATAATGTCATATTAGCTAATCAGAAGAGGATTTTACAACCAATGCGACCAATCACGTCTGTTCTAATATGCTTGCTCTAGTAAATGCCAGTTATGGTTACATGTATACTGTTCCCATGATGCTTTGAGAATGTCAAAAAGGTTTATATAGACTAAATCTGGCGACCAAAATTAGAAGCATTTACTGCGGCAGCACCACGTTCGCATGCGTATTTTAACTATTTTACGCACGCGCTCGACGCAGCTTCGACCAACAGGGTGTTTACAACTTGCCAAACTGTGCACACGACTGAAATTAAAGAACGCGGGCAACCTGCATGCGAGCGTGGCACCAGAGCAAAAATGGCTTCCAATTTTGTTCGGCGAATTCCCATATAGGGGAAGAAGGTTTTGGGTGTTCTTTCCTCCATGTGTTAGATGTTATTGGTATTGATAGTGTACATTAAAACATACATTCTGAGCCATGTTGTTGTATGGGTCAAAATCAGTCAAGGTGATTGTTTTTTACCCTCCTGCCATAGTAGAAAACCACATGTAATCTGATCATGTCTGTGTAAAAGTATAGCAGGGGAGGTGGAAGGAAATTTTGACTGATTTTTACCTTTTAAATAGTAGGAGGGTTAACTCAAAATGTTCACATGCAAGTTAATTTCCATCTCATTTTCATTTGCTGACATAGATCTTGAAATAACTTGCTGTGCCATATGTTTAGACGAGTTTGCTTATTTTCAAAGATTTTGCTGTTCCAGACCGATTTTGGTCGGGGAATGTCTAATGCATGTCATGCTAGTAGTAGGGCATCATGAATGTGTGCCTTGCTCGAAAAGAATAACATGATAGCTGTTTCGTGATTGCAAACAAAGGCTGTGAAACGGGTTAAAGTATGACATCCTGCAAGGCACAAGTGGCCACAACTGGCATTGACCATATCGATATTGTGTGGTGCCTAGAACATATTTTGTTACGAATTTACCTGGAATTATTGATAAGAGGTTTGCAGTGTGTCCAAGATACTGTAGTGTTACTTTGTATTGTTTCATTCAGGTTGAATTTTAAAACTACAGAAATTTGTAATTTTTGGACCTATTTCCCGGTTCTATTGTTTAGATTTCAATAGAATTGTTCGTAGCCTAACCCTAACCATCCCTAACCTGCCAAAATCAAACACCCCATTGTGTTGAATTTTGTGTGATTGAGCACTGTAGAGCCTTGGCACCATCACTTTGCATGGGACTTGATGCCCTGATTTTGTCAAAGTAAAAAGAATGTGCCATTGGTTTACTACACAGTGTTGAATTTTGGCTGATTGGGGAAGGTTCCTAGAAAAAACAGCCGGGGGGGGGTTAGGGCTAAGGAAGTAGGGTTGTGATTATCACAACTAATGCTTTGCCACCTTTTCGTAATTTTTGCATTATGAATATATGAATTTTATTCAGCTGTTTTAATTCTATCGGGTTTTTTTTCTTCAGGAACTTAGTTCCAGCACCATGGATGGAGGTGAGTCCCACGCTTTTTTGTATCAATGCTTTGTCTGTGTAACATCAGTGAGATTAACCCTAACTACCCCAAGCCTTGCAAACTCCAACAGCAGGTTTTGTCAAGTTTTGATGGGTTTAGTACTGCAGGTCCTTGGCACCATTACTTTACATGGAGCTATGATGCCCCAATTTGTCTAAGTCCAAAGAATGTGCCATAGATATACTGGGGATATTTTAGGGAGGATCTCAAAAGTCAGAGTTTCTGAAACATTCCAACAAGGACTCTGCGTGTTCCAATCAGGAACACCCGCCGTTACCACGGGGAGAGAATGGTGAAACATTTACCATGAAAATATCTGTAGAACAAACGAAATTCAGGAAGAGTGATTGTAAGGATGAGCCCAACTCTTCTCCAACCAAATTATCCGATGATCCAGTGTTCATGTGTTGACATGTTCAGGGGCAGTACAACATCCCAGGAGTCTGTAGACCTTTTTTGTCATAAAGGTCATAGATTGTCAATCCAGGTTATCCCGTTGATGAAGACCAAATTTCTGGGTTAAAAATTTGTGGGTATGGAAGTTTTTTTTGCTGAGAACAAAAGTCGAACAATTTTTTGAATCTAAATTCCAACCCAGATGAACTCTGTCACTATTTGTTTCCCTTTTCTACAGACTGGGGAAGCAGCCTAACCCAGGACAGACGCCAACAGTTAGCAAGACAATGCTCGCTAGTCGGTGAGGGAATGAAGGGTGGAGCAGACCCATTGCTTAGCCAAGAGCCAGGGAGTGTACTGCCTTCATACGCCAGCCTCATGGACACAGATGTAGTAAGTAGCAGATATTAGTTTTTATTGTTTTCCATTAGCTTGATAGGGACATGATGGACACAATAGGACACTATTTGGTTTTCATAAACACTTTATATTTTTTATATTCAAAGCGAATGGTGCTCTCCAAGTTTTGTGAAGTGACTTATGGTACCTACTTGAATGGCATTGTAGTACGATTTGAAGCTTTCATGAGTTTCTACTAAAACAAGTGTAGACTTTGCTCTCAGTGCATGTTTTGCCATAGCTTTACCTCCATCATCTCGTTTTATGTGCCCCCAAAAAGCTTCACGACTCGGAATGCTGTGAAAAAAATCTTATATTGTAGGCCATAAACTATTTCTTCTGTTTATTGTCCAGTGTTTGAAAATAAATTACCACACAGGTTGATTACCGGTTGGAATTTTGAAATGTTGACAGCTGTGTAACTGGTGACTTGTGATTTGTATAAAGTTTTACTCGTAACTTAATCTTTTCTCTTTTAGGGTCATGACTTCTCAGATGACAAACTGATGAAGTCAGGCAATCTCTACAGCCTCTACCTGCTCAACTCCGACTCGAGCAGTCAACAGCTCAAGGCCAACGAGGGACTGATGGATTCGTCCGCGTCCTCAGCCAGCAAGGACAAGAAAGACAGCGGTGATACAGATGAGGAGATAGACGTGGAGACAGACGGGGTAAAAGACCCCAGTTCGGAAAAGGCAGTGGAGAACGGACACTACGATGCACTGTTTGAGGGCATGCCATTCACTGAACTCAAGGGGAAGGAAGTGGGTGAGTACTTGGTGATACTACAGAATGTGGGTTTAAGTCCAGCAGGGTCATGATACTTGTGTCCGTGAGCAAGACACTTTGTTACAAATTGCATTTCAACACCCAGGAGTACGTGGGTACCTGTGAGGACAGTGATGGTTATGTTTGATCATGTGCACATTTCACAGATGTACCGTCTCAAATAGTTTGACGTTTTCTTTTCATCTCTGAGTACACTTTACCTCCATGTTTGAGTACACTTTACCTCCATATAATCAACATGTGAGGCTGTAAGAGACCAAAGTGGCCTTACGACCTAGAAATGTTAGTGACTGTGGAATTGCCCAATTGCAATTCCTACTTGAACATCACTAGTTTCCAAGACCAAGAGCGTGCTCTACATATTACCATATCAAGTGGTCCCGGTGTGAATTGAGCATGAGTCATACATTGTCATTGACCTTTCCCAGATCTGCTATGACACTTCCTGTTATTATAACTGTTAACAGAGAACCTTCCATGCCCGATAGTGTTATGGATCAGAATTATCATTTTTTATGTATTGGGTTTTCTGTTACGTGTTCTCCCTATAGGACCTTGCTCATACTGCAACCTGTGGCAGACCATTCGCTTCATGTCCTACTGCGGCCGATTCCCTTTCTGCAGTGTGTACTGCACTAAAAAGTTTGCCGTGTACAAACGAGAGAGGGGCGAGCTGTCCGAGAAGACGCCAGAGGACATTAAGGCCATCAAGAAACTCAAGGTGCTTATTTTAATGTTGATCAGATACGCACAGATGTGTACATGTCGAGATTACAATTACTATTCACATCCGTGTGAGCAGTGCTTTTCTAAGCATGAAAAAACGAGAAGTAAAGATTAACATTGTATGCAACTGTGACGCATCATGGTCGAATTTCCTGAATGCAACTTGTGAAGTACTGTCCAATCACATTTCTTTTGATTCGGCGTGGAAAACAAAAACATTTTTGGGCAACCAAAAATGGTTACTGAATTAGGTATAGTAAAATAAATATAACCTGCTTTATCTGATGGTAAACAGTCAACATTGGCTCGCTAAACTATTTGAATTTAACAGACTATAACGTCCATCCTCAAACTGTACTATATTTGTATACTTAAACATTTGTAACGGGTGAGATTGGCAAAAAACGAAAAATCCACGAAATCCACAAAAATATCCACAGATCAACATATAGTTTGTATTTGCCTAAAGGCACCCCCTTAAAATATCTGTTTTTTATTGGTCTATATCCACTTTTACAGGTAAAAACACTTTTAGGACAACACCTCAGGAATTCCAGATTGCAAAAGAGATTCTTTAAAAATTCTGAAATCCTGACAAAAAATCCTGAAATCAGGAAAAAACCTGACAAATCTCACCCCTGTTGTAAGACTGCCATTTTGGAGCATGTTAAAACATTTTTATTTGATCATTCTTTAGAATTTGTAAAAATGTGTATATTCTTTCATCATATTGAATCGTCAGACCTCATTTGTAATCATCCCCTTTTCAAGTAAGAATCATTCATTTTTGCCAACAGGTACCGACATTGTTTGAGAATCAAAAAGCTCGGCCGCTGTTCCCATCCACGCAACCTCCGGAAGTTGACAGCAAACGAGCTAGCATTTGCACCAATGGATCAGTGAACGGTACCAATAGCATCCAGCCGTTTGACTGGCCATCGTATCTAGAGGCACTGAATGCGGAGGCTGCGCCTGTTAAATGCTTCCATCATGTGAGTTCATTCAGAACCTCCAATGCTTTATAGAGTACCGAAGTCTGACGTCAGTTGCCGCGGCAATGGTTCCAAACACATGCAGTTTAGAATGTATTCTGGTTCCAAACATTGCATTGATTGACGTCATCACTTCGGTACTCTATAATAACAGTGACTGTATAATAAGTCACTTTGGAATTTCAACTGTAAATGCATACATCATGATTCATGATTCCACCTCCCATGTCTCACCCCCAAAGTTACTAGTTGTAACCATTAGTTTGCACAAAGCCTTTTGTAATTTAACCCTAACGTCACCGAATACAACAAAAAACTGTAGTATTTACAGTACTTTTACTACACTGGCCTATGAGAATTGAGTAGTATTTTGTAGTACAGTGTACTGTACCCCAAGTGAATGCCTAGGACGTTAGGGTTAAAGAGAAAAAACTTGTGCAAAGGCCAAATAATTGACCGTTCAGCATATGGAATACACCACTGCCATGACGTGACGAGCTACAAATACCTGCAGAATGGCATTTCACCTCATGAGTAAGATCCAGCTACGGTATACATGGGATAATATAACCCACCACAAGCTCTGTAGAATGTTGTATTTAGTATAACTTGCTGTGATTTGTTCAGGCTCCCCTTGCCAAGGAGTGGAAGGCCAATCTCATCGGCGCTCTAGTGGAGGTACAGAACCGTGATGCAGAGAGCACCAAAGATTGTTTCTGGATAGCCAGAATTATCAAAGTTGCAGGTACAGTTATGATGCATAGATTTGTCTCTCCGTTGTAAAACTTCACTGTAAGCATGGGCGGGTTATAAATATACTGTCTTTTTTCCCTGATTTTATTACTCATCTCATTTCCAGTTTTACTTTAACCTTAAAAGCCCCTTCAGTCCAAAGCATGTCGTATTTACCGCACTGTCATGTAAACAAACAATGTCTGCACAGTATCACCTTAAGTTTACATGTATGTGCCCCTTTTCACAAGAGGCGTACATGATGAGGGATACATACAAGTATATATATTTTGTGATGTGTTTTTGTGTATTTTCTACTGTGTGTCAATTGGTCCATTCCAAAAAATATAAGCAGAAAATAGATGGGATCAACATAATTGCTCTTTTGTAACAGAAATCATCTTTGAGATGCAAATATGTGCAAAATATATACATAAACCAATAAAAAGAACAGAGAAATTCTGATCACAGTAATAGCTTTTTGTAGTTTTGCTTAAAAAAAACCTGTGGCAAAATGCTTTTAGGGTCAGGCAAAATATGTATATATTTTAAGCAGTTTTCAGTTGATATAAACCGTACATCACCTGTTATGAAGTTGAAGCAGATTTTGCAACACTTTGTTTAATTGGATGCGACAGAATTCCTCACTTGTAGAATGGATGTTTTTCAAATGGAAAGTCACTGTCCAAGTTGCAATGCCTCTTCATTGGTCTTTGTCTTGCAATGTTTAAGATCAGACATATTACTTGAATGTCCATCAGTGTGGTTCTACAGGCGGGTTGTATTTTACAAGAGTTTAATTATTTGTAAAAGTCCTTTTTTTCTTGCTTTGCAGGGTATAAAGCCAAGCTGAGATTTGAGGGTTACGGCATGGACAGCTCCCATGATTTTTGGATTCATCTATGCAAAGCAGAATGCTATCCGGTCAATGGTGCGGAGAAGGCCGGCAAGCAGTTAAAGCCCCCAAAAGGTACAGTCACATTTTTAATTTGATGTGGGATGATTATGCCGGTTAAGCAGGAGTTACTGAAGTTGGTTTTGATCACGCCCAGTTAGTGTCACTCCTACAGTTTCCCAAGCGTACCTGTGACCATTAAAATGTTTCGAGTACAGACTTTATAGCCATAGTTATGAGGCGCAAATTTTAAAAACATATGTGCTACATATGCATGACGTTTAATAACTTGGCATTTTATTTTGTCCCATAGATGTTTTGGATAAACTTGGCAGTAACTGGCGAGAGCATACCACGAGAGTTGCTCACTCAGGAAGTCCAACCTTCAGCATTGACAAGGACAAGGTACGTAAATATCAGAACCGTACGGTACTGTTAGCCAAAGTTTCCTTTCTCTTACATGTACATATTGGGTACTCTGTTGATATCTAGGATACTTATAGATTCCCTGTCCGTTGGTAATAAAACACCTTGAGCCATCCACTGTCATTCTCACCCAGTCGTACTTTTCCAATACTTGCGAGGACAATGCTTTGTGTTTCCTATTGTTCCTTTAATATAACCCAACCCCATAGACTAAGCACGTATTTTTACTTCCGAGGACCGATTTCAACAAAAGACTGACTTGCGAGGACTGAAAGGTTCCTATGTATTTTCTTTCTCCTCTTGTCCTCGGACGTATATACAGAACCTGTACATCGTTACTCATAAATGGACTTGTATATACACTGGAATGCCCTGGTGTGGAAATGAAAGGGTTGAGGAAGTTTTTCGGAAGTACTGTTTTGTTTTAATGTTATTATACTTTACCCTTCAAGAGTATTACTCAATCTGCAGACCCCATTGGATGACTGTCACTTTTTTCTCTATGCCAACTAGCCACACGCATCAATGCATTCAGAACATTGGGACATTGTATGGTCGTCACAGCAAAGCGTATTGAACATGCTACACCAATTCAAAGCTCTTTGCACTGTTTCCCCATCATTCAGCAGATCCAATTCAATAATCCTCTTCTGAAGTATATTAAGTATTGTTATGACATGCAACAAGGCCATGTATCTCATCAATTTTCACAGCCCTGTCCATTTTTCGTTCTCCAGTTGGAACAAGACCTGACGTCCTCCTTCAAGATGGACACCCAGCTGGAGGTAGTCTACAAGCGCCAGGTGTCCAGCACCTGCGTGGCCACGGTCAAGAAAGTGGTCGCTGACCGCATCTACGTGCAATACGAGAACTGTAAGGACCCCAGCAAGGACTTCTGGTTCCACCAGACCTCCTCGCTGATCCACCCAGTCGGCTGGTCTCAACGAGTCCACCATCCGCTGATCGCAACGACAGGTATGTCAACACTTATCCAAACCGTTACTTAATAGATTTAGCACATTGAGCGTACGTATATATCTTGTTTAAAATATCCAGTGTAGCATTCATTCTATAGTACAATCTTCTGTGATGTACAGTAAAGATTTGTGCGCTCATTTGAAATGGGTAAACTTGCTTATGCTTGTGTTATATATTTTGGAGGGAACAAAGAAAATTGTCAAGAGCAGTACATCGTAGAGCATTAGCGGAACACCCATACCTGTGCTCTATAAACTATACAACTATCTTGCCCTATGTTGGTCGTCGCCCAATTTTTCAATATCTTTATTTAGGCAGTGTGCGTCATAGGTCATAAACCTGTAATATCATACAGCGACGGATCACCCCCACCAAACCTGACAACCTGGGAAGTGACACTGGGGATCACTCATTGAGAATACGACTTTCTATAATATCCAATCATAAAACCACATAGGAAACTGGCTCGGTCACTTAATCTTTTTAGAGTGAAAATTGATGAGAGAAGGGCTTGAACCTGGGGCCTTTGGAACAGTGCACCGGGGTGTTCTACCAACTGAGCTGTCTCTTCCTACATTGGCAGTCTCTCAATTTGTCAGTGGCCTTATTCAGACTGGCCCAAGTCTGAAGGAATGGGGGGTACAGAAGATACTGCAGTACTCCCAACTTTTTGGATGGGGGTGCTGGAATATACTAAAAAGCACCTCTAACTTTTTATGACACCCAGCACCCTCTGCTAAAAGGTGTTCAAGCGTGAGTAGAGGGTGCTTGTGAAAGTGCTGTGGCCCAGTGGTTAAGAGCATTGAATTTGTGGTCTGCAGGTAATTCTGCAAGTTGTGGGTTCGAGCCTACGCTTAATATGGGTAGAGGCATTATTAATGCCTTGCAGTGGACTAGTTACCCATCCCAACCCTATTCATACTGTGAAGAGATCAGATTATCTTGTCTTGTTTCAGTGTGAGGGGCTGGTTCTTCCACACTTTCCTCTGTAGCCCACACCTCGAGTGGCCCTTGGCCTTGTGATGGGTGACCTGCATTTAAAAAAAAAAAAAAGTCGTTAACCCATAATGCCACATAGCCACAGATCATTACTCCGTAGGGTCCGTTGTGGTTTTTTTGATGAGTTTGTGTAATAAATCTTCTTGTTTTTACAAGTCAACAAAGACAGTATTTTTCTTACAGTTGAAGAGTTAATGTTCTTTTTCCTGTACCTTAAAGCGTATAAGGCTGAAGCTCTTGACAAGGGACGGAGAAAATGTGGGGGTTCCCGCGATGCACTCTGGGAAATCTTCCAACTGGTGAGTTTACTGGGAAAAAATCATTTGGAAGTCTTTCGGACATGAAACAGTTTTCTAATTAATTTCATAACAGTGGGTCTCTTTCCACTCATTTTGTGGTTTTAGTTGAGCCTCCTGCAACATTTTCTGAAGATATAAATGGTTGCATGAAAACATGGTTACCTTTCCCATTAACTTTGAACTCCACATGCTGTTGAAAGTGTTTGAATTTGTATTTGTTTTTAATAATCTTGTTGTGTGCTTTTTGTAAGTTGTCATGAGTTGTAAGACTTTACAGTTGGAATATCTGTGCCCCTTTTCAATAGAGTACCGAAGTGTGACGTCAGTTGGAACGACAACTGACTCCAAACAAATGGAGATTTCGACTGTTCTTTTGTTAACAGCCAGTCATGCAAACACATTAACACATTAACACAAAATAACATAAGTATTCTGGTTCCAAACATTGCATTGACGTCATCACTTCGGTACTCTATTTCATCCCTAAAAATGAATTGTAAGACTAAATTGATAACTTACGAGAATTACCAAAGGTACTTGCCAATGAGACATCAAACAAAATGTAACCTAAAATTAGGTATTGATTAAATTTTAGATTGATTATATTTTGAACCAAAAAGCATTAAACATTTGACATATCAGCACAACTTTTGAAATATTAGCGAATTCCGTCACTTTCAGCCAAAGCCCATTCCCGAGGAGCAGAACTTCTGCGTGGGAATGAAGCTAGAGGTCATCGACCCGCTGAAGCTGGGCAGCGTCAGCGTAGCCACGGTAGTGCAGACGTTGGGCGATGGCTATCTCATGATAGCCATCGATGGATGCCTGCACGATGTCGCCAGCTGGTTCTGCTATCATGCTACATCCTCCTCGCTGCTACCCATTGGCTTCTGCGAGTATCACCAGATTGACCTGGTTCCTCCAAGAGGTCAGTGGGCGTGGCAATTTCTGTAGGATCAAATTGTAAAATATTTTGTGTAAAAAATCTGTGTAAGACTCAAAGCCCTTTGTCTTATAGACTCTTTTCACCCATGTTACCAGAAACAAATACGTCGCCAAACTGGACTTCCTCGAAGCGCATATAATACTAAACTTTAAACATGTTTTGAGGGTGAATAGTCAATATTAGCTCTCAAGGTATTGGAAGTTGACAAACTAGTTCCCGAGGGGAGCTAATATTGACTATCCATCCGAAACAAACAAACAAACCATGTTATAATAAGCCAGTTCGGTATTCCAACTGCGCATGTGCACATCAAGATTTGAAAATTTTCTTTCGGGAGAAACATTTCATCGTATACGTGCAAAAGCATAGCGGGTACCAGAAAATTTAAAGATATCGTCGTGTTCTGAAGTAACATTTTTCAAAAAACGTTTGGACAGCGAAGTGTTTTCAGGTGTCTTGTGTGTCCAAACTTTGTTTGAACAAAAGTTTCCATCGTCTTTTCGATTGCACGAAAAATTTCACAGAATGCAGATTCGGTTACCACGTCCCCCATCGCCTTGTGTGCATTTATCTGCCACGTTTTTCCCGAGAGAAAAATAGTCAAATCTTCTCGTGCACATGCGCAGTTGGAATACCGAACTGGCTTATTTTTTTTACTATGCCTCATACATGCATAGTTTGAGCATATACTGGTGATGTCACATGAAAAGGGTATGTAGTCAAGTTTGCTTCCGAGTAAGCATCCAGACTCCACACACGTAGACCACTCCTTCCACACGGGATCGCTTGGTGTTCCTAAGCTGTTCCCAGTGGATGTTACTCTTCACTTGTATCGATAGAAATCCTGCCATTATGTTTCCCTGCATTCACACCCTCTTCATCATATTAATTGTATTTGTGCTTGTTTATAGGGTATGAAGGCAAGTTTGACTGGGATGACTACCTCAAAGCAACTAACTCTATAGCTGCACCAGTGGAGCTCTTCCATCAGGTAAGTAATGTTGGCAGCCATGACAAAAAATACATTTTCAGTCAAAAAAGTTTACCGGAGTTGACCCTTCAATGTGTGCCATGTTAATCAAACTGATACCACCAGATGAGTATCATTATATAGCCTTGGGTATTCTCTTTGAAATGATAGGATACTCACACAGATCAGGTCACTAATTAATGAGCAAGAGGTGTCTAGATGTGAGATAGACATCTCATGTGAAATGTTGACTAGGCATCCATTTGACCCCCAAAAAGTGTATCATCTTGGCGTTGTTAGACTATTTCTTCGCTTTAAAAAATTTCAATATTGAGGTTTTTCCGAACCTACTTAACCCCTTGCCACCGGGCATTACATGGTGGCGCCTGTGGCACCAGGCCGGGTTGTGCAGCCAAGCGAAATGGAAACAAGAGGCTTGTGCAGCCAAGCATAACGTACACAATACCCCAATAATGGATTGAAAGTGCAGAGATTGACACACATAGACGTCAACCGGCCAGGTGGCAATTTTCAATCCGCACATATTTGTGTCAACCGATGGCAACGGGTTATTAAGGGACCAGTTGTGTTCAATTCGTTTCCAAAGTGCCATGTTCAGCAAGTTTTAGTTTGGTTTGGTGGTTTGGCGACAACACTAATCATAAACAAACTACATGTATTCAATTGTTGGAAACTTTGTCTCGATGTAAATAGCAATTGCTTGTATTTGACAGGCTTTCAAATGCTGGTATACTGAATCCCCAGAAATAACACTAGGTGAATGACTTGATTTGATTTGATTTGAGCGATTTGTTGTCACTGAATTTTAAAAACGACCTCCATGTTGCAAGTGCTTGGTATTAATAGCACTTTTCTGCAATTTACGAAGAAATCACTGACACCATTTCTGGGACATTTGTGCTTTCGAGTCATCCAGAGAAAATACTTGTGTTGGAAAATATCCACTGACTTCATCCGGCCCTCTTTCCATTGCAGACGAAAATCGATCCGTCTTTCCGCATCGGCCAGAAAGTGGAAGCCGTGGACCTGATCGAGTCTGGCTTCATCTGCGCCGCCACCATCCTGAAGATTTCCGGACCGCTGCTGAGGATTCACTTTGACGGCTGGGACCAAAGCTACGACCAGTGGCTGAACTGCCAGTCCCCCGACATCTATCCTGTCGGCTGGTGTGAGATGGTGGGATATCCGCTGCAACCCCCTAGGGTTCATGGTAAGTGGTCGGATAACTTTGAAATCTGTGCCTTTATATTAATAATAATAATAATAATAATAATAAAACAGCATTTATAAGGCGCATTAAATCTGCGGAGGATTCAAAGTTGAGAATCTAGATGATGAATAGAAATGTTAGTTTAGTGGTAGGGATCGAAAGGCAAGAGTGTAGAGATAAGTTTTGAGCCATTGCTAAAATAGTGTGATTTCATGAACTTCTCAATCTTTGCCTGTTTTGGGGACAAACACCAAGACTACTTTTTTCAAACTCGTAGGGAACAATTATTTCTTTCAGTTCCCTAATACAAAGTAAAAAATAATCCTCAAAATCAGCATCTACATAAAAAGTACATTTCCTCGGAGAAACCGTTTACTTTGACTTGGTAATCTTTGCGCATGTCTACACATGCTGAACATGGTAAACACAGTGTGACATCATTTCATGAATGCTATGATGAAATGACTAATGCATATGTTTAGAGCAAGGTAGAAACATCACTCATCTTGAAAAATGCACACACAGTCGTAGTTTTGACACTATCTTGGACCATTATGATCAGTTAACCTTGGCAGCTAAGGATATAATCGACACATCTTTTGGTGTTACCACAGATCCTTCAAGTCATACTCCTCCAATGCCCATTCTGAAGAACGGAAAGAAACCCAAATCTACCTCATCACTGCATTCTCATGAAAAACGAAGTAAGTAGACATTTAACGGGTGTTGACTGCTGTGAAGTGGGACATAGTAATCGAGAGATATATGGCACTCGAGACGAGGGTACTATGCATTTACAAGGTGGGGGGGGGGGGGGGGGTGGTAAAAACCCTGTCCCTCATCACACTGTGTTTTTGGGGCACAATAGCCAGAGCACTCACAATGAATTTGTAAAATTAACTGCCACTACTCTTTGCAGCTCTGAAATGCTCCTTGTGGAGAACTGAATGTAATCATGGATGGAGTTTGCATTAAGAATGTAACTGTCTTTGATAATTCATCAGCGTAGTGAAATCCATTTTTCTGGCAAGCAAAGATGAATTAACTTTAAAGGTTACGGATAAAAGGCAGATAGTATGAGTGGCCCTTATCGTAGTACCCTTTCATATGTATTTTAAATGAAATGTATCAGGGGTGAGATTTGTCAAGATTTTTCCTGATTTCAGGATTTTTTGTCGGGATTTCAGAATTTGTAAAGAATCCTTTTTGCAATCTGGAATTCCCGAGACGTTTTCAAAAAGGTGTTTTTACCTGTAAAAGTGGATTTAGACCAAAAAAATTGATATTTTAACCCTTTGCGTACGGATGACGTCTGTGGACGCAAAAAAAAAGTGCCACCAGGCTGGATGACGCCATTGGCCGCCGTTTGTGCAGTTTCAATCCATTGTTGGATTATTGTTTGTGATACGCTTGAATGCACAAACACATTGTAGCGGTTCGCTTGGCTGCCAGAACCGCCGTGACACCCCGACGTCTCCCGTAAAATACCATGCCCAAGGGGTTAAGGGGTGCCTTTAGGCAAATACAACCTATATGTTGATCTAGGGTCCTCGTGGATTTTTCGTGGATTTTTTGGACTATTCATTTTTGGCCAATCTCACCCCTGATGTATACAGATGTATGATATTTCTACATTTCTGCACAAGTCTTTTTTTTTTATTGTGCAGGATATTTATTGCATTTTTGTGTTGCCAATGGTCAGAAAATAAGTGTACAAAAAGTTCGGCTCAGCCTGAGACAAGTGATACTATGTCTTGTTAGCCAATCAAATGCTGCCTACGTAATGTTTATACATGTGCATTTGTTCGATCCGCTGTCGATAATTTTTTTTTATTTCACATATGCTTCATTGGTATACAGGAAATATACCAAGATGAGCATAAATTGCATTTGTGGTCAAAAGTTTACACACACTTGGACAGAAAATATTCAAGAACAATAAATTCAATAAAAACCATGTTTCAAAGTCCTTCCTCGATTTACTTCACAGCTTTGGAATGAATGAGGGATTTGTATGTAGGACTGTGGTGTATGTAAACTTTTGGCTGCAACTGTCACCTGGTGTATGTATGATGTCTTAAAGTTTGCTGAGTGTGCTTAAGTTTGTGCGCAATTCTAGAGAAAAACCCAAGCTTATTGATTTTTGTCTGCCCTTTCTATACCAGAACGGTCTTTAAGTGGATCGGCAGGCTGTTTCGAGACAAGTGAATCCCTCTCCAGTATGGTAGATGCCATCTACTCATTCTCCGACACCGAAGATCACGTTCCAACCAAGCCCCCAAAGGTTTCCAAGAAGGAGAAATCAGACAAGCAAAGCAAGAAAGAGCGGAAGTCTGCCTTGTCAAAAGACAAGAAGTCCAAAACTAAGGGTCGCTCGAAATCAAAACATAAGGACGACACCAAAAACAATCTACAGATGCTGCTGTCACAGTCTGCTTCAGATTTAAGTAGTGTGAAGAACACTTCCTCCAAGAAGCTCAGAGATGCCTTAAAGCCAACGTCAAACAGTGGTAACTTTGATGGTTCTTTCCTGGACATCCCTCTTGGCATGAGGCTGGTACCTGACTCGCCTCTCTCATCCAGCCTCGACTCTTTCACCTCCTTGAACAACGGAGGAGGCACAGCCACAAGTCTTACCCAAGGATTGCCTCTGGATCCACTCCAGATGTCGCCACTGACCAGCACGGCGGACTCCAGCTTTCAATCAGTCCTTGCTAAAGCCAGCTGCTCCTCCTTAATGAGCCACTCAGAAACAGCACTTGCAACCAAAGACGAGAAAATGAGAAATGGGCGAGTTTCTCCGAGTAATCTGTCGGTCTCTTCAAGTCTCTCACAAAAAGATGCAGCAGGGGTATCTCAGTTTCCTTTTCTCAGCTCCAAACACAGTGGTTCGAAGCACAAGAGTAAAAAGTCCAAGAAGTCCAAGAAGATCCGCAATAAGGATAAGAGCAAAAAAGAGAAGAAGTGCAAAAAGAAGGACAAGGAGAAGAAAAGAAAATGTGAGACAATTGACAAGACATGGACACCAGCCGACAAGAAAACTTCCAGTGATGGGAAAGTCAGCAAATTGGCTGCACTTCTTAGTCTTCCAGGACAGATTAATTTCCCAGACAACAAACCCTTAATTAATGGTTTCCTGAATGCATCTGGTAATGTTAAACCCCTTGAGACCTCCAAATCAAAGTGCAGTGAACCACCAGATCACGACCCCTTTGCTTTTGAAACGGAAGAAGAAATTGAAGAGAAGTTATCACTCAAGCAGACATTGGCACCATTGATATCATCCACCAAGCAAGTCAGTTCAGCTCCAGCGAACATCCCACACTCAGAGACAGTGCTGAAGAAGAAGTCGACAGTGAGTAAACCTCGTGCGAATAAATCCAAACACCACATATCAGTGCAACCAACTTACCAGTCAGCTCCAAGTAAAGATTCCAGTTCTCAGGACTACAGCAATAGCTCTTTAGCCGGTGGCAACTTGTCCTTGTTCAGGACCCCCAAGCAGGGGGACCTCGTCAGGTTGCCAAGTCAACCTGCGTCTCCACAAATCTTGCACGGAGGTTCCCCGGTGTCTGCCTTCCCTAAGCACCACCAACCGCCAATCGAGAGCCCAATGGGTGCCATCAAGTCCACAGCAGAGCTTTCTCCAACCCCAGCTCCTGCCTTGATGGAGTTGAGGAAGCTCCCTCTCAACATCAACCCCAAGGATGCACAGTATCTCTTAAAAACCCTCCAGTTTCAGGACCCAAACCTGTATCATCAGTTCCTTAACCTCAGTGCTTCCTCTGCACCATTTGTCCCAAGCCGCAGCAGCTTGCCCAGATCCCACAGAAGAGATCTTGAGAGTTCAGAGCCAACAGTGTCATCAGCCCCCATAAGGCGAAGCCCTCAGACTGTGCCACGTCTGATAAGCCCTCAGGGACTCTCTCCAGTGCAAAGCCCAGAGGACATGATCATGCTGCAGCATTCGATGCCAATTACAAGACTACCATTAGGTCATCAGATGTCAAAGAAGCAAAGAGCTGAACAGCTTTCAAGACTTCACCTTCAAGATGTGATATCGGCATTGCCAAGTGACAAGTCCCCTTTAAAGAGGATGGGTGAGAACATGAGACAAAGTGTTCCTCACACCCGGCTTAACATGTCAGCAGTGAACAGACAAAGTCCAACATTCGCAACAGCAAATATCAGGGCCAGCCCAACGGAGACAATTTTGCCAAGTCAAGGGCCCAGTCCAATTGTCAGTTCCTTAACAAGCCCAGTTCTGGTGAGTCCCAAAACTGGACTTAGCCCACTTGCAGTATCCAGTCCACACATGGTACCAAGCCCCCATGCTGTATCCAGCCCGCAAGCAATACACAGCCCACAAACAGTACTGGTGCAGAGTCCACATGGAATGACCAGTCCACAGTTCCTTCCAAGAGGAGGGCCTCCGACACTGCCAAGTCCTCAAGAACAACCCTCAGGTATTCCCCCGCCAGGATTTTCCCTCAGTGCTGCCCACCCACATGCGCTACATCTTACGTCGGGCAACATCCGACTCAAACGGGAGGTACATCTGACACAGCCTGTCCACAAACATCCCCCAGTAGCTGGAGGTCCCCCTGGCATACCCAACATCATGAACAGACTGCCCCCACTAGAAACCATTTTGAAAAGTTTAAATTCCGCTGGCCATCCCATCAGTCCCACACCTGGGTCAGACGCAGTCTTGAACACCCAGAGAGGCATACAATCGGCTTCCATAAGACCCGCTCGGCCTCGGCTTGCACGACCACACAGCTTTCCAGATGCTTCCATAATCCCTGTTGTATCCATGGCTGTCCAGTCTGCATCCAGCATTTTTCCTTCACCAGCTTCCCCAAGTTTTCCTTATTCATCGGCAAGTCACTTGACGTCTGCACCAAAGTCACTCTCAAGCCCCACCACTGCCACCTTGACAAATCGGCCAACCAAGACCCCGATTCAGCCTTCCTCGGTGTTAAATTTCCCAACATTAAACAGGTCAATGTCCACCAACTCTGTCCTCCATAAGCAGGCCACGCCCACTTTCCCTGCCTCGCCCACCAATTCCCAGGCATCCTGCACAGCGAGCTTCAAGTTATCAAACTTCCAACCTACCTCAGGAATGACCTCAACGTCTGGCAGCAAAACGGGGGGAACCTCGGTGCCCTCCAGTCCCTCCTCACCGAGGAGTAATTCAGCCATGTCTAAAAGTAACCCACCCACTCTGCGGAGTGTAGTGACCGCGCCCAGCACCCCTACAGAGACAGGACCTGGCTGCATACTTGAGGAGTTTACCCTGCAGAGGATGGTGCGACCAGAGATCGGGATTATGAACCCTTGGAAGTGGGGCATCTATGAAGTTATTCAGTTCCTCATGGATGCGGGGGAGAGAGGGTGCGTGGAGACCTTTAGCAAACAGGTAAGAAAAGACCGCCAATTTAGAACCATTCAATTTTTTTTATTCTTGAAGGTCTTTTGCATCCAGTGCGATGCGAGGATTTGCATGGAGGAGAGTAAAAGTCTAAGAAGCTCTGCAGATATACCATCTGCCATTTTTTTTTAATGAGGGGCGCAGTATGAGGGCACCCTTTAGTTTTGATACAACTGTCAAACTGCAAATACAGATAAGTTTAATACCCAAACCAAATAGTACACACACCTGTGTTCTCCAAACTATTATTGTGAAGTAACCAAATCTGGGGGGGGGGGGGAAGATTCATTTAAGTGTTTTTTGTTCAATATGCTCTGACCCTCTTTCTCCTCATGACAGTCGTAGCATACTGACCACAACGTTGCCTTAATACATCTGATTGTCCTCAGAAACCACACTTCTCTTGTTTAGAGTTAGTCACTTCTCATGGTGTATCTACACGACTTCTCTCTAGTTGACCTCTTAATACGTTGGTGTGCCAAAGTTTGATTTATTTTAGTTGGCTGTATTGAAAACAATTTCTCATAATCAACACTAAATAAGGAAATATTTAGCTGTCCAAACAAAAATTGTCCAAAAGTTGCTTTGCCCAACGCTACTCAAGAAAATACGAAAGCAACTTTGCAATTTCATAAGCAATTTCGTGTCAAGCCAGTTGTGATGACGTGATTATACATCCCCTTATTAAACACAGTCAACCATTTTATGGTGTTGTCCTTAATACATGTACTGCGCTATGTCAAGAATATGTGCGTATACTCAATGTATCTTGCACTGTACTCTGCTTGCACAGATCAATGTCAGGCCACAAGTTAATATTTTTTTAGATAAAAGTATCATTCATTTCTGAAGATTTTAATTGCCCTGACACATAATAACGTCACTCTTTGTTTACTGGCGTGGTTTTCATGAGATCCAAGGGGATGTCATCCCACACTACGTGAAACCCTCGTACTTTAAGATTTAAGATTTTACTGAATATTTGACAACTCTTGTCAAAATAAATGAATAAACTGAAACTGATTTCTCATTTGATGTCCCTTATCTTCAGAACATTGACGGCAGGAAGTTCATGTCCTTGACCAAAGACCAGATTGCCAAGCTTACCGGGATGAAGGTAGCGCCCTCACTCAAGATCTACCAACAGATAGTCCGTCTGCGGAATCTCTTCCCGACACCAGACTGATCCCAAAGGTTTTACATTCAAACTTCATTTTAAAAACATGAAAACTTCCTGTATGATCTGAAAGCTTTGCATGGCAGAATGTTACAGCAGTGAAGTTTGCTGGTAACACCTTGTGAAAAATTCAAATCTTTTTTTTTGAAGCAATGTGATTCTGAAAGAACCAGTGGTGAGCATATATAAAGATGTGTCAAGACTTTCTAGCATAAACTGCAGTCCAGCTTTTTCTTGTGGACTGATAGAGCACACTGTCCGAAATGTTGATACTACACGCGCATCACCAGTTCTTTTCGATCAAAATTTATTCAACAAAGAGATTAATTTATCACATGGTGTTATTTTTGTGTGATTGTGAGATGCTTATCATTGTTACTGACATGCATTGGGATTGAAATAACTGGGGGGGGGGGGGGGGAGTTTAAAACTGAGTCAGTAGTCTTTTCGATTAGCTGCATAAAAAAATTACTGCCAATAGGAAATCATGAATTGGTGTTATCTTGTCAGCTCAGTACTACTATAAGGTCCTTATTGGAAAAAACTGCACTAAAGGGTTCTTATTACACCAGACAAAAACTGTTTTAAAAATCACATTGGGTGGGAAAACAAGGTAAGAATTTAAGCATATTGGCCAAAAAATTCTTTTTTGTAAAAGTAGATTAGTCTGGAAGTTCCTTTATAGGCGATCCGACTAAAATATGCAGCTGAACTGTGGTGGTTCCCCTCGCTTTATACCCCAACCCTCCTTCCTTTCCCTCAAACTGTTTCTATACACAATTCCTCCTAGTAATAATTGTTGACTGTTCTTGAAGTAGAGGCTGAGTGAAGAGTACAATTACATAATACAAGACTTCTAAAGCTAGTGTTTAGATGTGTAGACTTTGTATAAATTGAGATGGATTTTATGTGTTACCATGGCTAACCTGTCCAGGTTTATTCTACCTATTTTCAATTATCTGTGTGCCCTTCTTGTAAATGGAAACAAATTGCTGCATATCAAAGTATATTTTGGATCGACTTTTTTTACACAATTCTGTACAGGGAGAGAGGAGTGAAATGTAAATTCACAGGAATGTGCTGCCTGAAATAATGTAATGCAAACTCATGAGAGTACGTGTATGCGATTGTGTTTGATTTATATAGCATTGGGTATTCAGTCTGTGATTATCGTACAGCTTCTAAATCCGGTAATACATTGTTTTACTGCTTCTCAAAATTATATCAATTGATCTGAATTGGAAATTTTAAGAGACGAAAAGATATGTGGACTTCCATTTGAATTGAATGGAAACATGAGTTAAAAATCATCATAACATGATCAGAAACCCTTTTTTTAAAATATCAATCAGTGTTTTGTATATTGATATTGAAGTATCACCGACTCAATTATCATTGTGATCAATTTTCAAAGTAAACAACAAAACTGGCAGGAGTGGGATGTGAACCTTTGACCTCCGGATTACTGTACGGATAATGGGAAATGTGTTAGTACCAGTACAGTAATCTCGTACTGTAATCCAGGTCGCAGGCTCAAATCCTGCTCCTGCCAGTTTTCTTTGCTGAATTTATTATGTAAACTTTTTGTGCAAAACAGAAGAGCATAGCAACTTTTTTTTCCTTTAAACTCTTTGGAAAATGTATACAACTTTTCAATCTTGAACTGCCAAAAATCAATTGAAGGTAGCATCAAATTTTCCATTTTACTTGATCTTAATATTCCTGCATTTTGCTAGAAAACTGGGGCACCTTTAACCCTTTGCGTACGGAAGATGCCATATGGCGCCAAAAAAACAGTGCCACCAGGCCGGATGACACCCTTTGCCGCTGTTTGCGCAGTTTCAATCCATTGTTGGATTATTGTGTATGTTACGCTTGACTGCACAAACACATTGTGGCCATTTCGCTTGGCCGTAAAAAAAATGTACTCAAGGGGTTAATATCCCATGATGCTCAACAGTGCCAGGAATTATGCCAAAGGCACAAAATTCGTCAAAAACAGGCCTAAATCTCAATTTGTTCATATTCATGTATGTATCGTGTACAAGAAGACAAGCATTGTACAGTTATTGTAAATACTTTTCTAAATGAAAGTAATGATTTTGATATTTGTATGTGAGGCTATTTTTGTAAAACGTGAGACGGTGTTTGAGGAATTGACAGAGGAGATGCCATTTGATATTGTTTGATGAAGCGATATTGCTTGATTTATATCACATAAATTGGAGTTTACTATCGGACTGGTTTACTATCAGACTACATGTATCTATCCAGGTTTATCAAAATATTATCTGTCTAATGGGTATTTACATCAGGGATGTCAAACTAATGAACAACAGATTGGCCAAAAACAGCCATAGTTTAATTATGCTGTCACACTATTTCAAATATTGATTACGAGTGATACAGGAAAACTAGTAAAACTTTAATTATGCTGTCACACTATTCAAATATTGATTACGAGTGATACAGGAAAACTAGTAAAACTTTAATTATGCTGTCACACTATTCAAATATTGATTACGAGTGATACAGTAAAACGATTAAAACTTTAATTATGCTGTCACACTATTCAAATATTGATTACGAGTGATACAGGAAAACTAGCCTTTTGAGGTGAGGAAGCTCAGCGAAAGTGGAATGCTGTAGGAATCACCGATGGGGGTTAGTTTAATGTGTCACGTGTGAAAATTGTCAGTACACGCATTTGTTTTACAATGCCTCATTCATAGATTATGAACATATAAAGGCCTTTACTTGCAGTTACACTTTGTGATAGAACAACTTCTGTGAGAAATAATTCCTTAAAGAGTATGTTGATTGCTGAGAGAAGTCTGCGCCATTTTCTAGTTTTATGTAGATTGCGTATTGTAAAATAAAACAGCCAATTTTTTCTGCCATGAAAAAAACAAAAAAGTGACTTTTGAGAGCTATTTTTATCAAGTCCCCTCTAGCGCAGCATGGCACTAGACACAAAAGGGGAGTACGTCCTATGACGTCAGACTTGTTTCCTGCCCACAGTGACGAATTTTAGACAAATGGTACCAGTGGGCTAGAGGGGACTTCAAAAGGCTCTTAAAAGTCACTTTTTTGTTATTTCATGGCAGAAAAAAAAAATTGCTGTTTTATTTTACAATACGCAATCTACATAGAGTACCGAAGTCTGACGTCAGTTGGCACGACAACTGGCTCCAAACATATGGAGATTTCGACTGTTCCTTTGTTAACAGCCAGTCATGCAAACACATTGACACAAAATAACAAAAGTATTCTGGTTCCAAACATTGCATCAACGTCATCACTTCGGTACTCTATAAAGCTACAAAATGACGCAGACTTCTCTTGGTAATCAACATCATCTTTAACATGAACTGTTGTATCGAAACTGCCGTGCCCAAACTGCCATTGACATGTACAGTACATCAAGATGGAAAAGTGATGGTTTAAACTCAAGATGTGAATAGAGAATTAACCACGCCTCTTAGAAACCCTCTGGAATTTTGTATGTATTTTTGCAGATTTTGCATATTTTGCATTGAATTATAACTAATTATAATTCAATGCAAAATCTGCAAAAATACATACAAAATTCCAGAGGGTTTCTATAAAGGGGCATGGTTAATTCTCTATTCACATCTTGAGTCATGATAAACTGATGTTAAAAACAGTTTTCAGGGGCAATAAGTAATAGGAAATGCAGAAAACCTGCTTAGCGAATTAATGAAAAGACACAGCAACCTTGCTAATGTGCCACGCCCCTCATACAATCCTATGGAATTTGTCCTATTAGATTTGTGTGTGTTCTATTTGGACATGTTCGGACAATCTGTTCACAAGCTGTGTTCACACAATTCTATTGAAGTGGGTCTGTAGTGTTCTTGGTTTGCAAGTGGATACTCTCAGTGCTGTGTTCTTGACATGATCATCGTTATTATTGCGTATGCTCATGAATTACATGTAAACTGGGCCAATTTCGTAGAGCTGCTTAGGCACACAATTTATTAAACACACAAAAAACTTGCTTAATAAAATCAGCTTACCGGTCAAAACTCCATGTGATGGATATTGCTTGTGACTGGTATTTGGATGTTGTTTGCTTAGCATAACAATCACGTTGAGTTTTGGCTGGTAATTTGATTTTACTAAGCAAGGTTTTTTGTGCTTAAGCAAATTTTGTGCATAGCCTTAAGCAGCTCTATGAAATTGGCCCCTGTTGAAACTACAGACGTCCTAGTTTGCTCATAAAACTCCTGTAAAACATGGTTCATTTCCGTAAATCATTAGTTGATTTTAGTATTTATTGTATCATATTTTCTCTGATTTAACAACATTCAGTCGTGTATTGAAATGCAGGTACCGGTACTCTTTGATCAAGGTAACACAATTTCTAATAAAATTGGTTTAGGATTTCATATCACAATTTTTTGACATGTATGTATTCACATGGCTTGGTCTCATTTTGAATTGCAAAATTTCATTGGAAATGCAATTAAGAGTAGTGTCAAATGCTACTCTCAGTCTGATAGTAATGAAATGAATTTCACCCTTCTGCAAAGAGAAATAAAATCAAATTGACATATTACAACAACTTTTTTGGCCGATAACTAAGTACATTGTACATGCTGTTGTGGTTTTCAAAAAAGGGCCGTATTTTCGAGGCTGGATCTATTTTAATGTGTACAGGGCAAGAACTCATAGTCAAAAGGATTAGCAGAATTAGACAGTGGCATAAAAAAACTGAAGGGTATATTTAACAAAAAACTAAACTAATAATTTCTTCACAACTAACTAGAATTTAAGCCATTGATCAAGTCTGTCATAACAGTTTTCACATCCTTTTTTCATCATAGGGATGGTCACAGAATTACACCATCAGCCATATCCGGCAGCACGTTTGATACGGAAGTTCTGTACATGGACCTGTAAAATAGTATTAAACATACATGTAGATTGGGAATAAATCGGTATTTGTATTTTTAAGATTGTACAATGTGTAAACTGATTTGTAAATATTAATACAAGGTACAAGTATGTGATATAAGACAGAATTTAAAGTCATGATATTGAAATTAAAGAAACAGAGCTGTGGCTCAGAAATGCATTAAGAGTGTGGTCGTCGAGGTTACCTGTGTTTATTTTTTCTGGATTGTGTTTGTCAGATTTTATAATGTATTTGTGTGGAGAGGGATGGAGGATACCACTGTTTTTTAAGTTATAAAGTCATTAACAAGCAGGTCATTTTTTTCCCATTTCAGGCCATGGCTTTAATCTCTTGCTTTCGAGGCCAAAAATGACCATTTGTTTCTGCCCACGGGTACACTGGTTCATAATGTTTTACAAGCAATTCAAAAAGATGTTGATGTCCACATTAACACTCTGCTTGTCTGCTCGGGACCTATTCTTCATGTGCTTTTGTGGTGAAAGATAATAACACCAGTGTTATTGTGTTTTTTCCAGTATTTTAAAATTGGAAATGAACTAACTGCTAACTGACTAAATTGACCTGGAATATACAAATCAACCAAATTAACTGACCTGACGTTTCGAACTTTATAAGCAAGTCCTTTCTCATAAAGGACAGTTTTAGTGGTTCAATGCTGAAGCCTTAGGGCGAGGCTGTAAACTGGCCCAAAATTGCTGCGCTAACCCAATCACATATTTCATGATTGGGAAGATGGAATTTGCGTCGGGGATGATGATGTAAATTAGATATGAAATATTTCATGGCCTGGCAGGACTTGAAACTTGAAAGTTTGGTACAGGCTTCGTAGAAAAAGGCCTGAATCTATTCTCAGCCGGCCTCCTATTTTGCCTAAATTCATAAACATGGAATAATTTTCTGTGTGAAATGGCTCTTATTATGAACTTGGTTCTTGTTATGCCAATTAGAAGCGCCTCCCCCCCCCCCCCCCCCCCCTCCCCCCGCGGCCGCGCCCCCTAGTAGCTCGCGCGCGTGCGTGGTAGTTATCTCCTTTGCACGTGGCGCGGTGGTGGCGTGTTCTGGTACTCGTCTGGTTCGGGAAGCAATTTTTGGACTGTTTGATAATTTAGAGGTGTCCAGAGCTCGTGGGTAAGTTTGTTAAATCTTGAGTGGTTAGTTCGTATATTGCACAATTCTTCGAACTAGAAAATGCGTTAGGGAACAAAATACAGCTCTCACAATTTTTCATTTAGGCTTTTGAAAAATTGAATGCAGAGAGCGGGAGAAACATACCCAATCAGCGATGTTGCTGTGGTGCACATTTTTCGATTTCGTAGTACCGATCAGTTGGTATCGATTCTTGTGCATAAAACTGCACGTTGTGAAGCATTGGTATAGGAATCGATTCTTGAGTTTATTCTGATATCTGGTAGTGGTACTGCATTGGACTGATAATTTTATCAAGGAGAACTGCGGTGCTAAAATGTTTGACGAGATACAAATCTATTCAATGAAATTTTCAAAACAAATTTGGTATCTTTAATGTAAGGAAGTACTGGTTAATTTAACACTGGGAGGTGATTTACGAATACACTTTGTAAGTATAGTTGTTATGTTTTTTTATGGTGTAAAATTCAGTTTTTTTCTTTTATGCCCAAAATGTCATAGGGAGTCCGGCGTTTTGGTTTGTTTTTTAGCTATTTGTCACAAATTTGATATCAATGGAAAGGGAATTGCAAGACAAATTGAATGGTACTTTATTTGGTGTAATTTCTGGGTGCTGGTGTCTGTAAAAGTGGCGACCAAATGCGCCTAACGTGCTGACATTATTATCGATAGCAATTAGCATTGTGTTAAGGAAGGTATACTATTACTAGTAGTATTTACTACAGTACACGTGGATGCGTTTTGAGGCATTTTCTTTGGTTCAGATTTATTGTGAAAAATGTTTCGATCTTATAACAATGGCAACTTTCGAAGTAACTTTCTCACCTTCAAGTTTTTAAATTAAGTAGATGAATATTAAGATAAACCTTTTGTCCACATAATACTTCACTTTTTTGCATGGGTTCAGAATACAGTCCAAAATGGTGGACTCCCTAGTAGTAGTACTCAGTCATAGGCCTGGACTCAATTTCCAACCAGCTATATGAAATGTAGGGCCTACTCAACTCAGTCCACTTTGATGTCTAACTAAAAATGGAATGTTTGGACCGATGCATAACTAAATGATCGAATGCTTTAGTGCAGTGAATGCTCATTTTGTATTCAATAGGGAAATGTGTAATCCGGTTGGAACTGCACACAGCACAATGCCATTCACCATTTTTTTCCTCTGCTCTGTTCTGTATTCTAGCTATCAGTCATTTTAAAAGCGATTTTGAAATAAATTGGAACTGAGAAACCTCAAATTTTGTAAACAATCTTTTGAAATGTTCATGAAAAATACTTCTAAAATATTCATCCTTATTGCATGGCAGAATAGTCTTTCCAAACATTGGTATGCACATGTCATAGCCCTTGAAGGACGCCATGATATGGCGTCCTAGCGCACAAGACTGCACAGCAGGTATGCTAGAATTTGAGGTTAAAAAATCACAGTTTATACCTGCAAGAATATTCTTGGCATCATCTCTGCCAACAGTTCAACAACAGTCCATCTTCGGATAGAAATATTCCTCCAAAAATGTCAAGAAAATGGGTAATCGTTACCTTTAGGACACCTCTATATTTTTTACGAGTTCCATTCAAAACTGACTTTTGCAGATGACTTTACAGTACCAAAGTGACTTTTGCAGGCTAAAGCAGTCTTTTTTTCTTAAAATTAACTCATCTTTGTTGTAATTTTAAAATGCACTTTTAAAGAAAATGTGACTTTCCTACCTTTGTTTGCAGTCAGAGATGTTGCCGTTTTACCCCATAATTTCCCTCATAAATCAAAACCCTGCCCTCTTTCCACAAAATTAAGCTTGCTCATATTCAACATGATATCTTAGCGAACTATTTAGATGATTTCAAGCACACAGAGTGACTTTTCCTGCCTGTATCATCACAAAATATTGAGGTACATGTAAGTTCCGAAACATAAACTGTCTCCTTAGTTCTCTTATATGGAACTGGTCCTAAAGGTAACGATTACCAGAAAATGAGATATTTGTGGCTCAAAATCGTCTCCACGCAAATGTTGGGGAACGTTCGCGTGATAGTGGAATGCACCTCTGTTTGCCCAATCTGAGTGCTCAAAACAAATTGTCCACAAGCCTTTGAAAAAGAAAGTATGCCACTGGAAAATAAGCAAATGTGAACAAAGGTTTGAGAAGTACTAATTTTCAAATTAAAAATAAATGGTATTTTTTTTTAGACATGGTACCATACCACATAATCAGATTTTTTGCTAAACTTTTGAGTATTGTGCGGATCATCATATTAATTGAATAAAGCACACTGCTGGTCATGCAATACCATCCAAAGGGGCCGATTCAAAACTTTAACATTTGTTTTCCAATCTGAAGGATGTTTACTCCCTTTTGCATTACATTAAAATATTTACATATTTAGGATGTATCTTACTTCCATTTATCATTTTTATTCCTCTGCAAAGATCTGATTGAGTCCAGAGAATGTCTGGATGAGGATTGAACAGCTGTGCTTCAGGCAGAATGCAATGCATTGTGATGCCGTCGAGTGGGCGATATAAAGGCCAGGTTCCGGGTGGTAGCCCAGGTCAGGCTGAGAAAAACAACCAATCGGGTGAGTCTAAGGCTAGTGGATGGGGCACACTACATCAAAATCAGCTCAATGCACAATAATCTCAAGCAGCAATTTTAACCCTAACCCCCTAGTATCATTTACTAGGAACCATACCCATCCTTGCAAATTCCAACACCATATGTAAACTATGTACACACAAATTGTTGGACTCTGGTTCTGGTGGTATGCCAAACTCGGTGTAAAGGACTATCAGTTTGGGGGTCCAGTACCCATCCTAACATATTCCATGGAGGAAGGATACATATTCCAACCAAACATGCTGTTAGGTTTTGACGGGTTGAGTACTGTTAGGGATAAAGAACATGTCTTTAAAGGGCATTATTGGGTATAAACAGTCATAAATAACTGTGACAATCATATCCAATAAAATAAACGAATGCTTTTAACATGCTTGGTGGAAAATTTGCCTGCCAATTAATGCCTGTTGTTTGCTACCAGTGACACAAAATGTGGCATGGTCTGTCACTATCCCCATGTGTGGGACTCCCCAAACTTGCTGAGGGGTTTAATTTAACAGCCCAACATTTGCAGTATTTTTTGGATGATGGCCTGTCAAACCATTGTGATTTAGGCTACCACAACATTTTTAAAAGTCTGTAGTTGATAAAATATTCACAAGGAATCTTATTGTGATCCAAATTAAAACTCATAGTTCCACTTGAATGAGGTGCAGATTGCATTGTAATACAACATGAGGAAAATCAAGTACGTGTATTCATTCATTAAATGTCAGTGGTGCAGCAAAATCCAAGATGCATTTGGAATGGTAGTCCCGTACAATTTTCAACCAGTCTTTCCAATTTACAATATGGCTTTTGTATTGTTCAAAGCAACTTGTGCATAGCTATGATGGAGTGGGTCTCTGATTTTGTTTACATACATGTATGCGCCAAATCTTACATAATGAGATTTAAGGACATTTTTTAATTGGTAGAGCGCCGGTACGGTAACCCGGAGGTCGCAGGTTCGAATCCCGCTCGTGCCAGTTTCTTTGTTCACTTTGAAATGACATTTTTTAATTGTTAGTTTTTGCTTGCATCTTTTGATATCACTCAGGTTTTTACATTCTGATGAATATAGACATTATTGAAAACCTTGAAAGTTCCTGTTGATTTCATTGTGACGTGTGATTCATTTTGTTGGGTTCGGCCACATAGTTATCTAATGAAGCCTAGAAACAAACCTTTTGAAGTTGCAACGTGGTAAACTAATACATGTATAACTCTTTGGATCCCACTAGGGCTGACGATATTGATTTTTTTCGTAGTCGATTTTTTTCCCTTGCGATATCGCCGATATGGCGATAAAATCGTCAACAAATTTCAGCATGATTAAAAAGTTCGTTCACAACTACATAATCGCGGGACGTATTTGTCGCCAGTCATTGTTTGAGGCCGTTCTTAGGCCAGCCATCAATATTGAGAAACAGCGTAGTCTTTCAGGGCGAATGAATACTGACATTGTAATGAGTATACTGATTTTTTAAGCATACATAGTGTACATGTAGCTTGTCGGAACAGGTGAGCATTAATATTCCAAGCAAAGGATACAATAATCCATCCTTCCGTTTAATTCAGCCGCAGGAGGGTAAAAATTATTCTCCTTGCTCGACGTTAAATACGACAGATTTGTGTCCCCTTTGTGCTATATTTGTTCTGCTTGCTCTAATTGTTCTGGTGATTTTCACGGCAAGGTTGCGTTCAGCCCGCTCACTCGACTATCGACGGGTACCAGCGAATTGTGTAGATACCAACAGTCAATCCTCGACAGTCTACACAAAACCACATTTTGAGAAGTTTTCAGGGTTAACTTTATGAAAATTACACTGGGGGTAACACAAAGGCTAATACCAGTGGTTCAAGTTTTAACTTCTTTGCAATACAATCGGCATAATTTGGTCTAATTGCGGTGAAAATGAACATTTTCTAGCTGTCCACCATGAATAGAAATTGCACCATTTTTGTAGACTATCGGATCGCTTGTGCAATGTCATTTGTTTTTTATTAAAACGTCCCGCGCAGTACGAATCACCGAGCCACCGAGTGGTCGATTATCTTATTTTACACTATAGATAAAAAGTTCGGAAGGATGATGTCACTTCGAATTGAACCTCGCTTACAAGGAAATTAATTTTAGCGAATTTGCTGGTAAAAAGAAAGTATCACCGATTTTTTAGGGGAAAATAGGGGATTTTAAAAACGATATCGGCGATATCTCGATTTTTCGATTTAAAAAAACATGTAGCCGATTTCGATTTTTGGGCGGCGAATATCGCATCATCGCGATTTTATCGTCGTATCGCCCAGCACTAGATCCCACTCTTCATTAGATAAAGATGTAAGGTTGCCCTGCCTTTGCCAGCTTGCCTTGTTTTAACCTAAAACTCTTTGTCTACCAAATTGCTTGGTCATGCAGCCCTTGCTTGATATTACAAATGTACATGTTTTCCTAGTTCTAAGTCTGGTTGGTCTCTTTTTAAAAGTAATATTTCTACATATCTGAATGGAATCTTGGTTCCCATAAAACAAAAAAATAATTTCCTTTTAAGAGTCTCCTCATTATCGGAGTAAAGATATGTGTAGTCACATTGTTAAGATGAATATTTCCCCTCAATGGTTCAAGAAGTAGTGAAAATACATGTATGCACTGACTCTGATGATTTGAGGAAGTAAACATTGTATAAGATGGATGAAACGTCAAGTTGTACTTTCCTGTTCTCAAAACTCAGCGCTCAAATTTCTTACAAATACCCACTTGACCACGGGGGTATTGGCACAAGAATTCAGTGGACCAAAATAATTAAACCATTGCCTGTCAAGTGTGAATTCAAGATTGATTTCTTCAAGGTAATTACGAAGAAAACGAAATCTTTGAGACTAGTCTACATCTACCAGGTCAAGGAATCCACACAGTTGATGTCTAAATTCCTAAAGTTGGTCTATTGGGTCAGTGGATCATTCAAGTCCTAACAATATTGATATCATAAAACTAAGGTGCTGCAAACCAACTGTAGATTGATCTGTCAGCATGCAAAAATGTGATGTCATATTTTGATGATTTAAAAGTCAAAACTATAAATAAAAGAATTTTAGAATTGGAAGTATCAAAACAAAAGAGGATAACCAATGAGTTGATTAATTAAGATGCTTTGGCTTGTATTATTCAGGTTGTGCCTAACTTTTCTGACATGTTCAAAGTGTAAATCAAAACTTTTTGAACCAATATCCGTTTTCCTAATGAGGAAAATTATTTCAGAAATCTTGTAGGGCTGTCCCGAATATAGCGAATATTATAATATTCGATCATCAACCGAATATTCGAATAGCTTTTTGCCGGTTCGAATATTTGAAAAAAATATATATGCACACGTGTACAGATACGACTATGATGCTATTTTAATAGAAAAGTTACGGCACTTAGCATTGTCAAATGCCGCATTTTTTGTGGACAGAGGTTTATGGTTCCCGACCGTAAAACCCTTGACGCTTCTAAAATAATTATTGCAAAAACTCAGGCTGGAGTTTGGTTTCTTATCAGAACAATATACGTACTCGTAATGATCTTGTTACAATGCAAAAATATTCCATCGGGTGGTCTCTAATATCGATCGCCGCATATAAAACACCGGTGTGCTTTGCATGCAACTTTTTACCGGCGCGGCATGCAGTTGCAGCAGACGCCTGAAAGACTTGATCGGCGAGTATCGAATATTTGAATATTCGGTCAAGCCCAGTCTCGAATAATCGAATACTAAATTATTCGAAAATGAACAGCCCTAAAATCTTGATTCAAACCGTCATTTTGATTCTAAATTTTTCAGTTGAATAGTGAGCTGCATGTACATGACACACTTTAAAATGACAAAACTTTTCTGTGTGGAAAAAGATTTGATCTGAGCCCTGATATCTTGAAGTTCATTTAAGCACATGTGGGATTCTCGAAGTGTTAAAGGGCCTGTAGTCAAAAAGTTGGCTTCTGACATTTCATTAAAACTTTTCAGTTTGTGTTAAAGCTACATGTAACCTGAAATTTAAAAAAATTGTTGTTTTTAACTAAAGGGCCACAAAAGATAGTGTTTGTTTAGTAATAATCATTTGGTTAAGATCCATTTCAAATTTGTAAAATCCAAGAATTCTTAACTTTGCGGTACAGTGTACATTGTACATGAATGTGTGCACCAGCCCTAAAAAAAAATAGTTCACAGTTTTTGTTGATTACTAGACTTGGAAATGTCGTTCACGGTTTGTACACACCCTATGGCGAATTAGTCCAAAAGTGGACGGAACAAGCTGATTGGCCGGAATCGCCAAAAGCCTTCTATAACATGAATATTCAAACCAGGAGAATTACTGGACGATTCCACTAATCCGACGAACCGTTAGAATTAGCCACCCAATCGGGCGGTACAGCGCTCGCGCGCGCTTCATAGGCGTGCTTAGCCCTAACCCTGCCAGACGCAGCACAGTGCATCTGTGACAGCTTGATGACCTTGCTGCACTCTGCACACAAGTCAATGTGACAAAAAGTATGCAATCTGATGCGTCTGGCAGGGTTTCTAGCCAAAATACCCTAGAGGGTTAGGGTTAGTACATAATTATAAGGTGCGTGTTTATTTTGGAACGTGTTTACTTTTCACCTATTGGTCAAAGGCACAATGTGTGCGTGCGTATAACGAGCGCGCGTGTATGGTACCGGTTGATTGGGTACCTAAAGATGGCTTCTAATTTTAAACAACTAGCTACAAATAATGATATACGGCATTCTGACTAGTGCCCCGAACAAAGAAAACTGACAATTTGGGAGACCGCCAATGTATTGCAAGATGGCCATCAGGTAGAGTGCCGGTATGGTATTGTAGAGGTCGCAGGTTCGAATCCCGCTCCTGCCAGTTTTCTTTCTTCACTTTGAAAATGTATTTATTACTTTTAAATTAGACATCAAACAGTCTGCCTATGTTTAGTTATTGAATAATTGCTTACCAAATTTTAATTGGTGGTGTACATGTACTACTACTAACAATTATTTCGGCATGTCAGAAATTCAGCTGGATGTATGATACATGTGGTTCACCTGCTGTCCCACCTGCTAGGGCTGACGATATTGATTTTTTTCGTAGTCGATAAAATTTGTCAACAAATTTCAGCATAATTAAAATGTCGCAAAGGTTCGTTCGTAACTACATAATCGCCGGGCCCCATTGTCGCCAGGCATTGTTTGACTTCGAAGCCGTTCTAAAGGCTGTTCGATATGACGATATTTCCCGATATCTTGATATTTTTTTCATATCGAAAATCATATCGGCCTCTTAAAAAACACCGGAATATCGGGGAATTCGATATACCGAAGAATATCGTGATATTGCTTTTCGCAGCGTTCACTTGAAGTTGTCCTATTGTGTGGATTAGTCAAGATTACCTTGCTTGAAATTCCAGTTATTTCCAATAAATTTGACGATAGAATAGCACATCCATGTACATGTAACGTGTGATGAACCATGGAGGAATAAAAACAAATACCTTGTGTACTAAATGTGTTGTTTCTTGGATCGTTTTCTAAACCCTGACAAAACTTCTCGGCACCGTTCATTATACAGCGCACATGTGTGCGTGCATTCCATGTAGTCTTGGTCAAGTGCAAACAACCGCACTGAAAGCTCAACCGTATTATTCCCAGTGTACAATGCATGTGCACGCGCGACGCGAAGCGAAATTCGCCTTGAAGAAAGGCTACTAAGTCCTGGGGGGTTAGAGCAATTGCTTCAATAACCCAACCCCTAAAGCGCATATGGAAACGTCTCATCCGCTCCGTGCGGCCTGCGTACATAGGGAAAATTAGCATTTTTTCATGAAAAAGTGATTTTATAAAAAAGTGTTTTCATTGCTAGTATTGGGCCGCCCAGGAGTCACTAGAACAATATTCATCAAATCCAAAACCTAGAAATAATACCAGTCAGTTCCTCAGTTTCGTCGGAAAAAACATAGTAAGTCTGCAAGATGTCCTCGTTTTTACGTGGGAGAGTTGGCAAAACAGCAAGTTTCTTCGTACATGACCCACTTTCGCAAGCCCTCACTCGTTTCACCGTGACCAGGCTGCTTCGGGCCTAGCGGTTTATGAATATGCTGATTGTTAGCTTTCTTGTGATATAAAACCTATTTTGATTGGTTAAATAATTTCGTCGGAAGAAAGCCTTTTAAAAAGACTGTCTATTAACAGCTAGCGTCTGAAATGACCTTTCGTCTAAAGGTCCCGGATGCACAAGCACGCAAAGCTTCATTTGTGACGTCATAAATTATTACTCGGTGTCTTTCTTCGTCAAATGCTACAATTCTACAATATCTAATATAGTTTTTAATAATTATTAATATGTAAGACTATTTGTCAAGCTATTATTTTAAGTTTTTGGATTAATTTAAAGTGATATTTTACAATTAAAGCTGATTTTCAGTCCTATTTATTGGATCGTACCATTAAAACTCGTAGGGGGTTGGGAACTGTACAGGCCGCGCGCGCCAAATTTCAACTACATCCACGTACGTTTTTGTTTGACTGCAACTCATTTTACCTGTTGTTTTAATCAGTGCTTATCAATTGTCCAAATGAAGCCGATTCTGTTGTTAAGCAGTATTTTCGCCCAAACAGTTGACAGTTCTACTTTATTACATATTGAACAATTGAAGTATAACTTTTAGTTTCAAGTATACATTATTTACCATTTAATTTGTGTTTTTCAGTGGTTGCATTGGTGTTTTGATCAGAAGAGTAAAGCATTAAAATACATGGAACTACACAACAATTTGTTACCAATTTGTATGCTTACACTATGCCTGTCCCCTCATTGTGCCATTGTTTATTTACCCATTCCCACAATGGAACTACCCTGCACTGCAGGTCAGTGGCCCGCGACCTTGTGTACACATCGCTCCACAGAGCGCGCGTGTGGTCAACTTCTTTTATGAGACAAAACCGGGGAAACGTTTCCATATGATCTGCGCGTGCGCGTTGCTTTGTTGCTATATAGCCTTGGTCATAGTGCAAGCAACCGCACTGAATGCCACCGTCTTAAAATTCCCAGTGTACAATGCACGTGCAAGTGTAACGCGAAGCGAAATGCGCCTTGAGAAAAGGCAAACAATTAGTGCGGCGCATGCGTTGTACAATGCACATGTACAATGTCCGTCGTGATCAATGATTTTGATCTTATGTGATTGAGTACGTACACAAGAAGCTCGAAGACACGTACGTCTGGTCAAACCACGCTGCTATTAAAATCGGAACTAAATCCGTAATTTCGCACGGAACAGCGCGAACACAGGTGGGTCATTCCATGAAGTTGAGACACAATGTGTGACATATTGGTAAAATGTTTAAATTGGTGTGAAATAAATTTGTTACACCACATGTAATTCTATACAATTATTTCATCATAGGTTAGATTCATTGTGACATAATATTTAGTTTAGGGTCCTCTCTCTTGAGTTTCACATGAACTCCCATAGACTTACTTTGGATAAATCAACGATGTAACACGGTGTCCCGGTTACATCTTAGTTTATGTTGCTCATAATTCATAAATAATCATGTTAAAGCATCCAAATCTGTATGTGGTAGTTAGAAAATGTTATCCTTTTACATACCCATCAAATACAGTTGGCTAAAACATTTGATGTAATAATTGATTTGGCAAGCCTGCAAGGATGTAACATGGGACACCGCTCCATCAAGGGTGGCAAACTAACACATGACACCAATTTAGGGGGTCTTTTTTATGTTTTTAAAAAGAGGTACTCCAAGTCTTTGTTATCATGTTGCATGGACATTTCACATACTGCTTACAGATAAATTATGGAAGAAAGTTCCCAAAATTGCTAGGATGTAACGTGGGACACCACCGTTACATCCGAGTCCATTTTGCCCTAATTTTGAAAAGGCAGTCCAATATATTGACTCTACAAGTTAATTTTATTAAAACGGTAATCACACAAAAGAAAAGAAATTTAATTCAGACTTCATTTGATGAAAAGTAAGAAAGCTAGACATGCAAGCAGGATGTAACCAAATTTAACAGAGTGGGACACCATCCGTTACCTCTCCAACCACAGATTTGTTAGCCATATAACAGAAAAGATGTAAGAGATACTGAAAATATGATTTGTTGTTAAGTTACATGCAGTTTTTGCTAACTGCTCATGTAAAAGAAAATAAAATAGTTAATTGTTTAAACCTCTGAACCCTATTTGTATTTTGTAAGTTTTTATGTCACAAAATTACCCCATAATTTAGCCCGGGACACCATCACACTTGGTGACAAAACATAAATATATCTCAAATAATGCCCTCATGTTTTGTATCATTCGAAAGCCTTCCTTTTACTCTTCAAGTTCATATCATAATCACCATTAAAGTCAGTTTAGTTTAAACAAGAAAAACAATTACATAATCAAAGAATGCCAAAATGTGTGTGTGTCTCAATTTCATGGAATAACCCATGTACGTAAAACAAATAATGAAAACTAAATGAAATAAATTTTAGCGAATCTGCTGTTAAAAAGAAAGTATCACCGATTTTTAAAGGGAAAATGGGGGTTCCGAAAAAAAACGCCGATTTTAAAAACGATATCAGTGATATCTTGATTTTTCGATTTTAAAAATCATGTAGCCGATTTCGATTTTTGGGCGGCGAATATCGCATCATCGCGATTTTATCGCCCAGCCCTACCACCTGCTGTCACAAGCTGTTTGCATTAATCCCATACATGTAGGTTGCAGGGTTAGGGTTAGAATTGTAAAACCAGAGCATATCAATACAAACTTGTCCAGCAGTCTGTGACCATAAAAATATTAGTAGTAAAAGAAAGAAAAAAATGTCAAACCAAAAACCCTTCTTCAGCTGAGAAAAAGTTAACTGCCACAGTGTCCATAAATTCAGGGGGAAATTTTTATATTTTTATCATTTAAATATTTCTGGTATGCTATAGACATTAACTGTGATTTCCTTTTAAATACTGCAGTGGTATAGAAACATCTCAACCATTATTTTGACTCTCTCAACCATTATTTCACAGCCATAAAATGTCACTGCTTTATTTGCATATAGCTTAACCCTAACAGTCCTGAATCCTCCAATTTCAATATGATATGCCACACACCCTAGGGAGTTAGGGTTAAATTTGGTCTTGTCCATAAAATATAATAATATGTGTGATCCCTGGCTTTACGTTTGTTTATGTTGACATTGTGCATGCAAGTACATGTATTGTAATCAAAAGAGCAGTATTAATTCATCAAAACGAATAGACAAAAGAAATTTCCAAATTTTGAAGAAAACAAAATAAGGAACCGTCTCTTGACACAGAACCAAAAGAGGACAACATATACTAAAAGGGTCTATTTTATGACCCACACACACTGACAATGAGCCAAAAATAGGCCAGCATGTTTTTATGCCAATTATTGGTCTTGGCAGCTTGTGAATATGACCTTTGTTTATTTAATATTTTGTTTTTGTTTCGGTTGAATTTTATATTACCAGATTTAGCAAATAGGAGTTTATCATTTGTATAATTTAACAATACAATTTGAAGGCCCATTAGAACAAAACATTTGCAGTCCAGTCATTCACAAACTGGCTGAAGGATACAAAATTCAACTGAGTTTTAAGAAAGTTCTAAACATTCGGTGAAATAATTATGCCTTGTACATGTATGTCAAAAAGTGTTAGGCCTACATGTAATTTCAAAATTTTTTCGAATTCTTGATGGTTCCTGTCAAATACAATGGAATACTGGAATACCACATTGACAACACGCTAAGGTACAGATAACACACTTAGGCCTATTTACAATAAACCTGTTTTAAATATTACGCTAACCTTCAAAAGTTCATCATAAAAGTTCTAATATTTTGCAGTGTTCTCCAAATGTTGGGCACTTGCTAAGCTCTTTCACAGTCAAGTGTATGTACACCTCTAAGTTTGTTTTGTTCAATGGGCCTTTAATTTGATTAATATTCTTGTGTTTAATTCTTCAAAAAGATTTCAGTAAAAGTCACATGATTTTGTTGGTTGTGCATAACATCCATTCAGTGGTGAGTGTCGATCAAAAGGCGGCCAAAAAAAAGTTTTATAGATGGTTATTAGTATATTATCTCAATCATAAGGCTGTTTTATTTATTTGTCAAAATTGAAAGACTAAAATCGAGTTACTGAACCTATTGCCGGCCCATACGCCTTAATATATATCCATCTTTTGGCCAACCAGATTTTAACCCTAACATCACTGAATACTACAAAATACTACTTGAGTAAACTGCAGTATGGAGTACATGTACTTTTACTACACTGGCCTACAATGTATGAGAATTGAGTAGCCTTTTGTAGTACAGTGTAGTGGACCCCAAATGAATGTCTAGGACGTTAGGGTTAATTTAATAATTTGTATTTGTGTAACAAAGTGGTCGTGATTTCTTTTTCCCACAGAAAAATATTTTGAACCACCACTAGGAATTTCATTTTACCTTTACACATGTGTGACATGTTCTTGCGAAATCAGACAGAACTGGGCATAAATGTACGTAGGCTGTGACCAAGAAAAATTGAAATTTACAGAAATCAAACCAAAAACCCCAAATATGAAAATTCATAACTTTGTGATAGAATGTCCTATTACAATCAAACAAATGGCATTGTAACTTGGAGAATTTACGTCTCTTTCAGAATCGCCCAATAACTCATATTTGACCCCCCTGCCCAGTTCCGCCTGATTTCACAAGAACACCTTACATGTCCCAAGAGAACATTGTCAACATACACAAGATGAAACAATTATTTAGGTGGGATTAAAGATGCTCTGTCTGTGCTTTTTGGTGCGTCATCCCAAAAATAATGTTTTTATTTGAATTGCTAAATTGTTAGCATTTGATAAGTTTGAGGAGATATTCCATGCAAAAAAATTGATTGAATTAACACTGACAGTTAAATTTCAATGTTTACAACAGGAGCGGGATGCTCCTATTCTTAAAGTTTTACTGTAGGGCAATTTAAAGTTATGTTTAAAGTTAAGACAAATAGATTGCAGAGTGTAAGGAATTTAACATCCGTTATTATTTTATTTTTAAAGGTCAAAATCCATTGAATTGAAATTTTCAGCTAGAGCCACAGACATGGCAGCTTTAACTCTAACAGTCCCAAATCCTCCATAAACGTTTTCAACATGGGCGTATTGTAAAGGCTTACGGTGGTATGCAAAATTATTTGAACTCTTGACATATCTGAAGAAATATATATTTAATGCCTTACACTGCCTGGTTTACATTTTTCACCTGTATTAAATTGAAAAGATAATTGTTGTGACATACATGTAGCTCACATTAGTATCTGACAAGCCTACCATCTTTTTTTATCAAACTTTACTCTAATATTTGGTGCATCTTTCGGGCAAAGTGTATATTCTGAGAGTTTCTACACTAATGCTGTTCCAAGTCTTCTGAAGTTCATTCCAGAGGGTTTCATTTCAATGTACATTGTTATATTGATTGCCATTTCATCACAAACAACGAAAGTACCTAAAATATGCCAAGTGTTTGAATAATTTTGCACACCACTGTAGTTTTTGAACAAGGAGTTTGACTAAAATAAAGTACTGGCAAGCTGTGATTTATTTTTGTTTAATTACTGTTCAGGCATTTAACAGTGAGTCAACACATCCTTGTCTTTTCTATTGAGACAAATAGTGAGAACAAATGTTACCAATTCAGATTTCCTGCTAATCATTTCACTAAGTGAATGTCAATGCATACCTGTTTATAGACCCAATCATATTTGAATTTTTGGCCAGTGGCTTAAATTATAAGGTGAGCATGTGCTTGATAGGCCAAGAAATTTCCATTGACTTGCACTCAATAATCAAATGTATACATGTACTTTGTAAATCAGTAGCGTATCCAGCTTTTTGTGCCAGGGAGGGCAAACAACATCTGAACTGTCTTAAAACCGTCGCAAAAACACTATTTCCTTTTGTTTTTTGTGATGCCTCAAATGCTGCCGGGGGGGGGGGGGGGGGGGGGGGGGGGGGGCAAGTTGTTCCCCTGCCCCCCCCCCCCCCCCTTTCCGCTGGATATGCCACTGTTGTAAATGTATTATGTTCTTGGAGATACAAAGTTGTAATGGATAAAAGTGCCAGCCCCACCTTTATATGGCATTTTAACCCCTTGCGTACGGATGACGCCAAATAGCGCAAAAAAAGCCAGTGCCACCAGGCCGGATATATATATATATATATATGATGCCTATACAGCCGCTATTTGTGCAGTTTCAATCCATTGTTGGATTATTGTGTCCGTTTTGCTTGGCTGCACAGGCCGCCCCGGCACCTCCTGATATTAACTGTACTCAAGGGGTTAATAGCAGAAAGTTGGAGTTGTCAAACGTGTTGAGATGGAGATAGGATGGGATAGTGAGGAAAAGGCCAAAATACCACTTTGTGGTTATAATACCGTAAGTTTGATCATAATGTTAAAATTACATGAGCCTGAGTCTTACCAAAGCAATAAACCCATAACAGGAGAATACTAGAGTATACTGATAGTACAAGAGATTCAGCTAAGCTTTAGATGATGATCTTAGGCCAAGCTGGGTCTACCATACATTGTATGTACATGTACAGCATCTCAGCTAACACACATGCAAGCTGATGACTTTATCCTAGTAAATTTTCTCCTCTGAGGTGTCGTTTGTGCACATGAGATGCAGTCAACATGCATTCCTCTCAAAACTAAATCGTGCCATTGCCAGGCTGAACTTTGTCAATATGGACATTGATTGAGTGAAACAATTTTTTTTTGGCAATGAAGTATCATTTTGTGACTTAATACTGATAAAGCTTATAAATATTAAGAAGGCCAAAATACACAGTTGGAGAGCACAGACTTTGTTGATCTGAACATGGTTGAGTGGAACTGTCAGATATTAAAGTGCCATTTTGCACCACTGGTTGATGATGAGGCTCATGTAATTGGGATTGTCAAAATTCATGGCTGGAGAGCAGGTTGTGAGAACACGTACCCTGTTTCCTCTCAAAGTGGAATGTCGTGAGAGGACAAGTGCATGGCTTTTATTCAGAAAGCCTTTCCGTGCCCCTTGCTTGGTACAGTTTGCAGAGGGTTCAGTTTGCAGAAGATGCCTTATCCATTTTGCCATGGATGGTTTGGTGTTTACCGTTTGAACTCTGACTTTGACATCATTTTCAGAGGTAGATAGGAGGTGCCTGATCCTTGGAATGACCAAACATCAGGGTGTCACTGGGGATACCTACATTGTATCCCCAGTTGACGGAGAAGGCGTAACCCCATACTTTGGTATGGGAGCCCATCGTAATGATTAGTCTGCCTTTAAATAAGGCCCCTTGAAATCTTAATCACCTTCAGGCTTTCCCTGAGAAATCTCTTGAATATTAACAAAACATATCCCAATTTTGTGCAGCAAGGCACATCAAACTCTTCTTGAATTATACAACTTTAGCTTGGTATCTTTTTGCTGTTTCTGATGATCTCAAACCCCCTCCCCCAATCCATCTATTCTGAATTACTTTACTATTACTTGACAAAAGGAATGCATGCCTAGTGTAGAAATTGTAATCCTTTTCAAAAAGTTCCTTTTCCTTTCAACTCTATCCTGATATGCTTCCTGGTCGTCTTGGGTTCTTTTAGCTTCCAAGACGGACTTTATGACCTGATAGAATAGGGACAGACAGGTGGCATATAGCTTCATATGAAGCCATTTAGAAACCTTTGCTCTAAAATCTCACATACTGTAAAAAGAATAATTTTGTATACCAAATGTACCTGGAATTGCCCTGATAGAATACGGACAGATGAGTTGCATCTACCCTCATTTGAAGTCATGCGGAGTCTTGAAAAAGTATGGAAATAATGCCGTGATACAATTTGTTTTCTATACAGCAGAATGAGAATTGGAGATTGGCTGTACTTTAGACAAAATGCTGTTGTTTGAGGCAGCCTATTACGCTCTTTAAACCAGAACTGTAAGGAGTTTTAAAGTTCAGTTGCTGTGCATGTTTGCTAGAAAAAATGGATTTATTCCTGCCAACAAATTACCAAAGAAACAAAATTTTGAGTGAAAAGTAAATTTAGGACAGTTTGGATTCTAGGATATCGTCAGTCAACTACAAAAGGCATTTCAGGAAGAAGACCGAATGTAAGCTTTATGCAAACCAAGCAATGACAGACTTGTGTTTCCTATTTGTACTAAGCAATGAAAAGCCAGTTATACATTTAATAACCCTAACCCCCTTGGGTGCATGCAAAAATCATATTAAAATTGTTGGATTTAGCAGGTTTATGGTTAATGTGCCAGACTATAAATGTATACAGTCAACTCTCGTTAATACAAGGTCCTCCGGACTTACGCAAGTCGTATTATCCGGGCTCTCGTCCAATCCAGGCTGTAGGTTTTCGCCTTTATTGTGTATAAATGTGACGTCTGGATAGGCCCCAAACACAATGTAAACACCACGCACATCATGTCGATAAAATTGTATTGCTTTATATTGGTTATGAAAATGTTGCAAGCAGATTTTTCATAAAACAAGCAGTATAATATTTAATAAATTAATACCTGAGCACAAGAACAAGACCGCTGGAGTTTGCTGACCGGGCGATTTGAGCTGCCTAGATCACCGCAAAACCATTGCATTAGTTACATGCACCTATGAAAGCCGTCAAACGCACGTCAAATGCATATGTGTGGTCCATACATTCAGACAAATCCCAGACCTCCCAAAAAGCACACCTGTATCTTCAATTGAAATTAACTCTTTTACACTAATCCAAAAGACGGTTTGCGCTCTCGAGCGCAGGCCCTTCTGTGAAAGGTCACAGCATGGTGAGAGGAAATTTTTAGAAGAGCTACACGACTTGAGCACTTGGTGGCAGCTTTGATGTGTGGCCTAGTTCGGTTATTATGCGATCAAACAAGATACATGTACATTGTAATCAGTTTTCTGAGCAGGCGGGGGATGTGATGTCAAAGCACGCCAACCCTTTTTCCTTTTTTTTTTATTTATTGAAATCACCCAATTCAAGGCTAAAAGCCACTCTAAGTAAAGGGCTACGATCAGAGGTTGTAGGTTTTGCTTGTGCCCAGATCTATAAAATAGAGGATAATTCTTCAACAGATTCCAGAGAAATTATCCCAATTTTCAGACCTATAGACCCAGGCGGGGTAACTTCCACCGTCGGTCAGACCAACTCGCCTTCCCCACCTGAACCACCCATTTCATCAGTTGTGTTTTTGCTCCCCTACCTCAGGGTTACTTGCTCTTAAACAAGATACTCTCTGAGCCTGGAATCTTGAATCTCAGACTCTGGGGAGGGGAAGGGGGAATGTTCTCTTGTCAGACTTCCTTGAACACCAGCCTCGATGATTTAAGCAAATAAATGCTTGCCGAGTGACCACAGTCCTATTCTCCATTGTAACTCTTTTCACAATAACTGTTAGTTGCTTTGAACGTGAAAGTTTACCACTACAACAAAGTTAATGTCTAATAATAGCATAACTTTAGGAGAACTAATTTAATCAGACTTTTCTAACGGCTGATTTTACTGCATTATATTGGAAAGGTCTTGAAAGCTGGAGATGAACATATTTTTTGTGGTATGTGTTGTATTTACAATCGCGTTCTACTTGAACTTCTTTTCCATGCCAAATTCTGAGTAAATGTTGTATCATTACAGTTTTGGCTCAGTCATATTTTGACTTTGGTAAAATGGCAGTGCATCAAGCTGTACTTGTTGAGTACACAATAAGACTTCCTGTATAATTGTCAGCAGACATGTCATAAGCAGGGTTCAATTGCTTCTTGCATATATTCTGCTGGCATTTAGTCAATTTGAACTGGTGGAATCAGATAACTGGTGGTTAGTTGATATAATACATGGTTACAAGTCCATTTACGTTGTACTAAAGTGCAAAGCATTGTACATGAACAATTTATCTCGGGTTTTTTCCCCAGAAAATTGCAAAGTCCTAAATATGCAATTACATGGAACAGGTTTCACAGACACAAAGATGTAAAAAATGTTGACACAGCAATTTGACACAGGTAAAATCAGCCGTTAGAAGCGTGCAAGTCTCGGACGGTTTTTACTTGTTACCAAACACACACTGATGGCTGCCTGCTTTTCTCTTTTTCTTTACCAGGTGACTGATCAGGTGACCCGTCGCTGTGGGACAAGGAAATGATCATGTAACTGTGGGACATATGGAGCTTACTGATGGTCATCCTAGGGGACTCGTTTCGGGGCTGGAGGGGACTGCCTTGTTCATGCTGGTGTTGTTAATGAGCAAATCCATGGCAATTCAAAGGGAAATTGTTCTACTCCACCCTGAATAATTCCAATCAAAATTGTTTCAGTGCAAACAGAAATCGAAGTTATGAAGTGTACCAAATATGCATATTTTTTCTTAAGACCTATTCAGAACCAAAATGTTCAGAAAAGCTTCTGTGCCAAAAACATTTTTGCTACATAGTACATGTACATGTACGTACAGTATGACTGTTAAAGTGCACCTTTTTAAACCTTTATTGCCACAGATTTGCTCACTGGAAACTGTATACCATTAAGATATAAGGTCTGTGCTCTTGTCTGTGCTCTTGCTGAATTACAAGTCAAATTCTAAGTTACTGTCATTATAGGGCAATCAGCTAAGAACTTTCAAATAATGTGCATAAAAATAGCATTCTTTTGAATGACAAAAAAATATTTCAATCTGTTGTTCAGGGATGCCAGTCAGACTTCTCTTAAGGACCTGAAATCACAGCCAAGATGAATGGATTTACAGTCAAATTTTGTAAAAGCCTGAAATCAGGCAATTGCCTGAAGACTGACATCCCTGTGTTGTTTCTTGGGCGGGAAAGTGTTACATTTGTGTACACAACAGTCCAGATTCCAAATGCCGTCTTTTTCCCCCAAAAATGCTGTACTCTTAATAGTTTTTATTATCAATACCAGAGTCCAATAAGTTACAATGAACACAGACCTTATATCTGGAAGAACATGATGTACATTTATTACCAATAAATAAATGAAATGAAATGCATAGATATTAGATTTTAAAAGGCAAGTATTTTTTGAAATATTAGGGGAAAACAGGCACATGTCAACTAAAAAAGTGTTGTTTCTTTTGCTTAATTTAGACATGATGAAAACAGAATTTAGTTATAATCAATCTGATAGAACAAGTTATAACATTTTCAAAAGGCTCAGAATTGCTCAGTTCTCTTTTTTGTGCTGTGTTGAAGACGCCACAATTTTGTTGGTTAAAAAATAATTAGCTGAACAAGCCATTTTGTACTTTGTGCAGCCTTCAACTGGAAGTATTTCAATCTACATGTATTTGTACACCCTTCCCTAATTGGGATTTAATGTGCTGAGAACTGGTGAAACACTTTTCTTCTGACATGTGCCTGGTTTAAAACTGTTTATAAAATTGTGTGAAGTTTGTGAAATCGCTTATTTTAAAATGTTTGAATTAATGCTATAATTAAGCAATTACAAGTCTACAAATGGCACATGATTAACATACTTCATGTTATCCAATGCACTGTTTGAATGATCTATGTATAGGTCAACCAGGGGCAAATGCCTGATTGGTCAAGAATACAAGTGTAACATAAGGATGATTTCTAAATGAAGGGCCAATCATGACGGGCTCGTATAAATGCCGACGTCATTCCATGGGCAATGGCTTTCTCACTTTGTCGCAGACTTTTTAGAAGTCCTTCACTGACATTTTAGAATATATGGTTCTTTTTGTTGCCATCTCAAATGTCAGCATATTGTTTGTGCAAAATTGACTTGACAATTCCATTGCCAAGAAAATGTTCGACATAAAAAAGAGCAGTAGACACCTTAATGCAATGAAATTATTGCATTCATTAATCACCAAATAACCCGTGAAATCACAGCTGCATTGGTGCTAGTGGTGATATCATATTTAGGATCTTTTGACATTTCTAAGGTCAAGAGAGGAGACATGATTGCACAAGTTTGTCCGTAAAAAGGACGTCGATTAATGTTGAATTGATTGGCCTGATACGTCATGTACATTTGAATATTTGTTTCTGCAATTTCAGATGTCGAGACAAAAACTAATCGAGTGGTGTATGATGGCTAGTGCATGTAATGATGTGGCATTGGAGACTTGTTTGTATGATTGATTCATAATCAAGTTTATTTGTTTCTTTAGTGTGTTCTGTTTGATACACTTGTCTATTTCACAAATTTTGCAGCGCAATTTAAACCGTGCTTTAAACTTGCAAGTTTGATTATTGTTATATTTAAATAATAACCATTTATAATGTCTTTGCCCATCTTAAAGCACTTTTTACTGCGAGTGTTGAGCAATTTGAAGATCAGAATAGAGAAATTTGTACATTTTGAAACGTATATTTTGCAAATTTCACTTGGGCAAAAAATTGTCTAGTTTGAGATGAAGCTGCAAATTTGTGAAATAGACAGGGTTATACCTTTGTACATATACCTTGATTTTGTTTGCCACCAGGATTGGGTAGTTATAACACACTGCATCAATTATTTGTTTTGAAAATGAAATGTTATTTATTGGCAAAAACAGTAACATATTCTTGCTTTAATTAATATGAATCTCTGATGCAGTGTGTTCTAGTTGATTTAAAACAATTGATCAGAAATGTAAACTTTGAAATTAGGTCGAAACTTCTATATTTCTTTATTTTATTTTGTTATATAGTGTGTTTGGTTGAACAGTAGAGGGGGCTATTCACTTTAGGGATAAACTTGTGAATACAACTTAAATAATTATGCTCTCTTGTGTTAATAAAATACATACTCAATTGAAATACTTTCACTTGGTTATTTATTTATTACAAGTCAACCCTCAACTCTAATTATTAGCTTGACCTTTCAACTCTGACCCGACCCTTCAACTTTGACCTTTAACCTGACTTGACCTTTGACCCGACCTTTGAACCTTCAACTTTGACCTTTAAACTGGCCAAAAAAAAAACGATGCATGCAGACCCCACTGCTGCACGTGGTGTTCCCCGCCCACAGACGCCTTCAAGTCCAGTAGAGTCACCCAACTGTCTAACATCAACAAGTGATCGCTTATTCTTGATGTGCACAAACTACCCAATGTTGAAGTCCAAGTATATCATGGATAACCTCGATTGACTCTCAACAGGATAAGGATCATATGAACTCTGAAAATTACTCTGCTTTTCTAACAAAGTAGATGTCTTTTTGGTTGTTTATACTTAGTGTTTACCTTGGTAACCAGTGATCTTTCCATTACTCCAGAAACTGCTCGTTAAGAGAACCCTCTCACGCTTTTTACTCGTTATGATTGTCAGACTCAACATTTCAGAAGCAGACAGAAGCATCCGTTCCGATCCTTAAAAATAAACTGTTTAACAAATGGTAACAATTTTGCAAGCTCTCTCAGGTGTTTGAAAATGTCGTCAAATTTTAGGGCAGTTGTCCCAGCCAAAATTCATAAAAATAACTTCCACAGTATAACTACTAAAAATCTATTATTTTATAGATCAGCCATGTTCCAGTACACTTTTTAAGTGTTATTTAATTTATGAGAAAAGGGATCTCAGCAAACTCTACCGAGTACGGTTGTCAGGCTAGCTGACTCTAGCTGACTACCGACCCCTCATTCGATGCATTTATGAGTGTCAAATGCAGCCACTCGGAGCTAAGTTCAAGCTCATTTGGATGATAAATATGCATCATTTAAAGGGAATCTAAATGCACTTATCAAGAGCGGATCTTTAAAGCTCATCTGGATGTTAAAATGCGTAGTTTTTTTCTTTTAAAACTACCATGTAAAAGCCTTGGAAGTATCCACATTCAAAATGTTGCTGTTATTTTAACATCTCGAAGAGGGAAGTGTCACTGAAGATTAGGTAATTGTTTGGTTGCAGCGCATGGATTTTACATTTTCAATAAAACGATAGCTTAAAGCCTTGAAAATCACTCTACCTCAGATGTTTTTTGTCTAAATTATTTTGTTGTGATTTTCTCGAGTAATTGTGAAGAGTTAAATGGGGCAAGTATTAAGCTCTCTTTTGCCAATTGTTTTTGCTTAAAGTTTGTGTTTAAATCATTCCTGATCTTGAAGCAATTTTGTACAAGTTAGTTTTAAATTATTTATTTTCCAATGGAATCAACTGTAAATGCCAAAATTATGATTTCAGAAATTTAAGGTGTTTGTTCATCAAAAAGTAAATTTCATCCTTTTTAAAGTTTCTTCTTTTTATTTTGTCAAAACTTTTATTTTAGTCAAATGATGTGCCTAAATAGGCCTACGTTTTTATTTTTTAACAAGCCAAGAGGCCAGACTCTTTCTTTTTTCAAATTTTGTCCCCCCCCCCCCCACGAGTGTTGTTTCATTTTGGGTTAGCTTTTTTGCAGGAGTTTTGAGGGTTTTCAGGGGTTTCATTTTAGACACCCGGTGTGCCAGTCTGAAAAACAATACTGCTCCTGGCCCTATGAATGCTACAGTGGCATAGCTTGAATTGGGTAGGAGAGAGGGTCAGTGTAGGGCGTTGTACCCATTTATTCCACCCCCCCCCCCCCTTATTTGGGGTTGTCATGGGTGAGGGGGTTTGACAATGAGGGGATTCTTGACACTTTTTCATTTTTTGTTTACTCTTTTTCTCCAGAATCCCCATTTCCCCCATTTTGGCCCTAATTATTTACAGCTACGCCACTGCTGATGTGATGGTCCCTCGGCATCCGCAGAAACTGTGGCATCAATATGACACAGGAATATCCAGTCCTGCTTCAATTTCATCCATGGTCAAAGTTTAATTGAAGTTTTCATCAATTCAATGCACTGTACAATTCATTATACATCCTCCTCTGTTACAATCTGAACCCAAAATCGTGTATCTACTTAGGAGTCTACATGTCTGAAAAACAGATTGCGCATGTGAAGCTCATGTGCAATGCTAAGGCAAGTCCCGGGAAAATGTTTGGGCTGCACAATTAGAGTATTATGTGAAGGAATTGATTTCAAAACTCAAGCTGCTTTTGTTTCATAAGAGAAGACTTAATGCTTTCCTTGTTTAGGAAAATGTTTCCGAAATGTGCTTACAAATCGAGATGGCTCAGTCAAACATGCATGTTAAATGTCAACTTTACAAGCTGATGAAGTATGCAACACTTTTTATGTTCTCTATTTTGGAAAGGGCTTTTTGAAATCGCAAGCACATATAACATGTTACAACGCAATTGAAAAACAGCATATGTTTGGTTTTTTACTTCTCTCTTTCCCTTACTTATCACAGGTCTCAACAGTTTTGTGTTGGACCACTGTATTGTCAGATAAATTTCTTCAAACATAATTTATCGTTCAAAAATTTAAATATATGGTTGCTGTGGACTTGTACTATTATAAGTGTTTTTTGGCAATTTTTTTGCATGCAGATGTAACCAATCTGGTTCAAAGCCAAGCTTGAATTTTGTTAAATATTTCACCATTTTTGACATTCTTTCAGATCAAAACATTTTCCTCCTGGAAATGGATTTTATCTATATGTCTTTTAATCTACAGCTTTATAGACTTTCCAGGGGCTTGCCTTAGTTAAGGGAGTGTGTCAAAAGTCAGAATGTTCCTTTTTCCATTTTGAATGCTCCTTTTGGCAGCACTGCAGGTTCTTAAAAAATTAAAGTTCCTGTTAAGAACATGCTGTGTTCCTGGCACACTTCCTAATGGAAGCATTCTTGCGCCTACATGTAGGCCAATATTTCCATATAAGATCATGCGGTATTCCCAGGCTGCTTCTGGTAAGAACAGTGTGTTCCTAAATGAAAGCTTTTAAAGAGGAAGTTGATTGGTGAGTGAAATCTGCATCATTTTGTAGTTTTGTGTAGATTAAGGTATATCACATGAGAATTATTTCTGCCATGAAATATTGAAAACAGCTCTCAAAAGTACCATCTAGCCCGTTGGTGCCATTTGTCTAAAAATCATTGCTTCTTGCAGCAAACAAATGTGACGTCGTAACACTAAGTCCGCTTTTCTGCCTGTGCTAGACACAAATGGGAGGCTGTTTCATGTCAGATTTGTTTGCTGCCCACAGCAATGACTTTTAGAGAAACCGCACTAGCAAGCTAGATGGGACTTGATAAAAATAGCTCTCAATAGTAATTATTTTCTATTATTTCATGTCAGAAATAATTGCCCGTTTTATTGTAATATACCCTAATCTACATAAAACTACTAAATGGCACAGATTTCTCTCGGCAATCAACCTCCTCTTTCAAGGTTTTTATTTTAGACACTCCCTAACCAACCAGGTTCCTCAATGACCTTTGACCCTGTTCCGTTTTGTTTTAAACCAGCCAGTATGACATTATGAAGACAGAAGTTTGGTCCTAGCCAAAAATAAGAACTGCAACATCTTTTAGAAATTTACGTGCCGTCTCTTAAATAAAACTGACCATTCCTCACTGAATGTATTTCAAGTTTTCTTCCAGTGATTTAACCAAGGATTTTTTTGTAAGAGTTTAATTTCTAATGGAAACATAAGGGTAATTTTGCTCAGGCTTGGCACCGACTAATAGATGATTTTTAACCAATATTTCGGCAGAAAAATTAAACAAATCTTGTCCAAGAACAAGATTAAATTTTGTTACAGATTTTACAGAGCTTTTAAGAGCCACTATCAAAATAGAATTTGGAGTATTAAACATTATTTCTTTCTCTCCACCCAGGAGAAATGGGTTACTATAACTCTCAAAAATGGCAAAAATAGATTTATACTACGTTTCCTCAGGAAATATTTGAAGGAGTTGGACTACATTTTTTTTGGTGTGATTTTCCTGGATGTTTTACTGCACTGATCGACGACATAATAAGTAAGTTTGCTAAGTTGTGCTGGCTGTCTCTATATACAACTACATATTTTATTTTTTTTAGTTGACTTTGCAGCCCGGGCAACCATTGCTGAGGACTGTCAACAGTTTAAATCAGCTGAAGGGTAATTTATTGACCCAATGACTATACAGTATTTTCTACCTTAATCTATTTTTAGAAAACAATTCCTAAAAGGAGAACATTTTAGCAAGTACAGCACAGTGTGCTGCCTGATTTCTATCAGAAATTTCTGTCTTCATAATCAGATAAAGGCTGGCGTGATTTACCTTTGACCTTTGACACAAATAAGAATCAGTGATATGGTGGGAATCCTGCCATCTGTACTGGTAAAGAATTTGAAACAAACGCAAACCAGGATCTCTATGGTTTGCTGCAATTCACGAGATGCACAACTGCTGCTCTGAGCAGTTGTAAAAAAAAATGTAAAAAAATAAAAAATTGCACAGAGCCGGATAGTCTTCAGTCTAGGGCAATACCAATGTACATGTAAAAGTGTCCTGAACATTCATTACCGTATTCACTGCTTAAAATTGAGTAACACTATCAACATGACTGCAATGACAACATAGGATTCAAGTGCTGTATAGGATGAAACATCTTTTTTACCTATTAATATATTGGTTCAAATCAGCCTTCTTTTTGACTTAAAAATAGAAGAGGGATAAAAAAATTCAAGAATTAATCTTTTGATTTTGTATCACCAGTTCTTACATGAGTAGGCTTAGGAATTTTACATTAAGGGCAGAATTCCAGTCATGATTTCAATTGTTTATTAGTTTAAACTTGGGAAATTCGCCCGATATTCTAGAATTTATTTGTTTGAATCAATCTGCCCAAGTATATGAAACAATGTGAAATGGCACAGATTTTTGGTTGCAAAAGCTTGTCAATAAAACACTGGTATATCTGAGGGGGAAACTTCCCTCCGCCCCCACTTCACTGGAATTGATTCCTTTGTAAACGGAATGTCAATGTTCTGTTAACAGAACCTTTTTGTCTTCCAATTTCAAAATGTTGTGGCCCTGGCTGAGGCTCAGGTAGAATGACTTCTTTTCATTTTCCGACTTCAAAGTTTTTGAAATGCTAAAGCGTACAGGATCTGCTGGCAACGAAATGTTCAGGACACATGACAATATCGACACGGACAGTCAACCGTTCCATCTTGATTTGCAGATGAACAGTAGTAGAAATATTAGCTAGCTATCTCTGGTACGGCAGACATTGCATACATTGTAGGCATTGACAGTTTCTTGCAGAGGATATTTACAACACTGCAATGGCAAATTGTGCAGAGCCAAGAAATTCCGATTGCAACATTGGACAAAACTTTGCAGATGCTTGGATGTTCATTATACGGCTTGGCTTTATCTTTTTGGAAGTTTTAACATATCAAACTTGTTGCTTGCTTTTGCTCAAGATTTTAAGGTACTGACTTCTGTCGGCTGGGTGAAAAAAATGCCTTGATTTGTGTGTGCAATCAATGCACAAAATGAAGGCTAAATTGTCACAACCATTACAGGTTAATGAGATGGATGCACACTTGCTTTTTCAGCATCCGCCTTCAAACGAGGATCTATACATGCTATGTCTGTACCTCGTTGAGCTTCAGACTGCCCGATAAGTCTTGTATCAGAGTGGTCTTCCTACTTACGGCAGACTGACAGAGTCTTGCTCTCCCTCGTAGGGAATCCATTTCAATCAGACAGCCAAGGTCTAATATTCGACCATTCAGTACTTTACACTCGGCTTTAAGTCACTGAGTACACAAAGGTCAATGAGCCAGGATAGATGGACTCATTTGGCCAATCCGCGGATCATTTATCATGGACCATTCTACCCAGCTCTCAAAGTATGCTGTTTGAGACCGAGATTTGGCATTAGTTGCAACCTTTCAGACTGAATTTTACTGTCAATGCCTTTGAGATTTCTATCTAACAATCTCGTTCGACCGTTGGATCACATGGCCTTTTATTTTTACTACCCGGTAGAGTGCCGAGGCATAATGACATCACACTGTGTTTACCTCTTTGCCTTCATGAAGCTATACGGCAATGGTAGCTGTGGTATCGTGGCACGCATTTCAGGGTAGGCATTGACCGTGTAGTGGGGGCATTTTTATTTGTTAAACAAATTAGGACCGAGTTATGGAGACATTTCTCTGTCCCCAAAATGTTTTTGGCCCTCAGAACGTCTATCACATGACCAGTGTATGTCCCCACAATTACTGTGTGTACATACAAGATAGAATCATGTCATTTGATGCCTGTTCTTGCGACCGAGACGTTTTTGTTTTTTAACTCACGAGGCAACGATAATAGTTTCATTTTGTCCTCTAACACAAAGTAAAACGTATCATCAAATTAAAGCTAGGAAATTTCCACAAGTCTCCACCTAGTAAACACAGTGTGATGTCATTATGCCACGGCTATTGCCACAGACTGAAGACTATATGCACAATGCTGTTTTACCTAGCGCAGACATGTTTACTCCTACCAATGATACACAGTTTGGGTTCAGAGATGAGGATGTATACTGTCAACAGTACATGAATTGATTCTACAAACTCCAATTAAACTTACCATGGATCCATCTGACAGGACTGGCTCCCCATGTCTGACACCACAGCTTCTTTTTAAGATGCAGAGAGCCTTGTTTCCACCACATCTTTCATCCGACCAGGAAGCAGCATGGTTCTCCCCTTTAGTACACCAGGAATTATCCATACAATTTCAAGAGTTTGGCCTAACCCTGCTTGACATTTTCTCTCTTTTTTTTTCTTTTTTCCAAGTTTTTGGCTTCAGATGAAGTTTTAGAATTCTCAACTTTAATTTCTCAGTTTTAGTAGATATTTTTTGTTTTCATTTTCCCATTTAGAATTAATCCTTGTTAATCCTTAAGAAAAGCACTGGATCTTTTAATCCCAGGCTTTCTATTATTATTTTTTTCTCCTAGGATAGTTTTAGCGTTTAGCTTTTTGATTTCCTTAGCCCCATAAAGGGCTTAAAGCATTTCTTCATTTCAGTGGATTATTCTCTATTTCTGAATATTCCATGTACACTTTTTTAGATGCTTCAAAACAGAACTGATTTGAAAATGGCGAATTCTTAGGGTTTTAACCAAACTGAGAAGAAACCAAAAAATCTCAGCGGCAGTGAAATTAATGGAAGTTTGTTTTGGATTGGCCTATGTCATTCAATCATGAAACTTGAGCTGAGTTGCGTGGTACATGTGCATGTACACTGTTCCATCAATTTCAATGATTAAGCAGATCTTAGCTACTAGATTGAGTTGTGTTTGCGCTGCTGACTCTTAAGTAATTTTATAGATAATCTTCAGTGACAAAAAGATTTTTACGATGTCTATTTTTGAGTAGATTCTGCTGTGTGTAGCATTGCTACAAATTGATTGAATTTAGCAGTGAAATAGTTCCAGCTTTGCTGAAACATTCTGAACTTCAAATTTTTACATTTGAAGATACGCTTTTAATGGAACATGGCAGGATTTGATAGTTATTTGTGGAAGTTACAGAAATGAACAGAGGCTAAAACAACCATCTATAAAATCAACAACATTGAAAAACACCTGAGATAACTCACAAAAAGTTACCACCTGTTACCGTTCATTTAGCAGGCTCAGTGGATCTTACTGAATGTCTGAGGTTGTGAGCGTCTCAATCAAGAGTAGAGGTGAAAGTGATCCCTCAAGCAATCCCGGAGACAGTGGATTGATTCATCAGTTACCATGGGCGACACCTCGTACAAATGGCCAAATTGGCATCTCCTTTGCAGAAAGGCAAAGTGATTATCAGAGTACACATGATCCTTACCATGTTGTCGTCAACCAAGGTATCCATGATCACCCAGACTCCAAGATGTGGGCAGTTTGACACATCAAGAACAGCCAACCACTGTGTCGATGTAGACAGCGGGCAACTCACCAGACTCGTTGACGCCTGCGGACGGGGAACACTACACGGGCATGCAGCAGGGGGGCCTGCATGCATTGGGCTTTGGTTTGGTTTGGTTTTGAGAGAATGCCTGTTGGTAAAATACAACAATATTTGGTTGGTTAGACAGTTGTTCATGGAAAGACATTTAATCGTATAATCAGCACTCGGATATACAAAAAAAAGTCACAAAGTATTCCCACTTTTGATGGGTTTAGTAGTGGATGAAATTCGAAAACTTCTCAAACTACAAGGCAACTAGTCTTTTAGTTCCTTTTTTTTAAATAGTTCTTTACTGTGATATTTTCAGAACTTTTAGCGAAAGTAGCATTTTTCTGAACAAAATTTGGCAGCAGTTTGAACAACAATCAAAAAGTACATTTGTTGGGGATTTTTATACCCAACTGGTATCACTTTTGAAATAAGACTTTTGGGTGGGTTTTTTTCTTGCAAATTGTCATGTTCCGACTGAAATTTGTGAAACTTGAAAATGTGGCATTCTTGTGCTGATTATACTACAGATGTATAAAACGCTGGGTACAAGATTGGTATAACAATAAACATGCCTACATGTAGCTCCACAGTGAACAGAATGAAGTTGTACAAGTAATGTGGTAGAATCAGTTGGCCAAAATGTGTAAAATGGTGGAAAAGAATTACCATATCCTTTGTGAAAAAAAATATGTTTTTCACTTTGGAGCCATTTGGTTCAGAACAAACAACAGTTTAGTGACAAATGTGCATCATGAACAGAGTGCACACTTGTATGCATTAGTATCAAAAACTGATCAGATTTCATTTTTGTTGTGAACATTTCTCGCAGTATTGATTCAAATGGTGACATGTCCATACTGAGTGGTTACTCAGTTGAGTGGACACAAATGGATTTAGGTAAAATGTTGATGCCAAAAGGAATGAACTAATTATACAGCCTTTTTTGGTAACCAAATCAAGCAAAATTTAGATTTTGTCAGGTGGAGGGCATCAAAAAGACAAATCAAAAACAAAAATTATGAGAAGGATCTTTTCTTTTTGATTGACTGGAAGTGGAGCTAAACATTGCTTTATAAAAAAAATCAATATATTCATGAATTTGTAAATGCATTCCTTTGAACAAAGTTACGTATACATAGGTACGTTTTGGGGAGATGTGTACAGACTTCCAGCAATAAGCGTTAATCATGTTTAATTCAGTTTGGCTATTTTTGACACGATTTCAAGGTTAATTGAATAATTAAAGCAGTTCTTTTATCTGCCGTGATTTCTTCATTGCATAATTTACCTCAAAATTAATTAATGGCTTTGAAATTAATAAATGCGGTATCACGTATACACACTGTGTGTACATCTGTAATTTGACACTTTTT